>OZ005742.1:85144208-85593536 GCA_963930735.1 Dioctria linearis
ACTTTGGACCATATCGCATTTTAAATCTTATGTATATCTGTTTTTTTACTACTAACAGAATTCCCTTTCTCTTCCTAGAAGCACTTTTTGTATCTATGTAAAACTAAATCGAAAAATTGATAATTTAATTAGGAAGTTGGCTCTTATATGGTAAGAAAACTAAATTTAAAAGTGAAAAGCCTCCAAATCCACCGAAATGATTTATAGGAAAAATATGCCAAACTTACGGCCTTTCAGAAAAATCTAACTTAAAAACCCAGACTCCAGAATCCAGATTCTAGAAGGATTCGTCGGACAGTACAAATGATTCTAACCATTTCCTAGGATTTTATATTCTGAAGAATTTTCCATATAATAAAATTGTCTGGAACTGATTACGGAACGGTGTACATAAAATAGGACAATTTTTGTAGGGCAAGCAAAGCGGTTGTCCGATTTAGTCCATTTTTAAATCCTATATATTAACTTCACCGCCGGGTTTGTCCGCAGACTTAGAAAGTCAAAGTTGACCCACTACTCGGGTATTTAATCGAGCACTTTGGCACCATCACGCATATACGCACACACACGCGCACGCGCACGCGCATATACGCACACACCCACACACACACACACACACACACACACGCACACACACACACACACACACACACACACACACACACACACACACACACACACACACACACACACACACACACACACACACACACACACACACACACACACACACACACACACACACACACACACACACACACACACACACACACACACACACACACACACACACACACACACACACACACACACACACACACACACACACACACACACACACACACACACGCACACACACACACACACACACACACACACACACACACACACACACACACACACACACACACACACACACACACACACACACACACACACACACACACACACACACACACACACACACACACACACACACACACACACACACACACACACACACACACACACACACACACACACACACACACACACACACACACACACACACACACACACACACACACACACACACACACACACACACACACACACACACACACACACACACACACACACACACACACACACACACACACACACACACACACACACACACACACACACACACACACACACACACACACACACACACACACACACACACACACACACACACACACACACACACACACACACACACACACACACACACACACACACACACACACACACACACACACACACACACACACACACACACACACACACACACACACACACACACACACACACACACACACACACACACACACACACACACACACACACACACACACACACACACACACACACACACACACACACACACACACACACACACACACACACACACACACACACACACACACACACACACACACACACACACACACACACACACACACACACACACACACACACACACACACACACACACACACACACACACACACACACACACACACACACACACACACACACACACACACACACACACACACACACACACACACACACACACACACACACACACACACACACACACACACACACACACACACACACACACACACACACACACACACACACACACACACACACACACACACACACACACACACACACACACACACACACACACACACACACACACACACACACACACACACACACACACACACACACACACACACACACACACACACACACACACACACACACACACACACACACACACACACACACACACACACACACACACACACACACACACACACACACACACACACACACACACACACACACACACACACACACACACACACACACACACACACACACACACACACACACACACACACACACAGAGAGTCAAGAATTCTTTTTTAATCAATAATATCCTGAAAAACTTTGTTTTTACGGGTTGATTTTTAATACCCTAGATCTAGATGAAATCTATTGGGTATACTAAGTTTGTCATTTCGTTTGTAATACCTAGAAATAATTATGGTACAGCAAAATGGAGTGGACACAAAAATGATCTCCCTTCTTGGTGTTGCCATATAAAAATTGAGGTTTTTTACAAATACTGTGAGAACGATCAGTCCTAGACATTTTTATTGTACTAAAACTTCTTCAGAATACGAAATCCTATAAAATTGCTAATAATCATTTTTTCTCTCCGACGAAGCGTTCTATAAATATATGCGAAAAACCACGTCAAAAATCAAACTTGCGCAGATCTGTGACCATACGAAATTACATACGAACATTCATCTAGAGAGTATCATAAGAATTGATCTTATACCAATTCTGGTTTTTTTACTTGTTGAAATTGTATTTACTATTTTTATGAAAATGCGTGTGCTAAATTTCAGCGTACTACGTCGACGCGTTCACATCCTGTGTCCAAGAGAATATAGCGAAAACCGAAATTTTTATGTGGCAGCTCTTACGAAGGACTCTTCCCACTTTCAAACTTAAATCTACAATTGTTTTAAGAAGGCCATATTGAAAATTTCAGCTCTGTAAGTAACGCATTTTCGAGTTGTGGTGTGGAGGGATGGACGGACGGACCGATACAGATAGATATGAAAAACTCATAATTACAACTAACAGGGTCATAGGACCGCTAACATTTCCACACCGACTGAATAATAATCTTATAAACCGAACCTTTAAATAAATTAGAGAATTTTACCTCTAACATTAAGTTTGAGAATGTGTCTTTGCAGTTAGATAACCAGTTCATAAAAGGTTGCCAAATTAAGCAAAATTTAGATTAAAAATTCTGGAAGACTGGAATGAACGCAATAGTCTTGTGAGATGGCCAGCAGGATCACCACATTTCTGTAGACTTTATCCTGTGAGGCTATCTGAAAACACAAGGTTATCGCGGAGAAGTTAGTTCAATAGTTGCCCATACATAAGAGGAATTATCGACGGATCTGATCCGCCGAGGACCTGTGCCGCTGACCAATTCTGCATATTAGTTAACAAAATGAGTGAATCACTTCCGATGAACAGATCCTTCGTGGAACGTTTCCGTTTTGATTCAAGTCCGTCATTAATAGTGCAGTTGTTGTAGAAAGAGGTCTGTAGTCTTTTCAGTAATATTAACATTTTAAAATCGGAATTAAAGAAAAACAATTCTTACAGAATTCATTAATATGTATTGGAGGTGAAGGTAATGAGGATCACTTAAGCGAGAATTGAAATAAAACCAAATCTATTAATCAAATATTTATTGCTTTGCTCTTATAATAAGCTTTACTTACTTAACTATCAATTTAGATCAACTTTAATCATTTTGGCTTATAAATTTTGGAACAATAAAGATAAAAAAAAATCAAGTTCGATCACCATTGTCAACATCAGTTATGCCTCACTCATGCGTAGATTATTTTTGAAATCTTCTGGTTCATTTATCCGTAGCTCTTTTGCCCAAGAAATTTTTTTCGCTTAATCACTTATTTACCCATTTCGATCTTTTCTTCTTTTCTATTACTGCATTATAATTTAAAGTAAAAACACCTGCAGCCACTACAGCAATTTATATCCTGCTGTTCGGTGGCATTTTATATGACTGATCCGTCATGAAAATCCCCAGATCTTTCAAGAATTACCAACTCCGCGAATTACATCCCTCAAAAAGAAAATGAAAACTTGCAGTCAATTTTACCATCGGCCTCATATACTGAAAAGCGAACCGGGTAGGCTGATCAGATCCGTCATGTTAAAGAGCGACAGTGGACTGAATTCCGCAGATCAGATCCGATTTCCACTCGTGTATAGCCAACTAATAGCATAATTAAGAAGTAAAATAAATGCTCCAGCGGAAAATATTCGAAGTATGCTGCGCTCAGAAAGAATAAAAAGAGAAGAGCACGAGCATGTTGTATCACACATGGAGATAACTTTGAAAATATTGTTTAAATCTAGTATTATAATAGTTTAATTTTATTGTAGGTATGATTGTATTGTATTAATAATTAATTTTAATAAAAAAAAAGGAATCGCGGTTTTTACTGACTTATTGTTATATGTAAACCCATTTTGTAACTAACTTTGTCTGCCACTCACAAGACATTTTTTTGTTAATTCTTTTTCTTGTAATTAAGATTGCTTGAGAATTGTTTTGAACTTAGGAAACCAAACCATTCTTTTTATTTTACTTACAGATAGTTCATCGGCAATACAAAATTCGGACAGCAGTAAAATATCATAATTTCCAAATGTTCGAGCATCGCACTGCATTGCAACGTTAAAACCTTTTTTTGCATATGTATATTTGCTCTGGTAGTCATAAAACCAAACCAGTGAAAGCAACTCCTGAGACAAGTTCCCAAATATAGGTTAGTAGCAACGTAGATTTTTAAAATACTAATTAAAATAATAATTTATTTAGCTTTGAAGAAATTAATAGTCTCCTGAAGGATTTATTTGCAGAACTTTCTAACTGTCAAAACAAATCTGACCAATTCAACGTCATATCTAAGATAGCAATTAAATATATTTATAATGGCCGAAAGTAATATGTTAAAGGTAATCACTTGGAATGCTACGTGCATTCGTAATAAAAAAATTTATTAATCTTTCAAGTTTTTAACCAGAGACAAAATCGATGTTGCTCTTATCAGCGAAACTTGTCTGAAACCTAATGATACTCTTAGTCTTAGTCATCCAAACTTCCTCTTTTATCCGTTAGACACGCAATTACATACTCGGTTGGACTACTAGTATTAATAATTAGCAAAAATCTGAGCCATATTTTATTGCCATGCTTAAGCCTTAAATACATGGAAACAGTAGGGGTCAAAATTACTTAAGTCCATTAATGTATTTCTGTTTACTTTCTCGGTGGAAATGGAAATAAAATCAAAGAATCTGATCTTAATCGGTTATTAAAAAACCCAAATTGCCAGTAATTTAAATTGCAGAAACCACGCCTGGGACTGCCTGCATGCACATAACTGAGGCAATATTGTAAACATTTTATGCAGTACCAGAAATATTTAATTCTTTTTCCACATGATCAGACTTAGTATATACCAACCAGTCCTTGTATGAAAATATCCATACTTGGTATTTATTTAAGTAATAGGCCGACTTTAATATTCCAGCCGATTACTGTTAACGAACTATTATCTAATTACTTATTGTTTGCATATCTATTTGACTCTCCCCCCGCAAATACCAAGGCTTTAGGCTAATTGATATCTACATATTTAGGAAAATTGTATCCATCAACACCAGATTGGTAAACCGATCCTTACAGAATATCTAAAATCCAAAGTAATCGCTTTGATTTGATCGAATAATAATATTTCGTATTGAAAAATCTAGTCAAAAAGCGATGATTATGTTAGGTTAGGTTAGAGTGGCGGCATCGTAAGAAGGTGTACGATCAACCACACTTAGACCATCTACTGTCCATTGTCATGCCACTATATTGGAACTCTGCTTGGAATATATATATTAAGAGCGATGAAATCAGCCACAAAAGTTAATGCGCCTTACCAGGTTCCCCAACTCTTTGTCTGCTAATTCCCGCAGTTCACAGAAAAAGTAACTACCAAGCGTATTCTTCCTACGCTTGGCAAGGTTAGGGTATTCACATAGCAGGTGCTTAACGCTCTCAAACTCTTCCTCGTCCATACAGCTTTTGCAGAAGTCATTGAATGGAGCTTGCATGCGCTCTGCATATTTTTCAAAGAGGCAGTGTCCCGTAATATCTGCGATAAGATTACGCACATCATTACGGTTCTCCTAACAGGACAAATCTCGGACCAGAGCTGTATTGTAATCACGCATGAGGTCAGTTCTCCCCATCTGTGATTTGTCAGCTTGCAGCTGAGTACAACTAGAATCCTCTTCACTGATTCTAGGGGCCGACCAACCGGTTTCTCTGATAGATATATATTCATAGCGGAAACCTTCCTGGCCAGGGCATCCGCTGCCTCGTTTCCAGGTATGTCACTGTGCACAGGCACCCAGCAGAGAACAACTCTGTGGTTAGCACCCAGTTTCCCGAGCTCACAGCGACACGGTTGCACTAGGTACAATCTAATGGTGCTCGAGTCCAAAGCTTTGATTGCCGCTTGGCTGTCAATGCAAATTCTGATAACTCGATCAATATATACGTCACAAGTAGTACGCAACAGCCTTACTCTTTGCAGATGGCCAGGACCTCCGCCCGGAACACACAGCATGTTCTCAAAGCCTGGTCTTGGAACAATCCAATCCGTAGCTCCATGTATACAGACTTCAGCACAGACCCTCAGAAATCGCTGAGACCTATGTCTGCTGTTACTCGGCAGCCCGCGTCTTTTAGTTTTAGTGCACTCTTTGCAGCGGCAGGAGCCAGAGCATAATCTCCATTGCTTCCGCTGGTGTTGTTCGAAGAGCTCCTGTGATGCCTAACAGGCAGCTCTCTGTATTTTAGTTAGACTTTTCAGGTGCATCGCTTTCTCAAAAGCATTCCACCACACCTGAACCCCATATGTAAGGATAGGTCTTACAATAGCGATGTACATCTAGTGCAGGATAGGCGGGTGTAATCCCCGGTTCTTCCCAAAACTGTTCCTGCAGACATACAGCGCAATAGCCGCCTTCTTAACGCGCTCATTCACATTTATCGTCCAATTTAAGTTGGAGTTTAATATCACTTCTAGGTGCTTGGCTTCAGTTTTAAAATCAAGAGAAATGTTACCCAGTTTTGGGGTGTGAAAGTCGGAATAACTCTGCTCCGTGTAAAAAGCACTAGTTCGGTCTTTGCGGGGCTAAGCCCTAGACTGCAGCTTATAACCCAGTTAAGAAGCTTTTGCAAAGCTCCTCGAATTAGTTTACTGATCGTCAGTAGAAATTTCCCCGAAACCAGGATGACTAAGTCATCAGCATATGCTACCGCTTTAAGCGATGATTAAAAAAACAAATCGTCATACTATTCTCTCAGACCGATAAAGTTAAGTGCCGTTTAAACTTGAAGAACTTCTTCCATAAAAAATGGAGCAAGACAAACATATTACAAAATCAGGTGAACAATTTAAACTACAAAATTAAGTCGCAACTAGAAATTAAAGAAGAATTAACAAGATAGAACGTGTATTACATGGGAAGAAAAAGTTAATATGCTCGCAGCAGCTTTCATTAAAAATCAATGCCTTACTAGTAACTACAACAGGATCCCAGCTATTGAGCTACAGGTACGAAATGCAGTTGACGAAGTCGAGCAAATTTCCAGTGATGGGGGATCAAAGTTTCTCATAAAACAAAAATATGTTTTGAACATAATTAAAATACTTATATCTAAAAGAAAGCAACTAGGAATGACGGCTTTATTTTTAAGCTAACTAAATTAAAGTTTCTAGCTTCATTAAAAAAATCATCAAAAGCTTCTTATCTGAGAGGCATTTTAGTACTCACATGAAGTCAGTTAAATCTGATATCCTAAAAGTGCCCACAGCGTTACCACATGGCTTAGTGTTGGGGTCCACGCTATATAACATATAGGTTACAGTCACAACACGAAATCCGTCAAAACCCGATTTTATTAGGCAATCCTAGTTTTAACAAAGCTCTCTCGCTAATTCTAGTTTTAACTAAAATAAGTCAGTTAAATTTAGAACTAACGCAATGCAATTGATACTACTAGTATTAACTAAAGATTATTTAGTTAATTCTGGCTCTGGCTGAATTCTCACACAGTTTTTACTTAAACCTAGAACTGACTGACTGCTCTTAGTAAATTCTTTTGTTATAATTTTGTAAACATAGTAAACATTCCTTTATTACTGTTTTGCACATTATACAAGTTACTTATTGTAACAAGGCGTGCCGTTATGACATTTCGAATTGCAAAGAGTTTACAAACAATCTTCCGTTATCAGAGTGTAAAATACAAGGCACCTCAAATAGTCTAGTCAAATAAGCCGAAAAAATGCTAAAAATAGTATTTAATTTGTTTTAGGCTGCAATTTTGAGGGTTGTTGTAGGGTGGTCCTGGGAGTATTTTGGCAGAAATGCGGTGTCCTTGGGCGAGCACAAAGGGGTGAAGGGGTGACAATAATAACACCATCGAATGCCTGACAATCTATTTGCCATGCATACGGATCTGAACTGGTAAAATTTTTAAAAACTTTAAAAATTCTATTTTATTCAAAATATGATTCTAAATAAAAAAGTATAGTGTGACCAACCCCTACCTCGTAGGAGCGCAGAAGGGAAAGCAAAAGAAGGTTAGGATGGACACATCGTTATATCCACTAACATGTTATCAATTATTTCAATTCTGCAACATTTTGGTTCATCAGCTATAGTACCCAAAAGAAGTGTGAATTTTCCGAGGAAGGATCGGAAAAACGGGGGAGTGAAGAGAGTTATCGGAATATATGTTGCAAAATATTTCCGCTCATGTTTTGCTGTCGTGACGTATTTGGAAAATTTTTATTTTTTTCTTAGAAATTTTGGCTTAGAATTTTTTCCTTTTAGTTCATTATGGCTGCAGTTTTGCACACTCGATGGTTTTTAGAGTTACCCAATTGTTGCTTACAAGGATTATGGACTTTCAGTTCGGAAAATTCCAAGGAAAATCGAAAGATCCAACACTGTCTACGGCAAGCCTTCGAAACATGATCGGAACAAAAAAATTTACAGCGCGTCAAGTTCGATCAATCGTCCGTAAAGCAGCATCAAATAAATGATTTTCATCACAAATAGTGAATAAATTAAACTTGCCGACGAGTGCGGCAAATTTTAAATGAAAATTCTAATATGGAATTGACTAAAAGAGTCAGAAATCCCCTCTAACTGCAGTACATAACGAAGCCAGGTTGAAATTTGCTGAAGGTCAAATGAGCTTGAGCAGAATGGCGAAAAGTTCTTTTCACAGACGAAAAGAAGTTTTTTGGTTTTCAGTATTATTGGCATGATAAGAGGCTTCAGGAAGAAGAGGTGAGCATGAGTCGCAATTTCGCTGGGGGCAGTGTTATGATTTGAGCTGGATTTTCTGTATATGGGAAAACCGAAATCGCATTTGTTCCCCGAAAAATGAACGGAGAAGCGTACATCGAGATGTTAGAGGATGTGATGGTTGAATACGCTGAGGAAATATGAGGCACGGACTTCATTTTCCAGCAAGACAATGCCGCTATTCACACTGCGAAGAAAGTTATATTGCACCAATGGAATATTATGCATTATCGCATTTGTATAGGTGAGTTTGTCAGCTTTGAATGAAGAAGATATCTTTGGATTCTTTGCATAGCTCTGATATCGAAATTTTCTCTTCCGCGGTTAAATTTGCGTCTAGGCTGAGATCATGCTCTAACGTAGCAATACGCGGGTATGGCTTTGTGCCTTCCAGAGTCTCATGATCCGGGTATAAATATCTTACATGTTACAATATTGCTGATTTTTCAGCTGAAACTTCAGTTGACCTTTTCTTCCTTTGAAATTTGCTTCCTGCAATTTATTTGTTTGGATTTGACTCCCTTTGAGGCTTTACCTTATTATACTGAGCATGTGACAGGGTATTTGCTTCCTGCTTTTCTGAGGGATGAGTTTGATGCACCTGTGTGGTCATTGCCTTGGGTTGTGTGGTATACTCATGCACGTCGATGCTATTGTTTTTTGACCATGTAGAATTTTTTAAGTTGGAAGACGGTGGATTAATATGCACCTTTAGTATAGGCTTTAGCAACTTCGTTCCGTTCTTATATGGCCTTAGTATATGTAGAAATGATTTACGCCTAGGAAGTTTAGACGGTAGAATTAGATGCACCCTTTTTTCAGGCTTCAGAAACTCATTTCCCTCATTATTGGTATTCGATGATTCTTTTGTTTTTAATATGGGTATGTGCGTGCTTTTGTGGTCTTTCGCATCTTTTAGCGGGACAATTGTGTAGTCGTTTATAGGATACAGTTGTAAATTTAAACTGTGTATGACTACTTGGTGGCTTTTAGCATTTAGAATGCTAACCAGCACTAAGTCTTTTCCAGATGATAGCAAACTATTTGCTAGGAAGACCCCATCGCTTATCTCTTGGGATAAACAGAGCATTTCTTCCTTTGTTTTCAACGGGACTGTGGCAACAATTTGTACCAGGCAGGTATGCACATTGGCTCCTTTAAGGTAACCAATTGCAGCCTAATTTCGTTGCTCCCTTTTTTGCTCAGACAGCTTATTTCACAGTACTTGGGCTCTTTTGGAGCTTGTCAGCCAGCCTTTCTCGTTTGAGAAGCCTTGAAGACACCGCAGGTGGATACTTCAACCTGTTTAGGCTCTACCTCTTCTGCAAGTGTTCTTACTTCGACTGCTGTTTCGCAATGTAGCTTGTCCGTTTCAAACTCTGGTGGAAAAGCAAATTCGTCTTAGTTTACGTAAAACTAAACCTCAGTGCTTTGTTTGGACCCTCAACGTTACCTAGAACGTGTCCTAGAAGGCCAGGCAAGTTCTTTTCGACTTGAAACTTACAGGTTTTTTTTTTTAAATCGAAGTTTCCCGGGCAATTTCTGAGCGTGTTTCCGGTACCAAATGGGGTCTGAAGTGTACATTCCTCATTGTGGTTAATTAGTTTGAGGTCTTTTAGTGACCTTTTCTTTATTATACCTACCTCAGCGCGTGTGTCGACTACTAGTTTAGTTTGGCCGTTCAGGCCTATGTTTAAAGGGAGTTTTACTGTAGCGACACTGTGGTCTTGGAGCATTGTTTTTATTTCTTCGGCAGTCACGTATGTCATGATTATACATCTTTCAGTTCACACAGTACGGCGCATTTTTTCGCTTGAGACAATCGGCTAATGTGTGGCCTCTTAGATTAGAAAAACTACAATCTGTTTTATTCAAATAATTATTTTTATTTTGTATTGACTGGGATAGCGTAAGCATGGGGACAAATAAGCAGATTTGATTGTTTGCATTTCTTGTTTCTTTTGTAATTGATGTAGCGTAAATCGGGGTGACTTTGGCATGCGGGGTGACTTTGGCACCTAGTGCAGGTGATTGGTTGACGTAGTGGCAAAGAGGCGCGGAGTACTGAATTGTTCAATGTGCTATACGATTCGGTAGTGGGTGCACGTGTGTCACTTTAAGGTGCCCCGAAATTATATTAGGCCACTATGAATGCATAGAAATCGTAATTAAATAGATGATGACGTCACAGGGACACAAGAAGATGTTAAGAAGGGTATGTTATAAGTACAGTGAGAGTAAAAAGCGGAAAGTGTCTCATGAAACGATTCAGTATACACTAAGTTGTGTACAAAAGGAGAAAATTGGTGGTTCGCTTGCTCCTGTGGAAGAAACATTGATTGCGGATACTTCGCATCAGGTGGTTATGTAAAAGAAAATGATGATAATAATGACCTGTAGGTACTCATTGTATGAAATAAAATGAAGCTCTTATAGGGGCATAGACTGGCTACAATACATCCCTTGCTATGGTTGGCTATGATGTGAAAATGACGGTTAATATTTTTTTCATAATTTTTCTAATAAATCTTCTCAAATTACATAACTACTTTGATTTATCTATTTTGACGTAGTTTTTCACGCTTTTATGTTTAATAATTATAGAAGCATCTTAATTTATACACCTGCCAAAGTCCACCCCAAACCCGGGGTGAATTTGTTAGGCCCTTTAAGGGCATTTTTATCTAAACTTTTAAACAGTATGATTTATTTATTCACTAGCTGTTACACACAAGATGTCAAATGCTATGATGGCACCAAAATGTATTAAATTTTTCGAAAGTTTATGCGAAAAAATCGATGAAACCGTCAAAACCTACCAATGTCACCCCGTTTTATGGTTATGTTTCTTGGCGGAAGGGGGAGGATATGGGATTGCAAGCTACACGGGAAGAATGTGATGTAATAAATTAATGGTATAGACTACATGAATGGGATCTGGGACGGTCATATGGTTGAAAATCGAAGCATTACATTATTTATAAATTTATTATTGACGAATCAATGTTATGTAAAATTTGCAGATGCTTTCTTTTTAAAAATTAATATAAAAAAAACGCTAATTTATTCCCAATACGATTTACTGCAATAATTGTCTCTTGAAATTTTCAGCCTAAAACAAATTAATTACTAGCTTAAGCATTTTTTTCGGCTTATTTGATGGGACTAAAATATCAAGAATATATCAGTTAGTTGTAAGGCAACTTCTTCAACTCTCTTAATGTGAAGCGCTCGCAGCAAACCAAATTTGATTAGCCTGAGATTCCACGCCAATTAGGTCTACCTGGCAACGGCTGCTCATTTCTGAGTGAAGAAAAGATTTAGAAACCAAATTTTTACTCTTTTTGGCCTTTGCTCGAAATAAACGAAAACGATCTGTACAAAATTGGTATAAAGGATGGATAAATCAAATTGTTACCTGATATTTATTTACAGAATGTGAAAGACGCGGATTCCTAATCACTGTAAGTATTTCATAAATGAAACATACTATGCTTTGCACTGTATATATTAAGTTAATAATGAAATTATTTTTACTACATATTTTTTCTTGCTTTGGGTCGTAATGAATTATGTGAACGAGCAAATCTCTCTTCACCGATTATAACGGATCGCAACGAATTCCAATTTTGTTAGGACTGATGTAATGTCTAATAAACGCATAAATGATTATGATTTTATTTTTTCGTTACCGGCATGCAATCTGATAGTAAAAAATTTGAAGAATCACTCGAAAGCTGGATCCAAAAAGAAAAAATAGCTCTACTTTGATCAGTTATCGTTTTTTGAGCCACTGGAAAAACAGAGGGATACGTTTATGAATTTAGAGGGCAAACAAGAAGGTGAAAACTATAAAAGGTAAAGCTATATCTACTCCTTACTCTCAAAACTTTTAGAGTACACAATATCTACAATAATGTTGAACAACTCATCATAATGCGCAATCATCATAAATACCCAAGTATTCTTAAATTCCGTAAATTCCGTAAAGCTAAAAGCCACATTCCTTACATATTCCCACGAATGCCTAATTCCCAGCTTCCCTAATTCCTATTCTTCACTCGATTCCCCATGTGACTCAGTGAACTAAATCGAGAACAAACACACTGACATTACCGTCTGGTATTGTATTTATCAGACCTATACAAACAGTAAGAAGTAACTAAAAGCTTTAGGACTTATACCCGCATATGCAAAGACGCGAGCAAGTGCTTTTCATAATGGCTACAATAGGAATAAGAAGCCGTTCGTCAAGCTTTAATTTCTTTTTCATTATTTTCATTATTTCTAAACATTTTTTTCTATAAATAATTTAATTTATTGAAATTCATAATAAAATTGTGAAATTCTTGTTTACGCACATTCAAATCTTCAAAATATTTGTCATTACGAAGTTCATAAATACACATAGACCGAAATTCGATACGTTAGAATTTTCCTCAATATCCTTCCTTCACTTCCTCTTTTCTGTATACTAAACTCCCCTCCCCGTATGCTCTATTGCCCTCTCTTCCCTACTTTGCTTAACCTCTCATTATACTGTTTTAAAGTTAATTTAGTTGCTAGCTTTACTTCTATATGTGTTGCCCTACTTTTAATTCGTTATTTCCATTATCCTTAGTTTTGCTTAAGCGTTATCTCTGCTTTTGTTCTATGTTTTTTTAACCTAATTGATTTCGATAAATGAATTCTCTTGGCTTTCTAGATAGTATGTAGTCTATGACTTTGAAAATTATCTCCAGTTACATTATTTCATTTTATACTAAGAAATTATTGTTTCTCTTCCTCTGTATCTAGGTTTAAGTTCCTTAATGATAGTTGGTTCCTTCTTTTTTTCTTCCTTTGAAGTTAATTAGCATTAACCAAACGGTAGTAAGTAATTGGATTTATGTATCTGTTTAATATCGTATTAATTTTTATAAATAAATAAATAAATACAAAATATCCTCTTATGAATTGAAACTAAAAGCTTTCAAGTAAATAAAGTCGTAAATCATAAGCTTAATCACCCAAGCGCCCAAGAGCTTAAAGATAAACAAAAGCTTTCGAATTTCATATGCACAAGTGTTCATTGTAAACAAATATCCGATAAATAAGTTAAGCACTAAGTAAAAGCCCAAGCGTTTAAAATAAACAACGGATTATTAGTAAACAGCTGGATTACAATTTCAAGCCCAAGTGTTTGGGATAAACAAGCCCCTAGTAAACAAAGGGTATTAAAATTTCAAGGCAACATGACTAATTGTTGATTATGAATTTCGTCACCATATACTCGATCAATGAGAGATCAATTTCAAATATTGATCGCATGCCTAATTGGGAAGTAACCAATGGCAAATCAGCGGGTAGTATTCTCAAAGTTTATCCCTGCAATTGGGAATGTTCGCGAATTTTTGATTGCGAAATTCATCCCTATAAAAATGGGAGTATTACCCCAGGAATTATTATTCATTAGTGAGTTTTCTTGAAAATATCAAGTGGTGCATTCAGCTTTTGCTTTCTGATTAATTCAATTAACTCAACAAGTGTTCGAATAATTGTTCTTGAATTATCAAGTCCGTAATCAGTTTACAGTGCATTTAGCTTGCATTATGTTTTTACAAAGTTTAAAGCCAGTGTATCAATATTCAATTTTAAGAAAGAATTTGGGAAAAGTGAAATGATTATATTATAAAAAATTCAAATAAAGTGCTAATAAGCTTGTAATAAAGATAACCAACGATTGTGAAAATATATATGTATAATAGATAACGTAAAATAACGCAATAAATTCTAATAAATAACTTTAAGTGAAGTAAATTGTCAATAAAAGATTATTAAGAATAAATTTTAAGTGAATTAAAAGTTAATAAACGTTCTTAATAATTAATAAAGGTAATTTTTAATAAAGATTGCTTTAGCGTATGTATAATTAAATTGAAGTCAGAAGTATAACAAAAACAAAGAGAAGAAAGTGGTTAACAAACCCTGGTGTCAGGAGTGAATAAATAACTATTGTTATACGAAAATTTGTTTAACATATTGTGATGTAACTAGGCCAAGCAATACAAGTTACAAATCAGTTAAAATAATTACGGCAAAATGTAAAGAATGTAATCAATAAAATTTACAATTTCAATCAGTTGACCAATAATAATACTTCCGATAAATCGATCACAATAACTGTGATACCATAATAATGCATTCTAAGCAAAACATGTATTCACCCAAATGCATGCCACCCTTAAGATATTACGTTAGAAGTGACTGCATTTGTTTACATGCTTTGCGATATGCTTAATACAGGTCAAGCCAGTTACATCACACCAAACGATGTCAATCATATTAGTGCAAGTACCTAATCAATTTAGGCATATGTACATAATTAGTATTAATCATTGTATCTATTTTATATAAATAAACATCTGAGAGTATAACTTGGCGGTGTCTGCTAATATTAGCTGCGCCCATCTACTAAAGGAGACTTGATCTTGTAGCTTACTGCATAGGAGATCTGGCTAATGGCTGCCTCCGAGTTTCGTTACTACTTTCGTGACAACTATTATATTGCAGCTACATAATATCATATGGTGACAGAAGATAAATAATACATAATAAGAATACTACATGGAAACTGTTTCAATATAATTATGACATGACGATGGATTCTCTATATTACCACATAACGACCATATGACGACAACCGTACACCAATAATGAAAGTACATTAATATAACAATATTTTGAGCTTTTTGCTGATGATATTGCACTCCGCACCAGAAGCGCAGCGAAAGGGGGCCCGAACGGGACTGGTACCCTTCCAGAAGGTCAGTTTTTTAAGATAATATACAAATTATGTATAAAATGTAATCTGTATATTATTACAAAGTCCAATAAAATACAATAAAACCTGTAAATATATAATAGCAGTTCTTAAGTGCTCAGATGGGCATAGGACGCACTGACTTTAGATCCTTATTTTTTCGACTCTTTTTGGCCTTTTTTGACTATCAGAAACAGCTTAACACAATCTCGCAGTAGTGACACGTTTAATAATGAACGGTCAACAATACATGCTTTTCATCATTTAGTCGGTGTTAGTATCAATATGCTAAACTTAACATAAACCAAACACACACCGGATGAAAATACATGCAATGTAACATAGAACAATAAAAAAAAATTAAATAGAACAAAAAACTTAAATACTATTATATAGAACTTCTTTTAAATCATTCTTAGAAAGATCAACAACAAAATACTCAGCCTTATTATTAACAGCAATACGCATGCGATTAATACGTCCGTACACTGAAAGAAAAACTTATTTAAAAACATTAAAAAACCAAGTTTGAATTTTACAAAATCTAAGGCAATTCTAGGTCTTCCAAGTTCTAGGGTACGACACCCAAACTTGCTAAGGTAAAGTATAGGCATCAACAACTTAGGCAATTTAACATAACTTTTGATACATGCGTACGTAATTACTTTGGCAAATTCAACTTAGCCTTTTCGGTGATTTGTAAAAGCGATGTGTGATTTACATAAGCATACAGTATAAAATACTTAATCTATTATTATAAAACAGCAGCTTACCTAATACTTTTTGTGTAATTTTAAAAAGTGACTTGACAAAACCGTCGAAGTGCTATGTTCAAATGTCGAAGCCCTTAGTATAAATATTGAGAAAGGTTGCCAAATAATCTTGTTCAAACTACATTAGTGTAAGTTGATTTACAAAAGTTCTTGGGAGAGTCATATAAAATTATTTTATGAAACGTATAGTATTTGCCTAAATGATTTGTGAAAATTATTAATATTTGTATGCATTTTTATATATGATAAGGGATATAAATCGTCAAATTTAAATAAACTCGCTTTGTGATCAATCAAAGAAATGGCAAAGTTCTACCAGCATTTTAATGCTGCGCACATTAAAATAAGTGGAGACTTACAAAACGCCATCCTACCCAGTACCTACCCCGTACTTTAGTCATCAGAAGTGAATAACAAAATATAAATTGTAAGACCCTAAGAACGAATGAATGAAAAATAACAAATTTTGAAATTAAGGAAACCACTTTATTCGCTTGTCTTAACAAAATTTAAGGAATGTTAAGCTTAATCATATGCCTAATATCCGCTATAAATGTGTCGACTACTGCAAATTGTTCCAGCGTTTCTTCAATTTCGCACAAAAATGTTTGAAAAAAAGTCCAAACTGCTATGCATTCAGCAGGATATTTTAAGTTTAAAACGAAAAATAGGTATGACAAAAACTGGAATTTTTCTCCATCGAGACTGACGTAGAAATGTTCATATTTGGATGAATCTCCAACCGCAATCACAAGGAGTTGTAGGGTAGTTTTTAGCTTAGCACATCCGTCCCGTTTATCTTTCAATAACTTGTTGATTTTATTAGTTTGGGATACCACCAACGTAAAAGAAGATTGGGAATCCCGAATCGTAAACTTTTCTTTCCCCTTCAATGATTCTCGATGAAAGAACTAACACAACATTTACTAACTCAAATACATAGTATTATATTTTTGGTTTCTGAAATTATTAGAAGATTTTTATGACTATGGTTAATTTAAATTTGTGACTACAATTATTAATTATTACCTCTCTATAAAATCTTGCAGGGAACTTTTTGCAGATAAATCCTTAGTTCTGTCCTGTAGTAATTTCTTGGCCACTTGTGATAATCTCTCCCAGTTAACAAGTGACATTTTTTTTGGCAGTGAATAAATATTGAAAATCAATATCAATCTATAAAGTAAGTTATTTGTTCATAATGTAAAATCTTACCAATTCAGGAGCTTTGAAATATTTTAGAAAGGGCCATTCTAGAAATATCTCTGTAAGATTTATATCAGAACTGAGTTGGGCACGTTGATATCCAAGCGTTTTTCTCCATAATTTTAAAACTTCTTAGATGTTTCAGGGTTTGCGCGAACTCCCGTAATTCTGCATTATCTATTCCTATTTTGTACGTTTAGTAGTAGTTGATATTTTACAGAAAGGACTAAATTTTAACCTTCATCTAAAACGTCATCTGTTTCTTTTAATTTTTGTTTAGTTGTCTGTTTCAACGGGTCACTGGTGACCCGAAATTTTCTTAAAGCGCGTTTTCTGCCTTGGTAACTGTCCCATAGCTTCCCTTTAGGCGGCTGTTTGCTTCTTCCCATAAAATATGTATGCTGCAGATTAAATTTATATATTTTATGAAAAATTATAAAATGTCCGAATCTTCTTATTTACAATGTCTTCGGTAGGAAACTCTTTTATAATGTGCTCTGCTATATTTTTACACTTTGGTACTGATAAAGAAATGTCGTTTTCGATGAAGTGTTGAATTATTTTATGAACCAGATCTGTTCTATGATCAGGTGTTAAAAATCCGTTTTCTGCATATCTCCTGCTAAGTGATTTTCCTTGTTCAGTTTAAGTAGTATTTCTTTGACAGTAATCTGAAGAATAAACGAATATGAAATGGAATATAAAATACATTAACTATTTCAAATTACATTCTCTGCACTCATGCTACTTGTGCTGAGAGAAGGGTATCTTATGTTTCGAATCCACGGTTCCACAGACGAATTGAGCGGTATGGATTCACTTTCAATTGTAAAATCAAGTACAGTGTTATTGCCCCGCCTCCCAAGTTGTGCTTCCTTTTTGGAAAAGTGGTTTATCTTAAAGAAAAGCATATAAAATCATTACCAAATTATGCAACGATATGATTAAAAATTTCGCAGGTTTTTTTTTTAGCGTTGTCTCGTCTTCTTTCTTAGTTGTTTTATTGTCATACTCACATGTTCACGTTGCCATAGGAAAAGCTTATGTTCAAATATTATTTTAGTGTTTATGTGTTCACCATTAAAAAGTTCGTCGATGTGCCGTTCTTTCATATATCTTACACCTTCTGTTGTAATACCTTTTACTGCAAAATTATAACAAAATGCATCAACAATTTGAATACAGGCATATATACATATTTCTTTTTAACTTACTTGAAAGAAATTTATATAAGTCGTTATAAACGTTCCATTCGGACAATAAAGATGCCAATGCAGTATCTTGTTGAGAGGCAGTAGTTTGTGATGTAGTATTCCAATATTCACCAATATTGGGAAGTGGGGTTCCGGGAGCTGGAGTGTATGAAGATGTTGAAGTAGATTCTACTTGCACTTGTACATTGCTTTTTATTATATTAGGACTTGAGGTATATGTCTCTGGTATACTCACTCACTTATAACAATGAAATGAGCGTATTGTCATTTTCCTATAGGAAAGCATGGCACAAGTTTTATAGTTCTCTCTTTCGCCCTATGGCAGAGTTGGAGCTACCAACACAAAGTATTGCATTCTGGAATGTTTGATGATGCCATTTGATGTTTTTATGTTGGCTACAGATGCAATCACCTCAGAAGGAATAAGGTAAAGATAGTGCTTACCATCCTCCGTCTCTCTTGCCCATAAGCAGGATTCAGTTAAGAATAACTTTTGAAAATTAAAGTCGGAATCAGTTTAATTCCTTATAAGCGATTAAAATATCACTTGGGAACAAGAAAATATATTTTTTTAATTAAATTCCATTTACGGGTGTAAAATTTGATCTGATTGATTGAGTTTTACATGTTTTTTATGTAATCGTTTTAAAGGGTGCTCTAACGGTGATATGCAGAAATACAATATTTTTTGTGCCACATGAGTGGGTATACTATTTTGTGTTGTATTATAGCGATTGAAGGATATGTCACTGGTGTTTTGCTTTGTGATGGAATTGTCTGTGTTAAATAGCTGCCATCAGGAATAAGTATATCTGAGTTTGAGCGTTCAAAAATTTCAGGAACAGATGTAGTTGATTGTACATTTAAGAAGTTGTCTGCTGGACCTGTATAGTTAGATTGCTCATGTTAAGGTGTTTTAGTGACTGAAATAAAATATTGACCTTATCATTTCTTTTGAGTTTGGTAGCTTTTGTGAACGAAGTGGAGGTCCATCAAAGCAAGCTATTGGAAGAATATGCGTATTTTCATCTTTGTCATTTAGAATTTCATATGCTAAGTAGCGGTCGTTAAAACACGAAGAATAAAGAGAGCACATTGCATAAATTTCGTCTTCCAAAGTAACAACAATGTGCAATATTTTATAGATAGAAGTTAATTTCTCAATTGTCCGCATTAAAAAATATCCTACTTTGTAACAAGTACCTTTGTATACTATTTGTGAAACACAACAAAATTCATCTTCATTTATATTTAAATAGTCCGTTACGATTTGAGTGTTTTCAATTTCCACCTTATGTAGTTCATCATACGTAGCAGATACATTTTTACCTATTATATTAGCTGCAAACTTAAGTTGAAGTTTCATTGCTAATGTAATCAATATAATTTTTCTGCTAGTTATAACTTTAGCATAGCTTTAAAATTCTGGATGTTTTCCCTCGAATCTAAAACACCAGTAAAAATTGGGTGGTCCTGAATATCTGATAATTCGCGGATAATGAATGAGGAAATGATGTTTTGGTTTCAAACAGTCATCGAATAGTTCGAGATAAAGTTCATTATGTCTCTTAATGAAATATTCAAGATCCAAAATCTTTTCTTCTGTATATGTGGGTAGCAGTAAATAATCGACAATTTTGATAAATATACAGGCAAATTTTCATTTACTGAGTGCCCAATGAGAAGTGTGAAATGATGTAATTAAGTCCACATCTCTCTAGCTGAAGCATAGAACCTTTTATTTTTTATGTGAGTTATTAAAACATCCTTACATATATTCGCAACTTCTGCTTCCCCATAGGAGAAATTTCTTTTCAAATCATTAAAATCACATAAAAAAAAATATCCTTTTTAAAGCAGTAATTTAATATGTGAGTGAGGTTATAGTGGGCAATTCCCTCAAAAACATCGTGCATAAAATCAACAGCAAAATTTGTTGTTACATGAAAAGAGGGTATGGTGTTTAGTAACGAATTCGTCATAACTCCATTAGCTTGTGCCATGTTTATGCTGTGCTCGTAACGTTCTTCAGTTCTTAAATTAGAAACACTTTTAAGTACGGATATGGAAGCAGCGTCTTTCTTCTCTTCACAAAAACAACAGTAGTAATTTGCATTTGATTAAGTCCTAAATTGTCACCGAGGATAAGTCAGTTTAATAAAATTCTCTAACCTTAAGCCAGTTATAAGTTAGAAAAATACTAGTATAATTTAAAGTTTGTCATTCCCATATAAAAATGTCTGCCCTAGCCAACTTGGGAAATTTATCTTCGAGGAGTTTCCATGCAACAGAGGTAGCTTTCGCAAATTGTTTCTACTATCACGAAAAGATATTTTGTTAAGTAAGATCGGAGAATCAATATTCGCGGTTAAGAGTTGATGCACAATAGTAACATCGACAACCATGCGACGTTTCTCAAGTGAGTGCATATTTAAAAGCTTCAAGCAATCCTCATAGGGTGGAAGAATCAATGAATTATTCCAGGATAAGTGCCTGAGAGCAGAGAAGTCCCACTGAACAGACTCGATACGGTCGATGTGTGTACCGTAAAATGGAGACGAGACCTGGCTAGAGTATTCAAGAAGTGGTGTCATAAGCCAAGTGTATAAACGCATTGTTATGGTAGGATTCGAAACACAGCATATAACTATAAGCTTTGAAACCATGTAGTTTATATGGAGACAAAATTCAATCTGTGATCACATTCGGCACCCAAGTGACAGACAGAAGCCACATGGTGAATCGAGAATCCGAGAACTCATAATCATAAGTGATTGGTTTCTGTGGAAAGTCATAACCTCACATTTGTCGATATTGAGTATCAAATTATTGCTATTGCACCAATCGTAAAATTTGTGGGTCACCCTGTACTTATTCGCAACAGATTTAATCTGAGCGAAAAGCTCAATGTCGTCAGCATATATCAGAAATTTGCAGTGCCTCACTACAGAGACAATGTCGTCAATAGACACAATAAAGAACAACGGGCCCAAGT
The DNA here is from genome assembly GCA_963930735.1 of Dioctria linearis. Lineage (NCBI taxonomy): Eukaryota > Metazoa > Arthropoda > Insecta > Diptera > Asilidae > Dioctria > Dioctria linearis. The sequence goes on from OZ005742.1 coordinate 85,166,250, forward strand.
GACTGCCTTGAGGTACGCCAGACGAAGCCTTCAAGACTCTAGAGATGGAACGACGGAATAAGATTTGGTATGTTCTGTTATCTAAATAAGACTCCGTCCATTTTAGATATGAAGGGGGAAACCCAAACTTTACTATTTTAAAGAGTATCATAGAGTAATATATCTTATCGAAGGCTTTACTAAAGTCTGCATAAATACAATCTGTCTGGTAGCCCCTTTGCAAACACGCCAATGGTATCCGAAACAAATTCCAACAAGTTATTGGTTGTAGACCTACCCCCCGAAATAAACCCATGTTGGTTTGAAGAGAGCAAATTCTTACAGGAATGTGATAGTTGATAATAAATGATAGATTCGAATAATTTGGGCATGCATGATAGTTTTGCAATAGGCCTATAATTAGAAATTTCGTTCTTATTTCCTTTTTTGTGGATAGGTATTGCTACGAGTGTGGCCTTAGTTCGTTATTTAAAATAGAATATTTCAGATATAATTCAAAAGTTCTTTCTTTATTTAACTTTACTGTTTACTCTCACATATTCACAAATAATTATCAAATCAACTCTTTATTTATCGGTAGTACTGTACTTCTAATAATCGCAATCCAAATAGTTTACTTCGATCACTTCGCTGTCTGAAATAATACTCGCCTCCTGGATGTGACCAGCGCCGTATTTATACTCTACGAATTATCCTAGAACCTTCCTGAATATTCCATTCTCCAAACCCAGTCACTAACCTAAAGTTGTTTCCATTTCCAATAGATGTCGCTTGTATCACTTTGTGGCGCGTAACAGTATGATAGAGGAAATTTTCCATAGCTGTGGGATACAACCACTATCGGCGATTTTTGAAAAATAAATCTCAGCGGAGCTGCCAGGGCAAGGCAGCAAGGCTTCAAAAAGGCTGGAGGGATCCCATTTGGACCCATTGTGCATTCATTTGGAAGCCCATTAATATGATCCAGTATATCTTGTTTTGTATTTGAAGGGATAGTAAATGAAACGTTATTGGAGTCATTCATGTGACTCAATTCGCTATTTCGAGAATGAAAATTTGAAATGAATGAAGCAAACATATTCCAAATTTCATACGAATCATCACTAGCAGAATCCTTGTACGTCATGGTGTTGGGGTAGTTGTCCGTGCTTTTTTTCATATTATTAAACTTAAAAAAGATGCGTGGGTCACTAAATAATTTCGTACGCATGCTTTGAATATACTCATCATAAAGTGTAGAGGAAAGTTCTTTGAATTCATTATATGATGTGAGGAAGTTGTTATGACTTATAATGTCTTTGTCCCTCATATAGTTTTTCCACAGTTTATTCTTTCTATTTTGAAGACGAAGAAGTTTCAGTTCTTTCTTGACCCATGGCGGTGATGATTTATACAACCGCTGACGTTCGGGGGGGACGTAAGAACAAAATAAACCGAACAGAATAATGAAACGTCTTCATTAGCACTATTGCAAGACAGGATTTTGTGTTGAAATCAATAGAGGTAAGTCTACTAGAAAGTTCCGATAAGTCAGCTGTTCTAAAATTGAAAAAGTATTGTGTGTCGTCATAATTTATTGAGTTTTCGGTTTGATAATAATATGTAACTAGTAGAATTGTCGGGGGGGGGGGGGTATTTGTTAGGTGTAGACATTATAACTGTGCTACAACTGTGCTAAGTTCAACTAATAAGTTACCCATGTCAGTAGAAAATACCAGCTCTAACTGCCTACCTATGTCATTCTATATTTAACTGATTTGGCTGAGAACCAGAGATGAAATAGTGTCAAGGAAAAGGGATTCCGTAGTTGTCTAGAGTATAAAGTAGAAGATATTCATCGTCATCTTCGTTTAGTACCCATTGTTTATTGGGTAAATTCACCAATTAGTAGTAATTGAGCCGTTTATTTTGAAAGTGGTGCAAATCCATTTTTTTTACAACGAAATAATGAAATATTTTAGTTTAAATTCATTTAAAAAATTATTTAAGAATATTTATAGGATCTAACAGCGAACTTTCGTTTGTTTTTAAGTTAAAGATAATGAACATTTATTAACCAAATATGTTTTCTAAAGAATTTCGAAGAAAATAGAAATACTATACCCAAATGGACTTGCACCACTTTCAAAATAAACTGCTCAATTCGTCAAGAGAATACATCTTACCATGGATAAAGTTACAGGTTGAAATGAGTAGGTCGTAAATATTCTGATCTTTGTCATCAACAATATTTATAGAGTCTCCAGAAATGTAGCAATAAAGTATGTATAAGTCATATTTGAAGAGAGATAGCTTAAGAACTATAACTTCAATGTCGAGAGTTTTGCAGAAACTGGGAAGCTCAATTTGGCTGCAATTTAAGTGGTTTTTACAGGCGAGGAGTACGCCACCGCTACGAGCTTCAGAATCAGTACACGAGTATCTACCTCTCCTAAAAATTTAGTACGAATTGTCAAAGATTTCAGCATTGCGAAATCCATGATACAGTCAAGTGTCGGTGAAAGCAACTATATCGAAACAAGTCGCAACAGAGGATTTGAAGTTATGTGCAGTTTTAGTTCGAATACCCCTTACGTTTTGATAGTAAAGGGAAAGCGATTTAGGTTTTTTTGGGATATCACTTCTTATTTCAGCTGTATTTCTATGTTGGCGCCCAGAAGGTACGAACAATTTAGTGAAAGAGCCAGAGGGCCAAAATGTGGGATCCAATATCTTATCCTGTTCATCCACAGACACAGTTAGAACAAAAGATGCAACAGGTTTTGAGGATTTACTAATTTTTCTACATGAAATATTATCTGTTGCGACATTTTTCAGGTACTTCAAAATGTCCTCAGTCATCGTTTCTGGAGAGAAACGGCTAACGAAAACACTCGAAGGTTTTGGTACTGATTTTGGAGAAGCCCCAATACCATTTCCTAAAGAGGACACAGATGAAGCATCATTTTCTATAGTGTAACACTCACTCCCTTCAGCTAGGGAAACAGATATAACGTGAACAGGATCACCGTATACTGTAGGTTGACCAGAGTCATGATCTAAAAGAATCGTGTCATTGGGATTATGGTGGTGTTTGCTGCGGTTCCTCTGCTTTGTAGCTGGCGTGCGACTATGCCCATCACATAGGGTTAGAGTCTATTCCTTGCTACACGAGAAGTGATGGTTGGGAATCAGATGATTGCTTACCCGCTGGAGCCAATTTCTTGATATCGGTCACCATGGAGCTAATTAGCCCTGAGTTCTCGGCAACAGCAGATGATCATCACCCGATGTCACCTTCAACACGCCTTAAGCTGCGCCGAACGTCATCGATTATTGGAATAAGTAACGTGTTTTTGGAGTTTTGAGATACAAATGGTGAGTCTTTGGCAAATAGTGCATCAACCAGAGAATCTGACAAATTTTGAACCTTTAAAGATAGGTTATGTGATTTTCCAAGAAGTGTCTCCGAGTTCATGCTCAATACATCCATAAGTTTAAATAGCTTGTCAATTTTGCCATTTAAAATATTAAAGTCTTCGGAAAACGCTTCGAGACCTTCGGAACCTATGCAAAAAAATGCAACTAAAACATCAACAACTGCAACAAATAAAACAACAACAACAAATTCAAAAGCCGTTTAATGACAATTTTGTTTGGAATGTAAGGCGATAAGTATCCTTGTTACCATTGCGAGTTGGATAGGCTTGAAAGAAATTTAATTGTGAGTGCAAAAAGTGAATTCTGATGGACATGTTGAAGGCCTTTTCACCGTAGACACTCAAAAATTCGTGTATAACTGTAACGTACCGATCACATACGTTTAACGAAATTAAAAGTTGTAGAATTTTATATGATTGTAATAAAAGGCAATCAACACTATAACATTTATAGGTCAGTACCACATAAATTTAGTACGATAATAAGTCAGCAAGAATTGCTTAGGTATACAGCTGTGAGATAGAGATATAAAATGACATCCGCCATTCTATTCTTGTCGTTATCAGTGGTTTGTCGCACGAGCAATAAGTAATTTGAAAACGAAGATTAAATTAAATAAAGTTATATCTTTTATGTATTTTATAATCAGCGTATTTTCTTCCATCCCCAATAAAACAAAAGGGTTATGACAATAATGTTTACGTGATCGGAACTTTTCATGTTGCTAAGGAAATTATTATTGCACAATGAAAAAATACCATTCCAGGCTCATCTTTCCATGGTACTCAATTTGGTTGCAGGATCGTTTTCCCGCATAATTCGACCCAACGAATATTCCTGAAAATTAACCAAAATCAATTGGAATATTTAAGTAGGTACTAATTGCCAACAAGTGAAGAGGTGGGATACTTCTTTGATTTTATTTTCACTCAATCCTGGAAACTTTGTGCTGAGATGACGAAATGCTTCGCTAGCGACATTCAATATTTTCACCATGTGCTTCATGTAGCCAAAATTCAAATGCAGTGTCTGTAGGATGATACCTTCGGGCCGCACCATTGGGATGTTCAAAATATTTTTGTTTCTAATTTGAAACGATGTACATATGTAGTACCTACCTACTCAATTTCTTCATACTTATTTCTTTCAAGAGTATCCCACTTACAAAGGCAACAAGGATACTTAGTATCCGCCTTGCATTCTAAGCAAAATTGTTATCAAATCTACTATCATACGCGCAGGCATGCGCTATGAAACATAATTCTAAATTAGTGTTGCTGACAATGGCTGATGAATTTGTTGTCGTTGTTGCTATTTTAGTTGTTGTTATTTGTTGCATTTTTCACATTTTCACAGCTCTCACGGTCAAAACCCAGTGCTTCTTCAACTTTCTCTGTATTTTAATATTATACGGAAATGTAATTGCTTAATTATAACTCAGGCAAATTTTAACCGATTTTAGTCAGCAAATGCTCATTAGACGTGGAATCGAATTCGCTATTAATGATATAATAGAAAAAAATATTATAGATCAAAACATGCCATCAAATTGTTGTCAAAGTTGAAAAAATATGTAAAAAATTTTAAACTTCGAAATGTTTTCGTTTGTAACCTCGTGATCTTTCATCACAACGAAATAAGGAACATATGGTTACAAAGGCCAATCTCTTTTCATTCATATACCATAAGAAAATTCGACATCGAATAAAATAACGGTTTTTTTTATCTAAAATGAAATTTTGAGAGTGTATGAGAAATTTCTTGTAGGCCACTAGTTTTGGTTCCACTAAACTATATTTTCGCTGTAATAGAGTGATCGGACTTTTTAATAATAACGGATTATATTTTATTCCTGTTTTGTAAATGACACACAAAATCACAGCCTATAATAAATCAACGACACTACAAATCAACATTTTTTAATTCAGAGAGTTTCTTTTCTTTTTAAGATCGTTTTATTTTTTCAATTTATGCAAAGATATCAACTTATCTGCAAAAATATAACATTTAAAATCTATTTAACATAGAATTAAAGGAGGTGTAAATTTTGTGCACAGCATTTCTTTTAGTTGAAGTTGCTATTATATTTATATATACATATACTCGTATACAAAATGTGTGTATGCTAAATAGCATTAGTTAAAGGGAGCAAAATATTACGTGCGATATAAATATTTTCACTCACATTTATTTTCATTCCATTTCGCACTAATTAATTTGTCAATGCCGGTTGTCTGTTTCAGCCCAACAAAGATTTAAATAATGTAATTCGTGTTGTTAATTTTGTAGCAGTTTTCTGCAAGTGATTATAACTCAATTTCCCGCCAAATTTGTACCAAACTATTATTGTAAATAATTCAATTTAATGCAGCACAGCTCATTTTAATAAATTGCTTCTGTGAAATGCTGACGAGTTAATGTGAATAAGCTTTTCGAGTGAACACTGACTCCATACCACGGTCAATTTGTGGGCAAGTAAACCTTCTGGCTGAGTGTAAAATTTTTGTAATTACATACAATGCAGGGTGCTGGAAGCATTAAAATACGTTACATATATAGCCGCCACAGCAGTATCCATTCATTTGTAGCGCGCAATTTATTATTCAAGCTCGGAGAAATGATTTATCCAACGTAAATCTTTTTCTCACTCTCAAGTACCTACCAAAGTAATTACATTTAAAGACCAATTCTGGGCGAGTTCCTAATGAGGCTAGTCAGCGAATTCTTCTCACTGCAGTCTGATTTAACTGGGATGGATGGAGCTTCGACTTTAATTGTGCCTACATTTTAAGGCAGGTGTATTTCTGCAGGTTTAAATGAAAAATAATTGTGTATGGTAAAAGGAAAATAAATTAGTTCTGATATGAAAAAAAAAAATTGTTAAATTGTTAATAGTTTGGGTTTGATATGTTAATTTTATCAAGAATGTAGCATATAAATACTTCACTTTTGAAATTACTTGAAATTCTACAGTAAACTGTTTATTATATACAAGATTAACTTTGTCGAGTACAAATAAAGAGAGCACGTTTTGCATCTCAAGTTTACTATTTTAGTGGAAAATGTATTCGAAAAAAAATTGATTTTAATTAAAACTACATATTTTTAATCCAAATAATTATGAATGTTAATTTAATTTATACATAATAGTAAAAATTTGAAGAATGGTGTAGACCTAACTTCCGATAGAAAGGTCTACATACATTTTTTCAAATTAGTTTTGTTTAACGATATAAAGCGTGGTTTTGTATTTTGCGAAGAGCATGGAGTGATCTTTTTCTTCTGACACCATTACTTCGGATCAACTTTCTGAAGAGGAAAGATTTCGGAAATGTTTTAAAGACAATTATTAAGGCTTTTAATATTGACGGAATTTCCTTACGATGAAGCTATTTCTATTAGTGAAGATTTTATAGATTAGGTACAAGTGGAATATTTTCTTTGAATACTGTATACAGAACACCAAGGGACTACCCAAATTTGTAACTTGCTCTAGGTACCTTATAATAAGAATTGTTAATTTTTTGAAAATCCCATTCTAAAAATTATAATTATTAATTATTTGATTATTTGCTTTCCGGGAGGGATCCAAAGCTACTGGCCCTTAAATGTTCCTCTCAATATGGTGAGTGATCTTACTCCTTTGGGGAATACGAAAGTGGAACTTTTTTCCTGTTAATATAAAATCGCAGCCCTTCACAAAGCTTTCATGAACATGACTGGCACACACTGCTATTATATGATTTACAAAGCTTTGTCTTTTGATTATTTCCATTCTATTATTTTATCTTCTTAAATTTCTTTAATTTTTTTTTAAACAATTTGTTATTTGTTTGTTTACTATTTCATTTGTCAAACCACTAAATTTCACTTTGTTGCTATCAACTTTAGAGCTGCACAGTGTTTTATACACTGACTAGAGCTTTTGTCGCCTGGGGTGGTCCTGAATTTTCCGCCCTTTTTAATTTAATAAAAATCAAGAGTGGTTATTAACATATATTGAACATAAATAAATAAATGAGTAAACTATTTATTTATTTTGTTTAAACAGAATGTACACGTAATGATAAAACGTATGTTGATTTATATATTTATTTTTCTTGCATTTTTATTACAAAAGTCTTGAATGACAACAAAATACAACTATAAATAAATCCATTTAAGTATATATTGGTCAAGACCATCAATACAACTTCAGCAGCTCCTCATTACATAATGGTGAGGTGGTTGTCCGTAGATAAAGCTAATATTTGGGCTGCTAGATTCGCTTTATATTTTCACTTTCACCCACTTTAGGGACATATCTTCTGCATTTCCCATGTGGATGTGTACAAGAGCCAATACACATTCGTACGACAGATGTGTTCAAGGTCTTCAAGAAGGTTAACGTCTCTAAAGTCGTAGGTCCTGATGGCTTTTCGCCCAATTAATTAAAAGCTGTGCCTCATCCTTGGTTAAATCTCTACACAAACTATTCTACTTGTCTTAAATGACAAAAATTTCCAACTGCTTGGAAACTAACTGACATCCAACCTATTCCCAAGAAAGGAGAGGGTAGCGATCCCTCAAATTGTCGCCCAATAGCAATCACTACGGTTCTTTCAAAGGTTTATAAGTCTGTCGTTAACTTCAAATTAATGAAATATCTAGAAATGAATCAACTCAACAACGATCGCCAATATGGCTTCCGGACAGGGCGCTGCTTTTGAGACTTGCTGCCTTTTGAAAATTGTTGATCTTTCCTCATCTCTTTTATTATGGATTGAAAGTTTTTTATTTGGTCATCTAATATGAGTTCTACTAGATTGCGATTCATCAAAATCTCACCTTATAAATACCGGTGTACCTCAAGGCTGCAATCTCTCTATATATCTTTTCAATTCTCAGTAATGATCTGTTTTCTCTTACTTTCATTCTCATCTATAGTTTTGCTGATGGCATTGCTCTACATTTCCCCTAATCCTTTGACAGTCTTGCGGACTCCAGAGAGAATAGACATGGCATCAAACGAGATTGCATGATTAGATAATTAAATAACGACGATAATATCAATTCTTGCTTTGCAAAACACATCGCGTTGAATTCAATGCATCTAAGAACAAAGCTGTCTCATCTCTTTGAAACAAGACCATCACTTAACCTTTCCAGTTTCTTTTGATGGAGCATTAATTTCCGATTTACAATTGCTAAGTATTCTAGGCATTTATATTTCCAGTAAGTTAAACTGGACATATCACATCCTTTCTGTTGCCAAAAAAGCATCGAAATGTCTTGGATTTCTGAAAAGGTGTAAGAAATATTTCAGCCCGTCAAATCTAGCGTTCCTATATAAGTACTACATCAGACCTAGAATGGAATACAATTCCCACTGGCGCTAATCGTACAGCCTTAGATTCATTAGATGTTTCCCAGAAGAGAGCTTTAAAGCTCATTGGAAATGTGGTAATTAATTGTTATATCGACTTGCACGAGGATCGCAGCAATGTTGGATGCCTTTCACTCCTTTATCGTTACATGCATTTTCAAAATTCTAATGAAATATCTTGTCTGATCTTTTGTAGAATGATTCTTGCACGCATGAGCATCTTAAGACAAGTCATGGCTCTGAGCACTTTAGGATATGAGGGCCCCTAATAGAAATTATTTTCTAAGGTACTTTGGGTTACAGTAATAGTAACTCTTGAACAAAAGTAATAGTAACGTAAAGTATATTAAGGCCTATCGCGCATTGGAGACTATTGTTACGTAACTGTTTTGTCACCACGGTCAATTCCATAGCTAAAGTGAATTGACAGCTTTGGCTAGCAACTTTTGGGTGACTATTATCGCGTCTTCACCATTATATGATTATGCACGCACTGGTAGAATTTGGTCGCCCCTTGACTAGCATTATTTTGGGGAAGAAACTTACGTAACTTACGTAACTGCAACGACAGTATGATAGGAAGATATAAATAATGAAGCATTATCACAGGAAGTACAAATGAGACCCCTATACAACAAAATTTTTAAGGAATAGCAACTGAAAAACTGTGAGAAGATATATCCATGATAATGTTTATAGACCTTAGTGTTACAGCAAGTCTCTCTTCGGGTTCAATTGATGATCGCGTATTGGTTATTGGTACTTTGATAAGTTATAGCAAGTTTCAAAATCTGTAGTAAAATCTTTCAACACTCGTACGGAAAATCAAAGGAATTTTTAAGGATAGGATTCATCAAACATTAAGTGAAGTTTTCCATTCAGCAGCCTTTCGCTCCAAATTACAACAAAAAACAGTACACAAATTTTTGCTGATTACCAAATACCTACATTGAGTTTGGCTATTGAAAGCATAACATGAAAATATTCCGGATATTTAGAAAGTACTTTTATGAAAATTTGTTACCCATGTATAAAAGTGTGAATATATTCGACGGTTTACTTTCAGTATCCAAATTCTAACACCTAAACTAACTTGTAGGTTGTCTTACTGATCGGTCATCGGTTGGTCTACTACCACAACGGCCAGGGGGCCCCAGGGATCGTGGGGCCCTGGGTCCGTGCAAATCTGGCCCATGCCTAAAGATGGCTCTGCCTGCACGCATATCCTTCAACTGTTTCGACCGTACAGTAAAATTGCGTGATGCTTTTTTATACCGAACTATGCGAATGTGGGACAGTCTACCATATTCTGGCTTTGCTCCGGCATACGAACTACCAAATTGTAAAGGTAACGTAAATCAGTACCTCCGGTACTCTCCTCACGTTCCCCAAATACTTCCCTTATCCGGTTTCTACCTTGCTGTGCTTTGCATCATCTAGATAATTGGCTTAATATAAAGAAGTCAAACTTTCTTAACTTTTCCGTGAAGTCGTATTTGTACAAGGTATATATTTCAACTCTGTCCTGTCACTACAATTTTAAATACACAGTTAAAAAACAGTGTTGTTTTGACACCGATTCATTGTCGAATAGGGTCCCACCATTTCGATTGCTTTCTGATTTATCCATTTGGATGTTTACATTTGGAGTTAAAATTTAACTCCAGATTAGAAAATGTTGCGATCTTTTCAGGTGTCTCTTAAAAACACCCAAAATATAAATAAGTTGAATTCGACCAGTTCTTCTAAAAACATATTTGCGGTGTGAGTTATAAATTGCAATGGTGTTAAAAATTTAATATCCAATTGAACGAAATTTTGCAGAACGGAAAGCACCAAAAATTGAAAATTTCGACTTAGTCAGCAAAAATTTCCTAAATACGTATTCATTTTTTTTTGTTATTAATTGTCGTTGGGAGGAGTTAAGTAGCTAAAATTTATATCTGTAAGCTTCTCAAACGGATACTAAAGGCACTTTCACATCAAGCACAAGAATCGAAAAAATGTAAACCGGAAATCTCAATTTATTCCACTTTAAAACAAGATTTTTGTTCCAATAATTAATAAAATCATGGGAAATAAGATAAACTAATAATTTTACTAATAAAATAGTATATTTATCTTAGAATTTTTAAGAAAACACAACTTTTATGATTTATCGGACGAATTTTTCCGCCGAAAAAGTTTTTCGGCCGATAAAATATAAAAGTTGTGTTTTTCTTCAAAATCTGAAATAAATATAACTATTTTCTCAGTAAAATTCTTAGCTTATCCTATTTCTCTGGATTTTATTAATCATTGGAACAAAAATCTTGTTTTAAAGTGTAATAAATTGAGTTTTTCGGTTTACATTTTTCTGTTTTTGTTTTTGATGTGAAAATGCCTTAAGAAAAAGGGAAACCTCAAAATATGGCAAGGAAGTCGGAAGTTGCTTAGATATAAACAGAAAAAATAGCAAAAACAATCGTTTCAGCATTATTCCAAGACTTTATTTATGATTATATGATGACAGTAAACTTCTCGAATTTTGAATCAAATAAAACATCTGCAGTTTTAAAAATTATTTCCATAACAATAAGAGAAGTAAGAAAAAAAAATTAAAATAATATTTGGTAAATTTCACTGTCGCAATACATTTAAATCGCTTACCTTAATTTCATCAGTTTTCACTACCACGTATTTTCTAATTTCATTATAAACTACACTGAACATTTCATATGTAATTGGACAAAAACCTTTGAATAACTACTGACAAATGAGAACACATTATGTCTTGAATTACACCAGACTGTGTTTTTCTTATATCATAACTGTATTCTTCGGGGGAATAAATTTGAAATGTTCAGTTATGCTTAAAAATAAACACCGATCGGTGTCAAATTTAACAACATTTGAATGCAGAATATTCTACGTAAATTCAATAGAAAATGTACCAACAATTTACATCATTTTATGTAAAGTTCATCCCAAAATTAGTGAAAGATAAAAACACAATAGATTTTAATAGAAAACTTTATATCTAAACACTAAAAGGATGAAAACTTTCAATATTCTGTAATCTTTGATAAATTTAAGATTTTATCGAAATTTTCAGTGTAATATTGTGCGAAACAGCACCATAAAGAAAACATTTTTAACACTTTACGAATTTAATAATAAGCTAATACGGCATTTTTAAGTGTGTAGTATTCAAAGTACGTAGCGCTTTAATTCCTGTATTTTGCAGTTACAAATTTTGATACATTCGTAAATTTGAACCAAATATATTTCCCTATTTTTACTAACTAAAATGATTTGGAAGTTTTACACTTTCATCATTTACAAATCAAAACAAAATAAATAATTTAACACCTTGATTGGCTTTCGTGAGTGGCAAAAGTTGAACCTTGAGCAACTCCCTCTCTTCGATGTTTTGTAAATGATAAATTTTGTGCATTTGATATTTGGTGGTAAGTGTCCTCGAACTTTTGATCTGTTTCCCCAGTTTATACCATTTTTAGGGCATAGTTGCGCCCGTACCCCGCCCCCTCCTCCTTCTCTTATTTAGTTATTTACTTCTTTTTTCATTTTAATTTATTTTTTATTCTTAACGTTATTAAATTGTTCTGCCATTCCAACGTATTAAGATATATATTCAGTTTTCATCACTAATGTATTTACATTTGCTTAGTTACTTATTTACTTTAACTTGTTTTAGTTTTATTTTTGGAATACTTAGTAAATATATACAGAATTAAGGACACATATATAAAAACTTCAAATCTTTGCACATAAGCACATAGGTAGATCTATAGATTATACATAGTTATATAGATTATTGTTATTTTTTCTGTTAATAATTGGAAGTTAAATATTTAGATTTTTCATGATGAATGCAATTTTTAAGAAGGATGAATACAAAGAGATCGGGTTATTATACAAACTATTTTATGAACTGATGCGGTACTTTAAAGCGAGATTTTAAATGCTCATAAGTGCAATCATCAGATTATCAGTATCATGTCAAATATTTGGACCTTGGTGACATGGAATTACACCCAATTATTCCACGTCAAATAAAACATCATAGTTGAATGGACAACATTCAAATTTTTTTTTAGAAATGACATAATAATAATAATAATAATAATGGTTTATTAAATTCAGAACAAGATAATTCCTTATGCTATAACAATCTAGCTAAAAAACCTACGATCGTGGCACCGAGGCCGTCTGTCGGGGTTGACAATCAAAAATTAAGGAAAAACTAAAAAAAAACAATACAATAAAAATTGAAAAAGAACAAAAAAAAATACAAAATACAAAATAATAGTATTGAAAGAAAGAAGTATATAATACTCAGATTACTTAATAACCAAAGCAAATTCACAGTGATGGGCATACGTTTAATTTCCAACCTAGCAGTTAAATTCATTTATTAAAAAAGATCTATATTTCCAGGCCTTAGTAAGAAAAAAGAAAAGATCATTGAAATTATTTTTGCCATTTAACGATTCAATTACCTCGAGCTCACTCAACAAACTCTTCCCATAAACTCCAATACGAAACTCAGCCAAAATTGGGCATCTACCCAGAAAGTGCAATAAGTCCTCCTCCTCGTTCCAGTTGCATAACGAGCATAAGCTCCCTCCCTCTCTTCTCCATGGACTGGCATTCAACTCAACCAAGCCACCTCTAAATCTCATTATAGTACTTATTTTTTTAACAGAAAAGCCATCCTTAAGATAATTACTAGAGGAAAAATAGTGTAGCTTGTCATATAGCTCATGTCGAACAGTGGTTCTTGCCTTATCCACAGCCTTACATCTAATCCATGACTCTTCTTTCTTAATAAGATTGAAAAAGATTCCCTTTATTGTAGAATACGTTTCTCTTTCAAAATTTAAAATAATGTTGTGTTTCTCAGAGATGTCTTGACAAGCTATAAACCAAAATATATTTTTTTCTATTACCTTATAAGCTAGCTGGCGAGGAAGTCTATCACTCTTGTATGTATATAGCACCCTGCTTAAATAATCAAAGTGACATTTAAGCGTATAGATATATATACAGGGGAGTGCAGTCTCTAAGGTCAACATATAGTTTGGAGTTTGCCGCGGTAATAGTAACATTTTCTTTAAGAAGAATCGAAGGAGCTTTTCTATGGTATCATACTGTTGGAAGCCCCATACTTGAGCCCCATAGCATAAAACTGATCGTTGCACAGCGTAAAATAATTTAAGCTTATTAGAGTGTTTTGTCTCATTATTTCTAAGAAAATGACTCCAAGTCAAGTTAATGCTAATTTTTGCAGATTCGAGGCGATGTTTAAAATTTGCTATTAAGGAAAGCCTAGGAGTCAGAATAATTCCTAAATAAGTATATTCCTTAACTACTTCTAGCACTATATCGTCATAAGTCCAGTTTTCATGTCTTGTTCTTGCACCTCCTCCACGCTGAAAAACCATAACTTTAGATTTCTCCAAGTTCACAACTAGATTCCATAACTTGCAATATTCTTTAACCTTATTAATCATTCTTTGGAGCTTAGCGGGGTTGTCCGCAAGATCAACAATGTCATCTGCATACATAAGGGTTTTAACTTCAATTTCGTCAATTACAATTCCGGTTTCCAGAGAATCATTTAGATCGTTTATGAAAAGTGCAAACAAGAAAGGACTCAGAACGCAACCTTGTTTGACACCAGAGTTTGTAGGGAAGCTTTCAGAGAGGACATCCCCATTACAATCTTGAGATTCCGTACTCTTATACAGGCTTTGAACTATGCGTATAAATTTTGTAGACAGTCCAAGCTGAAATAGTTTAAAGAAAAGACAGTGTCGAACTATAGTATCAAAGGCCGCCCGGAGATCAACGAAGAAAGCATACACTTTCTTTTTATTTATTGAATGACACAGCTTGACAATACTTAAAAGAGAGAAGATGTTGTCAATCGTGGAGTAACCAGGTCGGAAACCAGCCTGGCTTTCCGAAAGAATTTTACGCGATCTTTCCCAAAACAAGGCTCTATTATATAACAAGTTAGTAAAAATTTTGAGAACCACATCCATAAAGGATATAATTCTCAACACGATTAATGTCCCCCTTTTTATATATAGGAAAGATCACTGATTTTGAGAATGATTCTGGTATTTCAGCGGTGCTATATATTCGATTGTAGCAGTGTAAGAGTTCATTTAAGAAGAAATGACATAGAAGAGTAATTAGGGCATTTACCAGTGGTACTGATGGCGAAAAAGGTAGTGGTTGCAGTTGTAAGGAGTTCAGATATCTGCTATTCTAACGCTTAGAAGTTTAGGATATAGAGATAATAGGAAAGTCGATAATCCATTTTTCTTAGACTTACACGTTCGATCTAATCGCCAGATGCAAATCCTCATTGAGAATATATAACAAAATATAAATAATAATACAATAGCGTCAACAGTATTCTCTAATTAATCAAAGTTGAACGGAGTCGAATACCTGAACAATAATAGAATCATGGGTTTCAACAAAACGAGTCAGTACGCTTTGAAATTAAAAATATGGGAAGACTCAGAAGTACACATAGGATTATTCATTGGTTACTTTGGTTGCAATAGTAGCAAATGGCTACTTTGGGCAACCTTTGGTTACAGGGACCCCCCCTCCCCCAATCTCTAAAAAAAATTTTAATACGTGGTCAAAGTATTTCCAACTATTTATTTATTTTAATTTTCAGCACTATAGTAAGGACTGGTATCATTATTTATGCTAACTGAACTCAATCTTCATTGTGAGCCATATCCGATAGCGACTTGAAAGTTCCTTATATTTCTGGGCTCATTTATGTATCATCAAAACAAGTAAAAAAGCTAGAATTGCTTTAGGACCAATTTTAAGGTAAAGATACACGGTAAGAGACTTTAGTTTACAGAGACTAATATCTCCGAAAAGTTTCCACGGCAAGAGACTTTTGTTTCTGTTAATTGTCAAGCAAGAGATTGTTAGAAAGAATTACTTCAAAAGTAATTAATAATTTTATGTTATGCAGAAAGTCAAAAAGCTTGAAAAAATATATCCTTGGTTCACAATTTTTACAGGATAAAGTAAATTTATGTGATTTTTTTTTTCCACAAAAGCAAAAAAAGTATTGACGAAACAAATTGCTGCCCTAAATCCATTATATTAATTATTAATTTTTTTATTAATTTCTTTGTAACATTTTGTCAAATTCATTCCACTTTATTTCTTCCTTTTCCTTTCTAAGACCTACACGTAACTGATCAGAAACAGAAATAGTCTCCGGAAACGACAAATGAACAAACTTCGGAGACTGGAGACCGAACATGAAGACCTATTTGTTTTAAAATACACGACGGCAGATCGGAGACCGAAAAACTTTCTAGACACTAGCTCTCTTTAGAGAATTTTTCCGTTTCCGAAGTGTCTGGGTCTCCAGCAGTGTGGATATTTCTCAAAATTCTTGGGGGACATTTTAAGGGGACATTGTATTGGAAGAAGGGACAATGGTATCGAGCTGTCTCTTTCGGGACTGAAGGAAAAGCACAAGATTTTATATAAATAATAATACATATTATATACATAAATTTTATTTATAAAAAAAAAACGGAACAATAAAAATTCTAGTAAATTAACAAAATATTTTTTCATTCATATAGCCTCAAAGTTAATTTAAAAAAAGAAAAAAATCAAATAAAAAAATTTCGTATAATCCAACGAAATAAAGTAATAATAAATAGTACATTTTTAGATATTCATAAGAGATTACATAACTCTTTTTTAGGCACAAAATTCGTACAATCTTTTTGCAAAATATAAATATATTGCTTATACGCTATTATAGTATTTATTGTATCATCTGTTTGTTTTCTTATTTTTTATTAAATTCAATTTCGAGAAATTTCGTTCTGCAGCAGCGCTGCTGTGCGGGAGTGAAAGTAAAGTAAAAGCAAACTGTGAAATATTTTGATAAATTGGCGTTATTGGATCATTAAGATTTTTCGCTTCTATTACATTTTTCCAAAAACCCTCTGTTTTTTCATCACATTCTTGCAAAATCTTACTTTCTAGTAAATTTCGCTTTTCATTAAAGAAAACTTCAGTATCAATATTTATTTTTATTTGCACTTTCTTTAATTTTTTTATAAGAAATGATAAATGTGGAAAGATATCACCAAATCTCCTTTGTTTCAAATAACTGGGATCGAATATTTGCAGTGATATTAATACTGGATCATTAAGATCTATTCGTTTTAAAATTTGTCTTGTAAGTTCTACATAAAATTTCTTAATACTCTCATAAAATTCATGCTTCTGTAAATCAGTTAAATTCTCTATTAACTGTAAAGCTTTTGATCCTGGGTATATATATTTACCTTCTTTAAATATAGTAGCATCAGACAAATCAATTTCTGATAAAGGTGTCTTATCAACATAAGATTCATTAACAAGATTTTTCAAAATAATTCTGAGTTCAGTTGAAACATTTTCTATAACTGTATGAATTTTAGAATCTTCTGATTGGCAATTCAAATTCATTTGAATTATAATATTTAAAATTTAGTCCAGAAATAAAAAGTAACCTTTAATTACCTTATTCGTATAAGTATTCAAAAGTGGTTCTGCTTTTTTTATACCGCCAGTAAATATACATGATGTAAAACATAATATTAAAGCATCCCAACTTTCAGAAGGCACGTAATAACTTGGCGTAACGACAGCCACCTTGTTTTAGCAAAATTTAATATTTTATGAGGTTGAATATCCAAATATTCTTGAAATTCTTTTAATTCGTTTTGGCGTTTACTGCTGTGTTTAAGGAACATGTGGGTATTTCGCGCTAGGTCTTCCACATCCGAAGGTAAATGTTTACAAGCTTGAGAAGCACATATGTGCAGTGAATACGCCAAACATCCGAAAATGTAAATGTCTGGAATTACTTTACTTAAATGTACACGTACGCCATTTTTCTTCCCCATCATTATATTGGCATTGTCTGATGCAAATCCTATTATATTCTCCATTGGTATATTTTTACTATCAAAAAAAGTTTTGATGGCTGTAAAAATACCTTCTCAAGTCGAAGAATAAACTTCTAGGAGTTGTAAAAATCTGTCACAAACTTTTATCATAATATCTAGCTAATATTACGACACATTTACCAGTGGAAACGTCAGTGCACTCGTCAATTATTATCGAAAAAAAGTTTTCACGTAGACAGGTAGATATTTCCTCTTTCACAAATGGCCCTACAGAGCAAAGAATATTTTGCGCTTTCAAACGATTGCATTTTACATTTTTTATGATCTGGGAATCTACACAAATATTTTTGATCACACCGATTAAGTGATCTAATACCCTAAGTGGAATATTGTGCTCTACCAAGAAAGCTAAGCACTTTAACTGAACAATACCTTTTTGCTGAGACTTTAAAGCAATTTTATTAAATACGTCATTTAATTTAATTGTATCTTTTCCTTTCTCAACATTTTCCTTATGAAATTCTGACTCTTCATGCCTACTCATGTGATAATTTGTTTTTGACAGTCTTGTTCCGCAAATATTGCACCGTACATTATTTTCAATAAATTCGACCCACGAATATTTTTGTCTCCATTCTTGCCTTAATTTTCTGTGAATCTTAATTTTACCTCCCATTTGGTTTGCTGCTCCATCGTCGATGTCAATCCCATCATCACCTTGATTTTCTTCTACTAAAACAGTAGCGTCTACAGTTGTCTACAGTGGCCAAAAAATTAGTATCTGGAGGCCAAGTCTCTCGCCGTGTAGATTCACCTTTATGATTATGATACTCTAAATGAATGCCCGTATGTAATATCGTATGGTCACTCATCTGAGCAAATTGGATAACAATGATTTTACGCAATTTAATAGAATAGTAAATTGTTGCAAAGTGCCTTGAAATACAGGAGAGATAATATATTTTCTCAGCATTCACAAGGCGGGGAGAGGTTTGCATATGTGTAAAGAAAGATAACCAGCCGATTAAAGTCAACACGTTTCCTGGAATGTGTAGTAAATGAACCTGATAATGCAGGAACTTTTAGTTCAAGGCAACAGGAAGAAAATTTTTAATATAGTGTAGGGTGTTCTCAATTTGTCTAGTTAATTGTTTTTTTGTTTTTGTTTTTTTTTTCTTAACGTGTATTAAGTAATATTTATTTTTAAACAGGTGTCTAGAAAGTAAAATTTATTTCGGCGTGTGTTGTTAAGCAGTTGTGTTCTAACGGGTCTAGAATCCTTCTCTACTTATTATATATTAGGTGTGCAACCAAGTTCTCGCTGTTTTTTTTTATGAAAATGCCACTTTATTGTGAAAAAATGTTTACAAATGAATCATTCAAAATATTGTCCATCGCTAGCGACAACTTTTTCCCACCGTCACGGTAGAAGTGTTCGTCTTTTGAGGCTATCCACGAATCAAGCCATTTTGAGATGTCTTCAGATGAGCGGAACTGCTGATTAGCCAGACCATGTGCCATCGAATGGAATAAGTAAAGGTGCAGCTACACGGTGAGAGACTTTGGTCTCCGGTCTCCCGTCGTGTATTTTAAAACAAACATGTCTCCAGGCTCAGTCTCCGGTCTCCGGACTTTGTTCATTTCTCGTCTCCAGGTCTCCGGAGACTATTTATGTGTTCGTCACTTGTCCGTTAATGTTGGTCTACGCGGAAAGGAAAAGGAATAAAGTGGAGTGAGTTTGACAAATTATTACAAAGATATTCTTTTGTTAATTTTTATTTAATATATATATTATGCTGCAATTAGTTGAAGAGCGTCCAATATTGTGGCAGCACGAGAGCAACAAATTCAAAAACCGAAAGTGCGGGGTGGAAGCTTTTTCACAGGTTGGTTCAGAATTGCAAACAGATGCGGAAGAAGCAAGAAGAAGTTGCATAATATCAGATGTACTTTTCGATGCATTAAAAATTATTCGGAAAACAAAAAACAGAAAAAATTGCAAGGGTTCGTACGTTTTACCCGTAGCCAGAAACCGCAACGTAACACCAAGGCATTCTTCTGCAGTAATAGCTTTTTTCATATTCGTGTCTTGTTTCTCTATTTGTGGCCGGACTTTTTCAATTAACCAATCAAAATCTTGTATAGTCATTCGAACGAAATTTTTATATACGTTCACGTCTTCATTACGTAACTCCGATAATAAGTTTTCGACTACAACTCGGCATCCTATCCATTTGTTTACCCAAATCCCACTTCTTCTCTTTTGTCGTCCTTTTAACAATATATAAGTAGCCACTGCTGCTGCCATTTTTGCTTTATGGAGCATGCATGGACACCATTTTATTAGTAAAAATAATACACTTTTAAAGCTGCAGATATAAGCACTGAGAAAACAATTAACACAGATGACAGATCTCTGGATATCTAATGCAGAGGCCAAACATAAGTCTCGTGTATACACTTCGGAGACGTGTCTCTAGAGACTTTTTTATTATGGTCTCCGAAGACCTAAATTGTTGGTCTCCGGAGACAAAAGTCTCTTGCCGTGTAAACATTTCGGAGATTTTAGTCTCCGTAAACCGGAGATTGGAGACCAAAAGTCTCTCGCCGTGTTTCACCTTAATAATCGGAAGGCGCAATATCTGGGGAATATGGCGGGTGGGGTAGGACCTCCCATTTGAGCGTTTTTAAGTAGGTTTTAACGAGTTCGGCAACGTGAGGCCATGCTGTAAAATCACTTGTTCGAGCTTCTGCTCGGCTCAATTGCATCAATTGAGTTCGATACCGTTCGCCAGTGATGGTTTCGTTCGGTTTCAACAGCTCATAATAAATAACGCCGCCCTGGTCTCACCAAATACATAGCAAAACCTTCGCAGCGTGAATATTCGGCCGAGCCGACGACGTAGAAGCGATGGGCTAGTCCCCATGATTTTGTTTTCTTTGGGTTGGTGTAATGAATCCATTTTTCATCACCAGTAACGATGCGATGAAGAAAACCCTTCCTTCTTTGCCGCTGGAGCAGTTGTTCACAGGCGAAAAAACGACGCTCAACGTCTCTTGGATTCAAATCATAAGGAACCCAAGTTCCTTGTTTTTGAATCATTTCCAACGCATACAATCGCTTGGAAATGGCTTGGCGGGTAATTCCTATTGCGTTTGACACGGATCCTCATCGAGCAATGCCTCCAATTCAACGTCTTCGAAGATTTTTGGCCTTCCTTCACGCGAACGGTCGTCAACATCGAAATCACCATCTTTGAAGCGACGGAACCAATCACGGCAGGTTGCTTCACTGTAGAGCAGCATTTCCGTAAACTTTTTGGAGTCCTCGATGCGCTTCAGCCAACGTTTTCTTCGAATGAAAGAAGAAAAGCTACACTTCCCGCAAATGACTACTATTTGGCACAAAATCAGACAAAGCCGTTTGTTTACCATAAATGTCTAAGGTTGGTTCATGACGTTTTGGTTATGTCACAATCCACCTGCACTTACTAGTGGAGCGATCTCTTGAAAAACAGCGGGAACTTGGTTACGCACCTAATACATATTCCATTTACAGTGCTAGTATTTCCTCTCTATTTTTCCTAAACTAATTAGTTGTTGATTTTCATGTCAGTCGCAATCTCACTGCAAATGTGTTACAGCCTCTCGCATCCTTTTACTTTCATATCCCCTTGAGAACGTCGTTTCCTCAAAGTGCCGGGTGCTGGATTGGTAATAAAAAGTTACCATAGGTCATAATTCTCTGCCGTTGAACAGTGTTGTAACTATGCTCAAGGTGTTCTCTGGGCGGACCGAAGGTTTTAACGTTTGTCACTTTAATTCACGTAGCATATTTCCAAAGATTGATGAATTGAAGGAAGTCACCCATTGTGCTCGACTTCACGCAGTTCTTTTAAGTGAGTCATGGTTCATGATCGTTATAGTAGAATTGGTGGGGGTGTGGCGGTGTATGTGAAACAAGATCTTGAGACCAAAATTATAGCTACTTCATCGAATGGTCCTGTTGAATTTTTGTGTGTAGAAGTGAATAGGGGAGCTGATGTTTGTGTATTGTGCGTGGTGTATTCTCCGGGTCAGTTCATCACTGAAAACTTTTCCGAATTTTTCAATGCTCTCTCCGATGTCAGTCAACAACACACTAATGTTATCGTCGGAGGGGACTTTAATGTCAACATTCTTAGAGGGAACTCTCAGGTCGATTTGTTTCTCTCCAGCGTGCAAACTTTAAATTTGAATGCTGTTAACGATTGTCCCACGTATTACAATGCCGTAAATCCATCCCTATTGGATCTATTTTTTGTTACTGACCTGTTTAAAGTTCTCTTTTTTAACCAACTATGTTTAAGCATTCTTGACCATGACATTAGATTTATTTCGTATGATGTAAAAATTGTTCGTCGCCCTGAAGAAACGTTTTTCCAATACAGGGATTTCAACATTGTTGATTCGGAATCTCTTTTTGCTGAATGCGAATTATTTCCATGGGGTCAAATATATGATTGGGTCGCTATTGATGACAAAGTTGGTTTTTTCAACAATTCGATTGCGTATTTATGTAACAATCATGTCCCCTGCGCAAAAAGAAGATAATTAATACATATTGTCCCTGGTTTAACACAGAAATTCAGACTCTAATAGCGGAGCGGGAATATCTTTATTTTCGATATCGAAGACTGAGGAACGTTGAAAGTCGTGAATCGTACAAACGTATTAGAAATAAAACAATTGTAAAAATCCGAGCAGCTAAACGTGCTTATTATAGGAGGAAATTTAACGTTGAGGTCCCACCGAAAGTACTGTGGCGCAATCTATGCAACGCCGGCGTCTGTGGTAAGAAAGATCTCAAAATAATCTCATATTTTGCTAGCAACCAACAGTCATCGGATTGTGCTGGAATCACTCCGTCACAATCAGCAATCAGAGAAAGCATTGCTGCATTCAATATACATGAAGAATTCGATGGCTTTAGTTGTCGAGGAATTGGTGGTGATGAGGTGCTTAAAGCAATTTTCGCTGTCAAATCGAATGCTTCGGGGCCTGACGACATGTCACCTAACTTTCTTCGCTCCATTTCTCCACTTCTCGTTGGTCCCATATCGCATATTTTTAATTCATGCATCACAAAATGCCAATTCCCTACAGCCTGGAAATTTGCGAATGTCAATCCAATTCCTAAGATGGCTTTAGCTACGTCACCAGAGGACTTCAGGCCCATTAGTTTGCTCTCTTTTCTTTCTAAGGTTTTTGAAAAGTTGTTGTATTGGCAGATTAAGCACTATTTAATGGAAAATGATTTATTGAGCTGCTGGCAGTCTGGATTTCGACCTAGGCATAGTTGTGAAACCGGTCTTGTGAAGGTCACAAACGACATTCACGCTGTATTGGACAAGAGAAAAATTTCCATTCTAGCCTTACTAGACTTTTCTAACGCTTTTGACAGTGTGTGCCATAAGAGCCTGCTCGAAAAATTATCCCACCGCTTTGATTTCTCTAGAAGTTCAACCCGCCTGTTGGGAGACTTTCTTAGTGGACGTTTCCAGAGGGCAGTGTTGGATAATAATAAGTATCCTGTCTTTCTCCCCCTTGCCAGCGGCGTCCCACAAGGATCTATCCTGGTACCACAGACAAGAAATACCCATGTATCGACCCTAGTACTAAGAAAGTGATGTATGGAAGAGCTTTTAGAAAACCTCAATAACTCACTGATCTCGGCTAAATCTATCATGGGAACAACCAAAAATGTTTTTCAATATAGGCAAAAATTGAATTTTTTCGTAGAATATCGACCATATTTTCTTCAGAATTCGTGTGGATTATTGACGGCTGAAGACGATTCGAAAAAGTTGTGTTTGGGTAGTCTCGGCTTCGTGGAAGTTGTTTGATTTGGTTACTTGGGCTTGTCAGCTAAAAATTTTAATGAGCGTATGCCTAGGTACATCGGCGCCAATTTTTGTCTCAGGGCGGTATAAATTTGTGTTCAATGTAGGAAAGAATTGATTTATTTCTTATCTCTCGTCTTGATGGATTGTTTGATTCTGTTGGTAGAAGGGTGGGGTGGGGGTGCGGGTGGGGTGGTGGTTGGTAGTGGGGGGGGGCGGTTAATAAATTAACGTTTTCAATATCTTGCACTATATACCATACAAAAAAAAATTTCTCTTAGTTTGAATCCTCAAATTTTTTTTTTCATATTTCACGACTAGGCAAGCAGGGAAGCCGAACCCGCTGAGTTCTTACAATTTTTCGTTCTTTGGCTGTACTTAAGTACATATTTATTGCAGTAAATTGAAACCTCACTGTCATCCTACTAATCTTCGTACTGGATCTACGATTTAAATTTTGTAATAAATATATTGGACATTCGGTTCTTAGGTAAAAATTAGGTAAGTTCCTGGCTATATTTATTTAAATGTATTCTTGCTTATTTATTTTTAATAGGCTAGATCAGATTGAATTTTACTATATTAGGTATCTAACTATATCTACAAATTTACATTTATTACTTTTCTGTTTCTTTGTTCCTTGGGTTTTATTTTTGTTTTAATCGTGCAGTTTGATTTTACTTAGTGGTTAAAGGATTTCTTAAAAAGAAATTAAGTATTGTATCATTTAATTAATATTTTTAGGCTATATACCTACACAAATTTACATACCCCACTACTTCTGCCTCCAGAGTTTGGTAGTATCTAAAAAGTACTTGGCTCCCACAACACTTCAAAGTGACATTTCCTTTAAATCGAGGAAATTTTCCTTGTGATTGAACCCCACGATCCTCATTTGAGCTAGCTCTCGTGTGCAATTAGGGAAGCGTATGTGTTCTTTTAACTTTCAACTATTTTAATAAAAATTTACTAAAAGTTAATCATGTTCCAATAGACAGACTAACATCAAATTAAATAATTTTAAGCACACCTCTATTGAAACTTTTTGAATTTCATAGTTTATAATAAAACGACAAGTAGGTACAAGTACAACAGTAATAAAAAAATAACAGAATCATGTAGGTATTCACTGCTTCTAAATTTGCGTAGCGAGTAAATCTTCTTTGATTTAATCGAATTCGAGAAATATTTTTTTACTCTCGATAAATAAAATTCACTCGAGAGTGATTCGAATTAAAAATAAGACTCTTGAGGATAAAACTCTCGCACTTAAATGCATTTTGTAAATTTATTGGAATTATTTTCAATAAATTTCAGTCTATTAGGCGAGAAATCTTCTTCGTTTTATTCAATAGACATATACATAACTCTTTCATTATTTAAGAAAACTTTTAAAAATATTTTCAAGACATGAAACATATTCGGCCATGAAGTTTCGGATTCTACCGATTGACGAAATTTAATTTTCAAACAAGACATTCGCAAAATAAAAATATATATTTGTACAATTATTGTTTTTTTAATAAGTGGTTTAAAAATAAAGTTCGGTTCGAGAATGTCGCCAGAGATCTTCAGAAAATAAATCATACCCTATAGCGGAGCACAGTATAGTTTTACTGTCGGTATGAAAATGTATGTTGTCGTTAGATTCAAAATGAAGACTTCAGTAAGTTGAGATTTAAAAAAATTCGCAAAATGTAAAACCTACTTCCACGTACATCACTTCATAGTTATGTCTTATTAGACATTTTTGTATGAAACAGAAGAAAATTGTCATTGGTACTATTTGTATACACATTATTAAAACAATACATAAAGCTGTTTTAATTCTTTTTAGGGTTCCGGACCCAACAGGTAAATACGGGAACCATATTACTAAGCCTCCGATGTCCGTCCGGGCTGTACCGGACTGTATCGAATGAACCGTAAAAGGTAGGCAGTTGAAATTTTCACAGAGTATGTATTTCTATTGACGCTATAACAACAAATAAACAAATATTAAAAATAAAAATAAATTTAAGGGGCCCCCATACAAGAAAAGTGATTTTTCGGAGTTTTTTTCCTCGTTTTATTCTCATTAATTATTTTTATAATAAGTGCGCATAATTTTTTCAAATGTCAGCATTATTTTTTTTTCAAAAGACGCCTACACCCTACTCTTATTTGAAAATATAAATAAAAAGCACATAGTGTTAAATTTTGTACGTTGGTACGGAATCCGTCGTGCGGGTGTCCGACTCGCACTTGGCCGATTTTTTATAATTATTAGAACACCATAAATCTTCAAAACAAATTTTGTCTCAAACTATACAAAATCCAAAAGGATATTTGGGACTATTCTTCTGTAACTTTAATTAGTTTTTCAAACGCCCAGAACATTTTATCGGGCTAAGAAATTTTCTAAGTTAAATTGTGTAAACTAGCGGAAATATTTATTTAATTGAATATTTTGGAAGACATTTTTTTTTTTTCAAATTAAAGGTAGCGTACGTGGACTTCTGCTGGTGCAACTGTGTAAGACAATTATAGTCTTTCTCAAAGGCACAATGTACACATCTTAAGGAAAATATTTCTTTATATTAGGTACGTGATCCATCGTAGTTTCGAAACAATATCTCCCTTAACAAGTCAATTCAATTCGCCTTGGGGAGTTTTGCCAATGTGTCTAATCATGACTGGGTTTCTTGCTAATAATTATGATTTGTACCACTTCAATAAGTTTTTAGATTCAATTCATTTAGAACTTCCACAATCATGACCCATATCCTATGTATTTTGTACGCTATGCATCAAAATTATGTAATTCAGACCAACAAAATTTGCAATTTGGAGGCTCTCATTTGTGTGGCGACGTTTATTACTAACATTTTGTTGCCGCTTATTCCCTCACTTTTACTTCAAATTACTTCTTGATAGATATGTGGGTATATTTTGGTTCAAAAACTTAACTCAAATTTATACTACTCTTTCCATGTAAACATTCTGAGATGGTAAATTTAATGATGATTACAGTGTAAAATCTTGTCCTCTCTTCAATGAAAATATTTATAATATCCTCTGTTGACTGTTTCTCCATGAAACATAGTTCATTACAAGAAGCTTTTTCTAATGAACTTGCTGAAAGGATAATTAACGCCTAAGTATTCTGTCGTGCAGATTTACCCGTACGGCCGGGAAGGTTAAAATTTATTAAGTGTACAAGCACCATAAAGCTCACTTCAGACTGCTTTCTATAATTAAGAGAGTGAAGTGCGCGCCACTTCAAAATGGCTTACTTCTTTATATTGAATAACTTCCAAAGGATTTGTAGAAATCTGTTAGTGCAGGATTTCCTGGAGTATAGTGTTAAAAATGCAAACAACTTCAAAGGCTTGAATTTCTATGCTTAGCATCCATTGCGATGTACATATATGTGCTTCTTTTTCTTTAGAGAGAGCATAAAGGATTCCAAACAAAAATTACAGTAGCAATATTATGTATAAATATTTTTATACAGTAATATAGATTTATGTATAAAATATGAATAATGGAACAATTCTGTACAGAATATCTTAGTTTATAAAATAAGATATTTAATAAGGTACTTATAATTTCGTAATAAATACTTTATATTAAGTGCCGTATTCACCAAGCCATTTAATAAAAATTTAATTTATGGTTTTGTACTCCCGTGAGTGAAGGTTGCGGCAGACTTATGATTAAATTTTATATATATTTGTGTTATCTTATTATAATATTATATAATACAGATATATAACTTCAATTTAATGAAACCCAACTCTCTCTACAATGCCGTATATATGGGATGGGTTTCAGGGGTTCAAACCCACCCTATCGTTGTACCTAATACTTTTGTTAATCTAATAAGCCAAATTGTTGCCCACAATTATTTATATGTATGTATCGGCTCACAACATTTTGTTTTGTCATTTTCTATCTTTGCTCCGTGGCCGTTTCTGGCAAAGTAACTTTAGGAAAAACGTGGGCAATATAGGAAAAGAAAATAAACAGTCCAGTATGTATGTAACATATGTACATCAGTAGATAGTAGCTTCCTTTGATATAATGTAGCTTAATAGCAGTGGTATTTTAAACTTTCTCCATATTTTAAAGGGAATATTAAATCTAATTGTAAGTCTAATTTGTGTTTCGTCGTTAAAATAACAACTTTTATTGTAACTAATTATAATATGGCAACAAATATTTTCCTTGAGCGCCCCATGGTTTTATATAAATTACATAAAACATAATATTTTTACATTTTAGGGCATTTTAGGTAATTACATAGTTATATCTAAAATGCCCTAAAAAATAAAAAGGATTTTATTTATTTATTTTTTAAATTAATTGCATTTTTGGCCCCGCAAAAAATCTAACAAGTATTCTCCACATGAAAGACCCCTGTAGAGATTGTTACTGGAATTAGTTTCCTAGCTACTCAGCCAGTTTCAAATCCGACGGCTGAGAGAATGTTTTCCATATTAAAAAGGTTGATATCATGATTCCACGATTCAACAGGACAACTGACAAGACTCCACGACTGACAGGACTCCACAACTGACAAGACTCCACGATTGACAGGACTCCACGATTGACTTGACAAGATGGAAAAGGCTAAATTTAATTCTGTAATTTTTTTTATTTTATAAAGAGTGGACCTTAATATTTTTTTTTAGTTAAATAAAAATCAGGTTTAATAAAAAGTAAAAAGTTTTGAAACATAACGTTTTAAATTTCGGAATCTTTATACTGCAGACCCACGGAGCTCATTGATTTCACGTTAATTGTCAGATATTCTTTCGTCTCTAGAGGATGCGTCTTAAGTTAAACCTCACCCATTCGAAATCCATATATATATGGCCTTGCCTCTCTAACGGTAGTATTCAAACACAAATTCTTTATGGTACTCCCTCCATCATCGCTGTTGAGCTTAACCAAATATGAAGGAGAATTAAAGTTACAAAAAGCACATCAAATACAATCTTGATATAGGCACAAAAATTAACCTAATAAGAAGTTAAGAAACAGCCGAACAAAATTGAAAACTATTCTCAATTTCAACACAGAAAGAAATGTCATATACTTGAGTCTTTTGCATGAATGGGGAAAAAGAAATGGGCTATGCGTAGTGCAACTGAGACAACGAGTTAAAAACATAAATTGAGAGAACGCAGTATTACCCGAATGATAAAATCTTTTTGAATATCTTCAAAATCCTTTCAAACTATTCATAATAATAAATTTTTCGTACATCGGGTCACATTACCTTAATTTTTTAAGAAAAAGATAAACTTCGCTGTAGCTAAGCTGTTGAAAGGAGATGAGATGTAAAATTTCTGCTAAAAAAATCCGTCTTCATTTAGACAATTCTTTTGAAAAGAAATTAAAATCGTAAGTAAAAATATAATTTTCCTTGTTATTTCGATAAATAATATCACAAATGAACGATTGTCAAAAGCAGCCACGTATGGTTCAAAACAATGAACAAATTTAGCCGTAAAAAAGTTCCCTGTGCTAAATACTAAATAATATCGGAAAGAATATTATAGGGCATTCATACTAGGCCGAAATTACGTAATTTCGATGAAATCGTCGAAATCAGCTCAAAATTATGTAATTTCTCATACATTTTTTTCAGATCATTTCAACGGAATTTATACAAAATTGCCATCGAAATTACGTACTTTGTAACGAACGCATCCCATATTGCTGAAAGGATGCTAACTTCGCTTCGAAAGATTGACGTTTTGTTATTAGATTCAAGATGGTTGACCGAGTTACAAGTTGTTCTTCATCGCGGTCGGATGTTCCATCTAATCCGCTCGCTTAGACTGTTGGACCAGAGTAGGGGTTTCTCCTTGAGACTCCCTTTTCCCTAGTGATGCCTTCCTTGCATCATTGGACTTGTATTCTCTCGGATACATTGTGGTGTTCAGTGTTCAGTGCTCGTTTATATCTATTAATATCAAAGTTTACTCTTCAGTTGATTTCAACTCTAACAGTGAATTGAGCGTGGCGTCGGTTAACAGTAGTTTCATTATCATGAAACATATTTGTTTTCCGTCGACCTAAAATAAAACTATAATACAATACTACAAACAATATCATTAAACAACAATCATACTATAAAACAACATAATCATCCATATTACATAATAACAATCATATAACAAAACAACAAACATACTATAAAAAACAAATGATAAAAAAAAATCAATCATACTATTGAACAATCATAATATAAAATAACTACATAAATATCGAATTCTGCGCTTCTCCCGCATCTGTTTGTCTTCGCGGGAAAGCCGAATCACATAATTGGCCGGCAATACAGTTAATTCTAAGGCTGGCCAGGTGGCGTCTATTCATGTTATATGTTGACGAATAGTTGTGCTTTTCGTCATTTGAGAAGAAGAAGAAGAAGAAGATGGTTGACCGTGGTTCATAGCAGTCATTAGAAGTTTCGCATTTTCTTGATTACTTATAAAAATTACATTTACGGAATCGTAGTAGAAGTTCTGAAACATGTTAATTAGAGTGGATCAATAGGAAAGTTACGCTACAAAAAAAAAACGATCACGTTTACCTGGAAGTGAGCAGCGTACTGGAAAATTGGGACATATTCTTCGAATTCGGCGAGGTTTATGTGAATTCTTCGTCCATTTACTGTGAGCCATTAATATTGGATGACGAAACTTCATCAGAAACCATCTTCTGCAAAAGCGTTTTCTTCGAGGTCTAAAAAGAAGAAAATCGTAAATACTAATTCGGAAATTTTGAAGGAATTTAAATGTACAAATGACAAGATATCGGCGGAAATAGCACATGTAACAGAGACTGATTTGAAGCTTATAGAAATAGAGAAAAGCGAAATAAAATGTTTAAAAAATATGTCAAAGATACTAGCATTTTCCAGAGAGATCTTGTAAATAGTTTGCCAAATAAAATGTAAATGTAAAAGCAGAAATTATAAATATTATAATAAAAAAAAATACGGTTTTCGTTTATTTCCTTACATATTGTATGTGCTTATCACCCTTCTTTTATTTTCAGCTGTTGGTTGGTAGTTATTGATTGGAGTGTTCAGGTTGTTGTCTGTTATTGAGCTTTCCTTGCTCTTGGAGATTTCTGATCCATTGGATATTTATGGCGTCGTTATGCTCATTTAAATGGTTATGCAGGACGCAGCAGGATTTTGTTTTTTTTTAATGCGGAGATATTTATATTGTTATCCAGGCCTTTTCCAATTCTCTTGAATCGAGAGAAAGTGTTGGTTCGAAACTGTAATATGTATACTATATTGAAACACTTTTTCCTATAATAACAGCAACATACCCTGTTCCATTGCGACTTTTGTTTTCGATAAGTAACTAACTATTATGTTTAGTAGAGCTACATTCTTCACTTGCAGCCTTAGTTTTGAACATGTCGCCGACGCTTTTTCCTTAATACGAAACTTGTGATGATAATACTCTCATTTTAAAGTTTATACAAGTTGAATCGACACCATGATAAGCACAGGCGGTAGGTATTTTAGTTTCTTTCTCATCACAATACAACTATTGTCGCCTTTTTGATCACTTTTTTCTGTTCGTTTTACCAATAATAATCATTAAATGTTAAAATATGACAAGCAGTGAACTGTCAACAAAATTACGAATAGGCAAGTGAAAACAGGATCTCGTAATTTCGAAATTTTTACTCGAAATTCCGTAATTTCAGGCCCAGTGAAAACCTACGATTAAGTGAAAAGTATAACTGAGAAAAACTCACTAGCTTTTGACGTATGCCCGAAACTCAATTTGCAATTTTTTGCCCATCTTCCAATTTTCTGAATTTATGAGAATAAATCCTTTACAAGTCGTTCTATATTCTTAATCCGCTTGAAATAGGCCGGGTGAGAAAAAATATTTATAGTGAAACAAATCCATAGATTATTAGATATTTGTATATTATTAAATACCTAGGTATTGTTCACTGATTCTGACTAAAGCTCACTCAGTCGGGAAAAAATGTGTAGAATCATAGATGGTACAAGAAATAGATGTCGCATGTAATACCAAAAGTAAAGTATACAAATTTTGAATGGTCCGAAATGGACTATAGCATTTGAAGTGATAGATAAGCCGAGTGATTCATATTTTCTCGTATCCGTCATATTGAGGAAATCGATCAAATGTGTACAAAATACTGTTAAACAAACATTTGCTCTCGGCACGCTCTACAATGTGTTGTGGTCTATTCCAGGATGTGAGTTCTTGTGCCATCTATGGTAGAATATAACTGTATATATTTCGTTCGCTTTTACTTTTTAATATGTTGAAGGGCCTTAAAGAACATTGAAGTCTTCATCCGTGGAAAATGGATTAAAAAAAGGATGAGGTTCTTAATTTTACGTATATATGTTTATTTATTATTCCTTTTATGTGTGTACATAGATTATCCCAGATCTACTGAACCTGTTTGAAAGAAACTTACGTTGATTGGGAGGATGCCGCGGTTGGCTCACAAAATTTTGGTTCAAATCGATTAAATTGATATCTCATCTTCAAGTATTTCAATCTCTGATTTTACTGTTTTACGTAACGACCGTAATTCTCGCGTTTGAGCAGGTGTAGCTATTTATGTTGTTAAAGCTGGGCCTTCATAAATTGGACAGCTCGGAGCACAATTCGCAAGATGGGGTGGGGCGTTAAGATTTTTGAATAAATCGCAAATTGATTAATGGAATATTTATTTAAACACTTAACGCAATAAAATATCGTTTTCTAATTTTTAAATTTGTCCCCCAATTTTTATTGGAAATGATTTAAAAATGAAAATTCAAAAATTTTTTTTTAATTTTTCTGGTTTGCGGAGCGGGGTTGCCACAAATTTCAACTCAATTAAATAAATTTTTCACATAAGCTTTATGAAGTTAATCAAAAGAAAATAACGTTTCCCGATTTTTAAAGATCAACTTATCTACGACAATTTGACGCAATAGATTGCTTTACCTGTAATTTACCCAACCATTTGTTAGAGTACGCTTCAACACAGTTGATAATTACCCTTGATACGCAGTGTACCAGTCGTCTCCCACTTTGAAATTTGCGAAGAAGCAAAGAGAGAATGAAATGCAGGACTTTTTCGTTTGCTTAATTTTTTAAATCTCATGCATATGAAATATTTCTTCCGACACCTTATGTACATACTAGAGTACTGCAGGTAGCAAGTAAATATGATATATGTTTGGGCTTGCTTTCATATATAATTATAAATTTACAGGAAAGTAATGCTCTCTATTTTCACTGAGAGGTAGATTAGATTAGATTCGTAGAGGGGTGTGTAGGCGTCAGCCTCGCAATCACCGCGACCTAAAAGATCTATTGTGAGTCCCCGTTGAATGTATTCCCTTTCTAGGTTCAGACTGTTAATAAAGTCTAGGATCCTTCTGGGATTGAGGTTCCGTACGTAGTTAGGTGTAGGAAAAGCATGTTCGAGATGGGGTAGTCTCCGCCTGGTCAATGCTTCGCAGTTGCAGAGCAGGTGCTCCGAGGTTTCATGAGCATCCTGGCAAAAGCGGCAGGATGAAGTCTCAGCCAAGCCCATCTTGTTAAGGTGATACCTCAAGGGGCAATGGCCTGAGAAGAGTTCTGTAATTCTTTTGAGCTCTGTTTTCTTGAGAAGTAATAGTTCTTTTGTTTTTCCTCCAGAGGTGTCGATAAACTTTTTTGCCTGACGAAGTCCTTGTAGCCTTTCCCAGTATAGGGATTTTTGTTTGTTCTCCCAGTTATTTAGGGCAGCTTTGAGGTAGCACTTTGAGGTGCCACAGAATGGCTCCGGTCCGACAAAGGGAGTTTCCGCTCCTCTTTTGGCTAGGCCATCAGCAATTTCGTTGCCTTTATGGCCCTCATGTCCAGGTACCCACATGAGGATAACTTTGTTTCCTCTTGATAAATCTTTTAGGGTTTGTAGACACTCCTAGACTATCCCTGACTTGATGGTGTAGGACTTTAAGGCCTTGAGGGCAGCTTGACTGTCCGAGAGAATATTAATAGTTGAGCCATTTATGGCTCTTTTAATGCAGGTATTGGCGCATTCGTCTATGGCCAATACCTCGGCCTGGAATACGGTAGGGGTAGAGCCCAGGGCCTTTAATATATGGCATCTCGGTCCGTATACGCCCAGTCCGACTCCACTGTTCGTTTTTGAACCGTCTGTATACCACACCATCGATCCTTGTTGAAAGGACGGTTTAGTGGAACGCCATTGCTGTCGGTTTCCTAAAACCACATCGAATGGTCTTACAAAATCCACCTTGGGTGTGATTATATCAGATATTGTCGTCATTTGGTCAAAGCGTATCTGTTTTAAGATACTTAAATGACCAACCAGATTCCCTGGTTTTAACTGTTTCTCCTTTTGCAGTCTAATAGCACTGGAGATTGCTTCCTTTTTCACCTGCAGATGTAGGGGTGGAAGGTTTAGTAAGGCTTCCATGGCTGCTGTAGGACAGGTCCTCATGGCACCAGTTATTCCTAGACAGGCAAGCCGTTGTGTTTTTTGAAGCAGAGCCTCAGCCTTCTTTTCATTAGTTTTTGGCCACCATGCGAGGGCCGCATAGGTGACCATGGGTCTAACAACCGTGGTGTACATCCAGTACATCATTTTTGGCTTCAGACCCCATGTTCTGCCAATGAAGCGACGGCACGTGTAGAGAGATCCTATCGCTCTTTCCGTCACTCTAGACAGATGCGAATTCCAGGAAAGTTTCTTATCTAAGGTGACCCCCAGATATTTGACTTCTTCTGAAAATATCAATTCCGTGTTATCGAGAAGAGCAGCCTTTAGTGAAAGATTTGATCTTCTCGTGAACGGAACGATAACCGTTTTGTTTGGGTTTACACTGAGGCCTTTGGTTAAGCACCAAGTGTGGACTTTAGAAAGGGCTTTTTACATGAGGTCGGATATGACTTGGTCATGCTTGCCCCGTATCGTGACTACTAGGTCATCCGCGTAGCCTTATACGGTAAAACCCGAACTGGTCAGCTTCTCTAAGAGATCATCAATCACGATCGACCATAGGAGTGGAGAGAGAACTCCTCCTTGTGGGCAGCCTTTAGCTGCAGTGATCGTGACTGAACAGTTTCCTAGAGTAGTAGTTATCCTCCTGCTTCTAAGCATGGAGTCTATCCAATTAATCGTGGGGGGCTCGAAGCCCTTGTCCTCGGCAGCTGATTTAATTGCTTCGAAGGAGGTGTTATCAAAAGCACCTTCTATGTCTGCAAATGCACACAAGGCCACCTCTTTTGCTTCAAGAGCTTTTCCGAGGTCTTTAACCAAAGTGTGGATGGCAGTCTCGGTAGACTTGCCTGCTTGATAAGCGAATTGCTTAGAATGAAGTGGTGATATAATCAAAACTTCACTTCGAATATGTAGGTCTAGGATTTTTTCCATGGATTTAAGTAAAAATGACGAGAGACTAATGGGTCGGAACGATTTGGCTAGAGAGCTAGCTCTTTTTCCTGCTTTGGGTATAAATACCACCCTGACGTCTCTCCAGCATTGGGGAATATACCCCAGAGCGTAACTGGCTCGAAAAATGTTTTGTAGTGGAACAAGTATTTCTTCAACCCCTTGCTGTAGTAAGGCAGGAAAGATGCCGTCCCCTCCAGCAGATTTAAATGGTTTAAACGTACCAACGGCCCATCTAACCTTGTTAGGAGTGAAGATGCTTCCCGCAAGGCTCTTACTCCTGTTAGAGACCCTGTAATTGCCCACCTCAATTGGGTCTGGAGCTACTATTCCTTGAACGGTAGAGTCGGGGAAGTGAGTTTCTAATAAGAGCCTGACTGTTTCCTCACAACTCTCGGTATAGTTCCCATCTTCTTTTTGAAGTGAGCATATACCATTCGTGTGATCCTTCGAAAGTACCTTATGGAGCCTGGTAGCTGCGGGCAGTTGATCTATGCCATCGCAGAAGGTCCGCCAGGTTCTTCTTTTAGATCTTCTTAATTCTATGTTATATTCCGTTAGAGCCTTTTTATATTCTCCCCATGTACCAGAGAGCTTGGCTCTGTTAAATAGTTTTCTGACTTCTTTTCTTTTCAAACTCAGTTCCCTATTCCACCAAGGTACCTGCCGATTACAAGTCTTTTGCTTCAGAGGGCAGCTGTGTTCGAATGAAGTCAGTACAGCCGTTTGTAGCTGCGTAGTGGCTGAGTCCAACTCCTCCGTTGTGCTAATGCTACTACCGGGAGAGTTAACTACAGCCTTAAGATGTTGTCGATAGAGTTCCCAGTTAGTTAATTTAGGGATTCGGTACTCTAGACTTGAGTTAAGTGCGGCTTCTATATCGAACCTGATATGTCTGTGATCGGACATGGAAATCTCGTTCGATACGTGTCACCTGCTTATTTTTGTGCTTATGAACATACTGGCAAGTGTTAGGTCCAGGACCTCTTGTCTGATAGTGTTCATAAAGGTTGGCTTATTACCTCGATTTAGTATCTCTAAATTATTAGATATTATAAAATCGTGGAGGTATTCACCCCTGATGTTGGTATCCGTGCTGCCCCATAACTTGTGATGTGCGTTCGCATCGCATCCAACGATTAATTGCTTTCCTCTTCGTTTGCAGTAGCTGATGAGTCTTTTTAGCTCTGTAGGAGGTAGTGTATCCGCATCTCCAGGAAAATATACTGAGGTCACTACTACCTCGTGACTACCTCCCGGAGTTGGTATCTCGAGAGCTACTGCAACTACGTCCCTCGAAATGAACTGCGAAAGAGGAATAAAATTTAGATTAGTGTTGAGCAGCAATGCTGCCCTGGGATATTCATGCTCATTACTGTAAATTAACTTACATGATTTTGTGGGAAGTCCTTTAATGCGGCCTTGATGTACCCAGGGCTCCTGTATGAGCGCCAGACTAAGTTTCTCCGAGACAAATCTCCTGCTAAGCACGTCTGATGCCGCTTTGGCATGATGGAGATTTATCTGGAGGCAACTTAGATGATGATTAGTCATGACTAGGATGACTTTTTATGGCCGCTAGCAGCCTTGATAGGAGATCGGCAGATCGGAGACGGGCAGGAGGAGGCTTCTTCTTAGTGCCTTCGGACTTCTTTGCGGAAGTCCCCGGCTTAGCCTCTGCAGTTCCGACTGCTTTACCGGGGCCAGCCTTAGCCTTGACAGAAAGTTTAGGCCTGCTGGTTCCTGATGTCGATGGCTGAGGCTCATCAGTCAGAGTTTTAATCTGACCTCGGCCATCCCCAGCCTCCGCCACAGTCTTTACTGCCCCACCCTTGGGCCTAAGTTGGACTGAGCCGAACTTGTACCCAATTGTGTAATGAACCTTTTTTAGCTCCTCCATGGACGTATGGTCCACGGAGAAGGTTAGCTCTGTTACGTGTGGTTTTTGTGTCTTGCGTAACACAATCCACTCTGACACCTTTAACCCCGCGTTCTGACCCTCGATGTAGTCGAGAATCAAGTCCGTAGGGTCCTCAGCGCTGTTGGGAAAGTATCCCACAAATACTTGTGGGCGAGGAATTTCACTTTCCTCGACCATGACAAGGTTGGCTCCTTCCCAGGGTTTTAGCTCCCCAACTACACCTTTTAGCCACGTCACGGTGTCCTGATTGGCGCAGTTGATGACCATCCACCCTGGTCTAAATGTGGAGCTTAGGAGTCTTGGCTTCAGGGGGCTTTGTTTTCTAGCCGCGATCTCTCTCAAGATAGCACTCTGTACGGACTTCAATTGATCCATGTTGAGTGCCACCTCAGGATAACCGACGGGAAGAATACCCACCCGAACGCTCTCTGCAACCTCTTTATAGGAGGGCTGCTTACGCGAAGGCTGGGAGACGTGCTTCTTTGAAGGATTCTCCGTTGCTGCCTTGCTGCGTTTGGCGCTAGATTGCTCCACTTTAGGAGAAGAGTCGTCAGAGCGAGTCCGTTTTTTAAGACTCTCCTCATTCCGCTGTTCTATCTGAAGTGCAGCAATCCTTCTAGCCTCTGCCTCTGTGTGGCCATGTTTTAAAAGCCATTTAAACCTTTTTTTGGCCGCGCCACTGAGCTTTGGCTTGCGCTCTTTGGATGTGGGAACTTCAGTATTCCCGCTGTCCTGTTGGCTATGGTCTGGTGATCTAAGGAGATCCTCCTCGTCTAGGGGGAGTGTATCCATCACATAGCCGTCAGATGAAGGACTTGTAATGTCCTGGAAATTTTCGGGTTCGTTACGAGCCCCGGATTGGGTTTTTGGTACATTTAGAGGTGCACCTCCCTCAGAAAAAACGGGCTTATATATTTTGGTCCCACGAGTATGCTCGGAAAGGTTGGTCCATCTCAGCAGAGCCGGCATGGCGAGATAAGGCTAAGGTTGAAACCGGAGGTCGCCTGGTATCCGGAATCCATCGTTATAAGACACACCCACGCAGGGCCATTCATCCCATAGGCACGATTGTTTACACCTGGGATTGCGGGTTTTATCGAGTTTTCCTCTCTAGATCCGCCGCATTCAGTCAGGTAGCCAGCTGCACCCCAGGGGATGCCCACCAGCTGCCTGCGCAGGAACACCTCGGGCAGGATGTGACTCTTCGTCACGTACGGACGGTCTTGACAGAGTGCCTTGCATGGCAAGGTCCTCCCCTGGTAGGCGTTAACGTAATTAATCACCTTTACCTTGTTCCCCACTGAGAGGTAAAGGGAAGAACACTTCCTGTTTTCTGAGGAAGGTATAGAAAATAAACACGCCTTCACTTATTCGTATCTCGTATTTAAGTGATAATTATTCACTTCTTCTTCTAAAATAATGAACAAATCAATAATCATTACCTCTGCCTTTTCTAAGTATTCCCTAAAAGGTACATAACATACTCAGAAATACAACTGATCAATATGTGACGTCTACCTTCCTTTACCACCGTACCACCACAATTTAAATCCAATTAAATATATTAAGACTACGATTAAATCCAGGGTTGGTTCCAGCAATACCACCTTCAAATAGATAATGTTAAGCAGTTAGCAATGGAAGCATTCGAAAAAATTACGGAGGAGAACTGCGAAATCGTTTATCAAAATGCTATAAAAGCTGAGGAAGTATTTCATGGGACAAGTTAAGATACGTTGATTGTATCCTTATCTGACGATAGTTGTACTTCTGATTGTGTTTTAAGTAGCAAGCGACGATGAAGAAGCGGGTCCCTCTACAAGGTGAAATGATGTCAATTTCCAAATCACGTTTTTCTCTTCAGAACAAAAAGAAGGCTACCTCTGTTGCATGCTAACTCCTATAGGTCTGACTAAAATATATAGAAGACAAGGTATTCCCATTAAAATTTTGATACATTGCAGCTGATAGCCTGTGACGTAATTCTGTGACTAATATACATATATACATTTTTATAGGAAAGACAAAGAGAGGAGAGTGAGTATTGTGTTCTCTGCGCCGTACTTTCCTATTCATTTCACAATATTACGTCACCTAATAGGGGAACATGGTTCGTAACGGGAATACCTTGTATTTTATATACCTTGGGTCTGACTTTAGCATGTACGAACTTATTAATTGCACGCGCATTGTTGTTAATGATATGGCTGAGCATTTTGTTGCATGTTTTAAAAAAGCGTTTATATAATATTTAATTTGTTTGTTCTATTTAACTTTCTTAAATTTTTCTTTTCTTCCATGTTGCATTGCATGTCATTTTTTCCGGTGTTATACTAATACTCTAAAATCGGGAATTCAATTAATTTCTGTACGATACATTTTACTGAAAAGCAATTTTTTTTTATTGTGTAGGTAATTTCTCCATAGGAGAGAAACTTCCCTAGTAGAAATTGCTCACACCTTGGTAGACATATCATGATGAGCTCATCAATGAGCTCCTCATGAGCAATCAGATGAGCGTACTAATGAAATTTATTCGCGTTTGAATCAAAACCGGGAAAAAACTCATTTATTTACTTATTCACAGATAGTGTTCATGAGAATTGCAACGCTTTCATTTATTTAGAAATGTATGCTGTGCTTCTCTTTTGTTCATTTTACAATATTAGATGAGCACTTCGATGAGTACATAATGAGTGTCACGATGCGCTTATTAATGATCATATCAATGAGGGTCTCGATGAGCTTATTAATGAGCATGTCAATAAGTGCCGCGATGAGTTTAGTAATGAGCATAGCAATGACTATCACGATGAGCTTATTAATGAGCATTTCAATGAGTGTCATGATGAGTCCATAAATGAGAATCTGATTTTACGATTGATTTCATATATTTTTCCGGATTCAAACTCCGGTTGCAAATCAAACTCTGAGACGCTGAAACGTAAAGATTTTGGCAGAACGTCCTGTTCAGGATATGAGCGATAGTCTTTTTGGGGAAACCAAATCAAAAAATTTATTTAAAATAAATTATTTGAAAACTTAAATAAATAAATCACAAAAATCAATTCACATTTTCCTAGAAATGTCATCTGACACGGTGATGACAACAATAAATATTTATTTATTGCTGGCTTAGTGTATAGGGAGTTTCATGATATCCAATGAGCCCTTCGATGAGATATAATTAATGCTCATCATACGGCTCATCGGGACTTAATTTTCTATATGTTTCTTCATGAATTGCAAACACCTTGAAACTTTTCAGTCACATTAGTATTGGTTTACATAATAGCTGCCTCTTGCGGGGCAGGAGACAAAATAAAACTGTGTGCAATTTCTACTAGGGCAGTTTTACCTTGTCTCCTGTCCCACAAGAAAACGTTGAACTTAACAATACAACAACTTTTCCAGCTTTTTGAAAGAAAACAAAATAGGCTGAAGGACTTTAATCCTCAGGACGAAGACAAGTTCCTTTTTTTGAAATGGGAACTACATCTTCCAGGACAAATATATAATATGTTATTTACCTGGATAAATAAATAGTTATCTCTTTACAGATATTGGAAAAAACTAGCAAATTTGAAACCGATCATTACATGTATTAATACTGCGTTCTTCAATTCCAAATATGGGCAGAAGAAGTTAAGATGGTTTTATTCAAAAGTCGCTAGCCTCTTCAAAGCAAAAATTCTATATGCACATCCATGCTGAAGGTAAAGGCGTCTTACCTCGCAATAAATAAGTGCATACTTTGCGTAAATATACATACCTTAACCTTTTATCTGAAAATTCACGGAACAAACGATGTTTCCAAACGGCTGATTCTTGAAGTGTTTATCCGGCGATTCTCCTATTTTAGACTTTCTTTAGACTCGAAGAAAAAAGCTTCCACTCGAAAATTTCCTGCTGCTTATACTTCCACTCAAAAGCCCTCGACTATGAATGTTTGTGTTGAAATCGTACGAGGACTTTCTCATACAAGTAGGGTGCGTGTGGGTGGGCATTTATGCACCACCTAACGACTATTTCATGCGTTTCACTCCTGCCACCTTGTACACCCCCGTCTTGTACGTCCCACCTGTCTCCTTGCAATTTTATGTCTTCACGATGTTTTTATTTCCTTCTAATTACGTTTCCTTTTCAACTTTGTTAAGAAGCTACATAAAGCAAGCAGAAGAGACGTTAAATGAACTTAGATAGTATAATTATGTATATTCATTTTGCTGTTTATCATGGCACCAATCCAACTTCATTTTTTTAATACCAGACCAGAATAATCGTCCTACATGTCCATTGGTTGACTAACAGCCATAATATAAAGCATTTAATGATATAAAAGCAACGATTTTGTA
This sequence comes from Dioctria linearis, assembly GCA_963930735.1. Lineage (NCBI taxonomy): Eukaryota > Metazoa > Arthropoda > Insecta > Diptera > Asilidae > Dioctria > Dioctria linearis. The sequence continues at coordinate 85,207,616 of OZ005742.1, forward strand.
GGACACACATTTTTGCACTCAAAACTGTTTTAAACAAGTGCTTGTGCGAAAGGTTTTGCCTATGATATATGTATATGCTTTATATGCTTATAAAACTGTAAGATAGTAGCTAAATTAAGGTTAAAAGTTTTGAAATGATATGTGTCTTCACAATATGCTACTTTTCTCGCTGCAAGACACTATTGAACTTGTTGAACAAAAGCGGGTCAAGTGGTTTTGACTAGTTTTTACTTATAAATTTGAAATAATGCACCTACACATAGTATTTAAGCTTATGATGTCGAATGGCCTTTATACCTGCATATATGTTGATTTGTTGACAGTTATGAAGATAGGACCTTTTCAGAAACTAAATATTTTTTTCGATTTCCACATTATGGGGGATCAACCGGAATGGACCATAAATCCTCAAGAAATTTATCACCCAGCTGGAAATTAAATATGTAAAAGCTTGTTTTGTTATTTCTAACAGAAAGCCAATCCAGATGAAAATTTTATGTTATTATGTTAAAACACTATACTTGCGTAAAATCGAAAAAACTTGTTTGCATTGTTGTATTGTCTCATAAACAATATTCAATATTGTCACAATAGTGTTAATCCTAGAGTTTAAATACATTATTATGAGAAGTGGCCTTGATGCTATATGTATTTCAGAAACGTGGCTACACCTTAGTATTAGTCATTGTTTGATTTTCCTGGATTTTCCTTGCTTCGTAATGACAGGCAGTATGCTGCAGGTGGAGGTGTTGCTATTTATTTGAGAAATAATCTTAAAGTTAAAATAGTTTGTGAATCTAATAAAATCTACTTAGGCTCTGAGTATTTGATTATTCAAGTAATTACTCGCCTATGTATACAAACCTCCTTCCGTTAGAAGACTTGATTGCTTGTTTGAGGTATTCGCGCATGTCCAACTTATCAAACAAATATTATCTGCGGTGATTAAGAAAGATTCGCTGCAGGATAATTTTATTAACAAATTGAAAGCATTGAACCTCAACATAATCTCCTCCAACTCGTATTCCTCAAAATGGTGAATCTTTGTTGGACCTTTTTATATCTGATAGTTTAGACTTAGTGACTTCGCAGACTACAGTAGCTCTCCCTGGTATCTCGGATCACTTTGCGGTTCTTGTTGCGTTTACGATTGAGTTTTTGAAAATCCCACGAATAATACTTTTTCTTATAGACGTGGACGGTCCTTATACAGCTTTAGATAGTAATAATATTGATCATATTGTATATCTAACTAATAATGTCGACAAGCAAGTATCAATATTTACCAATACAATCAATTCACTCTATGACTTCTTTGTTCCACAGAACAGGATTAGGCCGCTTACACATCGAAAAACGAAAACGAACGAATAAACGGTTCCACACCGAAAATTCGTTTATGCTTACATATCTAAAACGAACGAATAAAAGTTGGGTTGGGTTTGTATCAAATGTAAATAAACGGAAATGAGGTTATCTAAGACCGAAAAGAATATTCTTTCGTGTGTGGAACGTAGTATGGAACGAAAATATACTTGACAGTTCGGAATGAAAATTTGTTTCTCGTACGAATAAACGTAACAATGTGTTTTAATTGATATAAAGCTTTAAATATGGATATTTTTTTTATCGAAACTGTAATTAGAATAAATATCCAATATTTTATTACATGTATTGCGGCAAATATGTGTTAGTTTAGGACAATATTTGTGCTTTTCGGTTTAATGTTTTCGTTTTCGTTTTTCGATGTGTTGTAAGGTGTCTGTTGGTGGCACTTAGCACAGAAAAACTATGAGCAATCTACACTTGAGAATTTAAATCATAAAATAAGCACATATTCATTTTCATAGAACATAAATAAAAGAACATAAAAAACTAGTTGAATTTAATTAAAATAAACAAAAATAAACTAATATATAAACTACTGGAAAACCGTACAAATGTTGATGCGGAACGTTGAATAATAAATACATTGCGAGAATTAAGCTCGACCAACTTCACAAAAAAGAAACGAGATGAGTTCCGGGTGACAAGTTGTGACAGAGTTGATAAGTGAGCTGAAAGAGAATAGTTTAAACCCGGCAGCAGTAAATTTTTTAAAATTAAAATTTGGCAAAAACAAAATACAAAAGGAGAAGAGAACCGTGTTGACGGCAGTGGCAGCATTTACCGCCGATGGAAGAAATATATAATTTCAACTTTCACGAGCAAGTGGAGATAACCTGCCTCCAGGCCCAGCGTGTAAAAGTGCTGGACAGCAGCCACGTTCATCACCAGGAAGAAATCGCAATTAATCGTTGCGAGGCCAAGTAATCGCAATAACATTTACCTTACAACTAAATAGATCTAAAATAAATAATTTAACGCCTAACATTTAAATAATAAACCCTGTTTAAAAAATTACTAACCAATACAGATTAGCTACACATGGAAGCAGGACGGCCGTAGGTTTTAATCACCTTTATATAAATAATAATAGGTTTCTCATAATATACAGCTGTGCCACAATACAATAACCCCAGTTTCTTTTTCTTTTTTCTTTTAAAAAAAATATATATATATTTAAATACAGCAATTTCGACCAATGGATGGGAAGGCGAACCCCAGACGGCTTCTTCCATTACAGTGTAAACGGCCTTAAGTCCGTGTTGTGTACTAAAACTAATCGCGGAACGAAATTTTGCTTACTCGCAATGGAAATAGTTTGGTGCTGACTATCTCTGATAAAAAACGTTGCGCAATATTACCTCATTCATAAGACTAAGAATGAATTTATATGAAAAAGACTTAACAAATCTCTTCCAGCTCGTAAATAATGGCAAAAATTTCGTAGCTTACTTCTAACCAGTCAGTTGTGATGTTGATCCTGATCACCTCAATGCACATTTTATTGGAAATTTTCCGTCTTCTTCCTCTAGTACTATATTGCCTTTTTCCATGCCTGAACTAATTTACCATGATGTGGATCCAAACAAGCCAACTTTTTTTTTTAAAGTGTTAAGTCTAATGCCATTGGTTTGGATGATGTTGATCCAAGATTCACTAGAATTATTTTGCCATTCATTATAATACCTGTAACTCATATTTTTAATGCTATTTTTACCACTTCCAATTTCTCTTTCTTATGGAAGTCCAGTCGCGTTACTCCTATTCCAAATGGTATGTAGACCGTCTATGCTAGCCGATTATAGTTTTAGTATTTTAGTATTAAAAGATTACAAATTAATATTAAAATTCGCCCAACCCGTGACTGCGCCCCTAAGTAGCGTTCCGCGCAAGGACATTGTCGATATGCCTGTTCGGATTTCACTCACTCACTGTTTCTTCTGAGTTTTCTCTAAAAAGGGAAAAAATCTGGTTTTATTGATTTTCTTCTAGCGCATTGTCGACGTCCAAAGATTTTGATCCAAAGCGTTAACAGTATTTTATTAAGTATTTTATCTTTCTTTTCTAATCTGCTGGAAAAAATTATGTCAACAATATGTGTTTTATTAAGAAGAACAAACTCCTATCAGATTTTCAATCGGGTTTTTGGGTAAAACATAGCACCGTATTCTCCCGTTTATACCTTTATACCTTTTATACCTTGCTCGCCGTGGTATAGAAAATAAAGAAGCAACGATACTTGTACTGCTTGACTTTTCGAAAGGTCTTGACTCCGTAGACTCTTGGATTAACTTATTTCCCGTCATCAATTTAGCTTTGTTGCTATTAAGTTAATTCGTAATTACTTAATAAATCGCAAGCAGACGGTTGTGTGCGAATCTCGTTACTGTGCTGGCCTAAGTATAACATCAGGCGTCCGGCAAACCTCCATACTTGGGCCCCTCCTTTTCTCCCTATATGTCAATGATCTACAGACATGTGTTTCTGAATGCCATACCCAACTTTATGCTGATGATGTGCAGATTTCTCTTTCTGTTCCCGTTTCACTTATCTTTATGGGCATTGAGAAATTAAATATAGACATTGCAGCAATTGGTTATTGGGCATCCTTGAATAAACTTAATTTAAATCCTGCTAAATCTCAATTCATAGTAGTGTATCATCGCGATTTAGACACCTCTGTTCTCCCTCCAGTGATTATCAATAATACAGTTATTCCTTTTTCCTCTAAAATTAAGAATTTGGGTATCGTATTTAATTCTAGGATGACTTGGGTTGATCATATCTCAATTTTAACTGGTAAGGCTTATGCTTCTTTAAAAGCTCTTTTATTAAGCGACCGACTCTTTTATTGGCCGCTGTGGGTGTTGATTTATCAGGGTACAATACCGTCACACTGATGAAATTGATGCTTAGGTACAATACCTATGCATCCAGCTAAAACGATGTAGGGAAAAGTATAAACGCACTATTCACTTTGAATTATTTGACAATTATGCCCCCATCGCGGTTCAATTTATTGTTTATATACATTATACAGCCATCACACAGGTATGATGACCATATTCCCACACTCAAAATTGAGTTGGGAACAAAACAGAACAAATTATATAATATTTTCATATTTTCAAGTCGCATTTTCACGTACGAGCACAAATTTTCACTTGCGTAAGCATTTATTATTTTTAATGCAGAAATTTTCTCACCGCGAATCAGACGGATCCGATAACAAAACTTTTGTAGGTAAAAATTGTGTGCTCGTAATTAGATCTATGGAAAAACAAAGTTTCAGCAGAATTTTATTATCTTGTGTGACTTACTTATGTTTGGCTATTGTAAATGTTTCTAATTATGAAAATTTTATGATATCTTAAAGTATATCTATGGCTATTGATAATGAGTTTAAACATCCTCCCCCTCGTTGAACCATTAGTTCAACCATCGTCTTCGTTAATGCTGACTGTAAACATCTGAGGGGTGTTTGACGCGATCTCGGAGTTGGGATATTTACTTTATGGCGGTTGAGTCTTTTCTTCACATATCTGTATAGTATGCTGATACCAATAATGATTCCGAGAATTAAGGCTACGTATCCTAATAGCTAGTTTCATAGTCAAGTTTAAACCAAGGATTAGTTTAAACCATCCTCCAAGTTTAAACGTAGTTTAATCCAAATCGGGTTTCACAGTGCATTCTTTTAGTAACGTCGGTAGTACTGATTAAATTAATTGTGAATTAAATTAGTTATCGCCAACATTGTGAAGCAATTTTTCTATCAATCAATCAGTCAATCGGAAAAAGTAAACAGATCAGAAATAAATATCTGATAAGAGCTGCAGAAACTCTAGTTCTTTGCTTTTTCAGCACGGTGTGAAGATCCAATAGCAATCTTGTCAGAGCTGCCAAAGGCCAAAATGATTTCATTTGTTTGGCACAGCAATGAACAGACACCAGATTAGAAATTTGCTCTAGTCCCGCGACCAGTTCGTCGATAGTTGATGGTTGTAATTGTGCAGAACTGCAAAAGATTCCCATGCTATTTCGGGTATATGGCTCTCCTTTAGTTTTTTCCTCGTAGGTTTCGAAATAAAATATATATGTAGTCATAAAAACGCTGTCAAAGTATTAAAAACACATTTGCGCCAAGCAGTAATTTGCTGATTTATTTATTTCTGTTTTTAGTAGCAAATACCATCCAGATTATTTGGCGAGAATCACTTTGGAATGGTAAAGCTTATTTCTTCTATAGATAACGTCGGAGATTTCCAATGATCTGCAACTCTCCTTCTTCTTTCCGTTTAGAAATTATAATTTTTTCATTTAACTACTATTTTTAACAAAAACGTGTCAAAAAAAACTCTTTTACAAATGAAATCTCTCAGAAAAATAAATTTCTTTTAACAAAAACATGTCGAAAAAAACTCTTTTACAAATGAAATCTCTGAGAAAAATAAATTTCTATCCAAACGAGGGCGTTTTGTATTGGCAGGAATTGTATACTTATCAGTGCGGCTTGGTGCCTGTCTACCGTACACGCCAGTTTTTCAAGCCAATGTTTTTTTATAAAAATAGTAGTATAGAAGCTCAAAACCACACTTGAAATAGCTTTTTACATACAGTATCGAAAATGCAAAGTTTCCTGCCTTCCAGCATATCTAGAAGGAAATTGCCTACCTCAGGCATTTACTGTTTGTTTTTGTCCTGCTAAATGATTCATATTAGATTTCAGGTGTTATCTGCTAGGGTGGGTCGAAAATCAAACTTCCACAGATAGGTCACCATTCGAAATTACATACGGGCAGTCATCTAGGGTAAGAATTGGTTAGACACGGATATTTGTATCATAATGCTCGGCAATATGAGTGCTCTTCAGAATGATTTAAAAATAACAATGCACATTGGGAGTTCCCAAATATGTCAATAATACAATATTATATGAACAAGTAAAAAACCTAGAATTGGTCTAAGACCAATTTTATGATACATTCCTAGATGAATGCCCGTATGTAATTTCGTATGGTCACCTATCTGGGGAAGTTTGATTTAAAGTGGTTTTTCGCTTATATTTCTAGAACAGTTCGTCGGCCAGCAAAAATGATTTTAACAAATATCATAGCATTTATTATTTATTATTTTCTAATTTTAAATATGCCAACATTCAAAAAGGATGCAAATTTTAGCATAAGTGAAGTTGACCTTCCCTAGTGCATAAAAAAAGATATATAATAGAGCACAAGAAAACGGACAAGAATAGATTCGAAGACAAAGTGACAAAGTTCTTTACTTAAACGAAACCTAGCATAAAAATCAACGTCGTCCAACTCATTAAACTCTCATTAATTACTCTCAGTCGTCGACAGAGTTGTAAATTTAACTCAAAAAAATCTCTTTCATCGCTAGAAATGTCTAAATCTAAATCCATGGTGGAATTATTTTCTTGATACAAACAAACAATGCTACTGTCAAAATGAAATTATCTTGAGTTTAAACCGAGGAATGGCACAGTTTTAACTCTAGTTTAAACCGGGGTTTAAACCGAACTGTGAAACTCATTCGTCGAGTTTAAACTAAATATTTGGTTTAAACTCAAACTGTGAAACTGGCCATTAGGTAAATTGATGAATATCTATTGATTTTAAGTCCTTTGGTAGCCTTTGGGTCTCCTTTAGTTCGGTGATCCTTTGCTGTAACTGAGTAAATTCGGCCTGATGATTTTGAAATTGAATTGGTGTGTAGGATAGGTCTGCCAGTTGATCGGATGATATGAAATCCGTGGTATTTACAGTTGGCATGAATGATGCTCGAAGTGTGCTGGGATAGACATTGTGCGATTGGAGAGTAACAAGTTCTTGCTTCACTGCGCAGTTGGCTTGAATTTTCAAAATTCCGGAACCTTCCAGGATTTGTTGAATGACATCTGTTCCACAGACTACGTTTATGGTGGTTCTATCCTTTATTGCGTAAATCCATTGATTAGGATTATATAGTTGAATCCATTTGGAGCTATTTTCAGCATTCATTGATCGACATCTATGTGATGGTGGTAGATGATTCATGAAGCTCATTTTGCAGGATGTGATATTTGCCCCCTTTCGGTAGATTGGATCTTTCTGTTTGCATATGTGGGAAGCTTCGCCAAAACTTACACAAGTGTTCTGTTCTTGTTCGCTGAGTGGGTAGTATTGATCGCGGTGCAAATTAACTACCAAGAAATCAGTTGAAGGCTTGATAGCCACAATGGTGTTGTTTACTGCTACGAGAACGGAAATGATGCGGAATAGTTCGAATTCTTCAAATGCGAACAATGGTATTTTTATTCTAAATATAGCATATCTTGAAGTCATCCGGCCTTCTACTGACATCAAGTTATAGAGTTTAAGCAGATTGTCACGTTGTCCAGGTAGTCTGAGGCTGGATGGCAAGTGATCTTTTACTGTAGCCAAAGCTTCCTTCAATTGCTTCGGAGTACTTGCTTCGGAGTAAGAAGTTGAGGGTTGATTTTTCCGTGGTGGGTATCCATCAACACATCAACAATGGCAGTCTGTGCGTATCGAAAACTTGAGTCCATTAAAGTTATTTGTAAAGCTAGTGATGTGAAAAGCTCGGTTAATTTCTGCCGATGTAGCACTTCGGTGATATTGTGGACATAGTTTGTTATTTGATCAAGATGAGCGTCTACTTCTTTAAATTGATTTTCGATACTGTCCTCATCTCTTTTCAGTATATTTGTAGTTGATTCAATTAGGAAGTCTGATTTTTGACTAAGTTTAAGAGATGTTCTTCATTAGTTCTAACTTTGTCAATAGTGAGAGCTTTTTTTCCGCATATTCGGAGTCGAGTACCCCGAAAAGAGAGCTAGCCAAATTAAGATAAGATAAGATAAGATTGATTTATTAGTTCATGTAACAATAAAGCATACTAAAAAATATGATTATTTAACAAATTCACAGTTCTACGTCATTAATTACATACATTATATTAAAATTTGCTATATCTACATTTCAAGGAACATTTTCTAAAATATATTGAACTAGTTTTCTTTTAAAACAATTTAGCACTCTTTCATTTTTAACTTTATCTGGCAAACCATTAAAAATTTTTAAACCCCTGTACAATAAAGAATTCCGCGTACTAACTCTATTCCCTTTCTGCAACCTGAAACAGTGATTTCCTCGCAGGTTGTATGGCTGAACGTCCCCAACATATACAATATTTCTGCATAAATACTCAGGCACTTCATTATACTTCATCTCAAACACAAGAATCATTGCATTATATGTCAAGCGTTGATTAATATTCATCCACTGGAGAATCTCTAGCATGTATCGCGTGGGTGTATCCCATTTACACCTCAGTATACTCCGCATTGCTCTGTTTTGCAGAAGTTGAAGCCTGTATTTCATTCCTGCAGTACCAGCGAATAACAGCGAAGAACAATAATTAAAATGTGGAAGTACAAGAGAATTGAATAACATAATAGCAGTGTCCATACTTAAATAGCGCCTAATTCTTCTTAAGAAACCAATTTTCTTTGTGATTTTTCCAAATATGTAGTCTGCATGCTCATGAAATTTCAATTTGTTATCCACTATTACACCAAGGTATTTAAATTTTGTTACATATTCAATTTTTTCATTGCCAAGGTACATAGCTTCTGGATCAATGACATTAAAGTACATTGCCTTAGTTTTCTCAACATTTAATTTAAGTTTATTCATTTTAAGCCAGTTGTCAATGCTCTCAAGGTCTTCCTTTATGTTACGAATACATTCGTCTGCTTGGTCACAACAGATATATATTAAGGTGTCATCTGCAAATAACGCCAATTGACTATATTTTATTACTGATTTGATATCATTTATGTACAGAAGAAACAATGTGACGCCCAGTACTGAACCTTGGGGAACTCCTAATTCCACATCTATTGGATCAGACATTATACCATTTACCCTCATTTTTTGTGTTCTGTTAGAGAGATATGAGTTGAACCGCTTTTGTTCAGTTCCTCTTATTCCGTATGTCTTAAGTTTCTTTAGTAAAATATCCCTATCTATAGTTTCAAACGCTCGCTTGAAGTCTAGGAAAACTGCCATTATTTTCTTACCAGCATCCAATTTCTTTTTCCATTCAAATATTATCCAATTTAATGCTGTTTCGCATGAATGCCTATTTCTGAAGCCAGACTGCTCTTCTAATAATAGCTTATTCTTTTCTAAATATTCTCCCAGCTGATCTGCTACTATTCTTTCTAGAATCTTTTCATAGCTAGGCAACATGTTAATTGGACGCAATTCTTCACATTTCGTTGTATTGGGAATCTTTTGAATCGGAATAACGATAGTTTCTTTCCAGCAAGGAAATATTCCATTTTGGAGGCTTAAATTTATTAACTTCATTAATATATGACCTATTGTCTCTATGGATTGAACAATCATATCGCAGCTCAGGCCAATGGCGTCTTTTTTATTATTGCACCTCTTTAATATGTCATACAGTGTTTTCTCACTACAAAAACTAAATTTGAATGTACTCTCTGTTGCAAGGTCCACTTGTATAAAGTCCACCACTGGAATAGAGATGTTTATATTTTTAATGCTTTCGACAAAGTACGTATTAAGGTTATGTGCAATCTCACTCGGATGCATTATATCATGGTCTCCAAACTGTACTACATTCAGATTATTACTTCCTCGATTCTTTGGTCCAATGACAAGCTCTTTTATTGCCTTTCATACGTTTCTTTGGCTTTCTCTTTTATTTAATACTACTAATTTTATGTATTCATTCTTTGCTTTATTAATTGCAGCTTTATACTTATTTCGAATACCTTTGTAACGATTCCATGCATCACGTTCATCACCGTACACTGCTCTCTTATATACTACGATTTTTTCTCTTCTCATTCTATATAGGTCTGCTGAGTACCAGATGCATCGACAATCTCTAATAGTTTTTTTCTGCTTCAGCCCTTTTACGCATGTCGCTAGCTTTTCCTAGCAATTCAGATGATAGAGTTTCCACATCATCGATGTAATATAGTGAGTCAAAATTTGCTTGTCTCAAAAGTTCATCGAAATGCTCTTTTGTATATCTTAATTTATTTATAGTTTTACTTTGTTTATTTCCTTGTATGCTGTCTTTGATTATAACCTGTATAGTTTCATGATCAGAGATTTTATTTTCATTATCTATTTTAACGCTAAGATTATTAGTAGTTATTCCTGTCATAACATAATCTATTAAGGAGCATGAACCTTCATTAACCCGAGTTGGTTGGTCAACTAATTGATTTAAGCATTGATCCTTCATACTATTGTACATAAACTGTTGACTAGAATCATTTCTCAGTAAATTTATGTTGAAATCGCCCATTATAATGACATTATTCTCATTTTCTAAATACCTATTATACCAGCCTATATAAAAGTTTTTAAATTCCTCAATTTGTTAATTTGGAGACCGATATACTGCAACAACTGACCTTTTTTTTACTTATCCAGACCTGTATAGTTAGACTCCAAACTCCCTGTGATTTTGCTAAGCAGATAGTTTTATATTCCTGCTTGGTTGCTACGAAATCATTTTCTTTACTATTGCAAGCTTTCTTTTAAATACTTCACAATTATTATTATCAAAGGCATGGTGATTCAAATTCAAGTTAAGTTTTAGGTCATTATTAATCTTCTCACAATTCACGCATCGATATGTAAGTACTGTGCAATCTATGCCTTTATGATCACCACCACATTTAAAACAAACTATTTTTCTCTTAGATCACAATCTTCACTTTTATGATTAAATCCAAGGCATTTGTAACATCTTCGCACATAGGTCCCATCCATTACAATGCACTTATCCCATCCTAAACGAATTTTACCCATTTTCATTATAACATTGTAACTATCTACATCAATTTCTACCATTTTGAATTTTTATACTGCTAACTAATGCACTTCTATCTATATTTTCATAAATATTAATTATCTTTATTCTTGGTTTTCTTCCCTTAACAATGTCAACACTATAACTGGTGCCAAGTTTTACTTCTGCCTCAGCTTTCAATTTTTCAACCGAACTGTTATCATCACATGCAACCCCGCACCATCTTTGGTTTTTCTTAACCCTGTATTCCTGCAACTCCGGGACTAACTTTAGATTTTATTTCAGATTTAGTCTTGTCCGCACTTTGACTCAGCTTTGGTTCTATTACTACCGATGACACTTTTTTTACCACATTTGCATAGGAATCTTTAACTGAAGAATCAATGACTATTCTTATTTCAGTAATAACTTCATTTTTATCAACTACATTTGGATTATACATAACTTCGTCAATCTTTTCACCGAAATTATACAAGTTTCTTTTGATTTCGTCTACACTATCTAACGATTTCAGTTTAATTTGGCAGCTATCACACAACACAACCACATATTTTTTTGTCGCCAGAACATTAATATCATAATCAGCGAGGCCCAAACATTTTGTATGAAATACACTACCGCAACCGCCTTGGCACAATACAGAGTCCATTGCTCTTGCCGACTTGTTGCATTCACCACAAAAACAATTACGGTTCATTTTTATCCGATTTAATTTTTATACGATTTCAAGATTATTTTATACAAAACTCGTATTTTACATATGTGCAGATAACGATAAATAAATTTTAAGCTCACTCAACGATAAGAAATCTTAATAATTTTCAATATATTAAACAATATTCAAATTTTATTCAAACGTAGAAAATCACGACTTGCCTCTCCGACGGTCGATGTGCAATTCCTTTCCGAGGTGTTGCGACTAATAGCTCATTGCTGTTGGTAAGCTCGTCCTGTAGTAGTGTCGTCTGCCTTGTGATCACCGAGCAGTAGTTTTTATCTACTAAAAGGTAAGGTCGCATGTGGTGTATAGCTTATGAATGCCGCCTTTTACGGAATGGTACTCCTTCCAATAGCCTCTCATGTCATAATATACGACTAGGTTCCACTCATTGGAGATTAGATGGGTTGATCCTAGACTCTCGAAGTAGATTCCCGGCTGCGATACGAATGGTACTATTTGTACTGTTGGACTTCCAAGTATGGGCATTATAAGGCATGTTAGTAAAAATGCGCTCAGTGCTGAGCTCTGAGATGATCGTCCTTTTTTGGCAGGAGTGGACTCATTGGATGGATTGGTGATTATCCTCAGTGTCTATTAGTAGTGGTGCTAGTGTATGTATTGGCCTTCTTATGATTCCAGAAGTAGTTTTAACATCAGCAACTCGCAGAAGGCCGTCATTGACAATCTGAGTAATCCTTCCGATCTGCCATTTGAGAGATGGTAAATTGTCTTCTTTTACTAGCCCCATCATTCCGGGATGAGCATTCTGGGATGGCCGCTTCCATTTATGTCTGTGTTGCAAGTTGCATAGGTACTCATTTGACCATCTACGCCAAAATTCCTGTTTCACGTGTGAGACCAGCTTCCATCTTTGCACTAAACTCATTTTATGCTCGCTTGAATGTGGGTCGACGATTGCTGTTAGAGGCTCTCTGATAAGAAAATGTCCTGATGTTAATGCCGTCAAATCGTTAGGATCTGATGATAATGGAGTAATTGGCCTCGAATTTAAAATTGCCTCGATTGTAGTTGCTGCTGTTGACAACTCCTCGTAAGTCAGAGAGGCTGATGCTAGAGATTTTTGTAGCAGTACTTTAGCTGACTTTATTGCAGCTTCCCACCGACCACCAAAATGTGGAGCACGTGGTGGAATAAAATGAAATTCTATTCCTTTTTTGTGACATAATGACGAAATATTTTCTTGAGCTTCACTGGGATATAATATGTCTTGGAGCTCTTCGATTCGGTTTCTTGCTCTCACAAAATTGGTGGCGTTATCACAGTACAGATCCTTGCAATAAACTCGTCTGGCGATGAAACGTTTAAGTGCGCCTAGAAACCCATCCGTGGTTAAGTCACTGACAACTTCAAGATAAGTTGCCTTTGTTGCAATGTAGCAGAACACTGTCAAGTAAGTCTTTTGAGAACGTTTTCCCCTTAACTTATAATGTGTCCAAATTGGACCGAAGAAGTCTACTCCAGATCTTATGAATAGTCTTGCGGGTTGTACCCGGGCTGAGGGAAAGTTCCCCACGAGCTAGGTCAGTAGCTTAGGTTTCACTCTGTTGCAGCGAATGAAATGCTCTACAATTGATCTAGCAATTGTCTTTCCCTTGACTGGCCAGTACCTTTGTCGGGTGATTGCAAGTAATGTTGGACCAGCATGTAGATTGTTGATGTGGATGTCAGCCATTATTAACTTCGTTAAATGATGAGAATACGGCAGCAGCATGGGATGTTTTGCATCGTACGACAAACTGGAGTGCTTTAATCTGCCCCCTACTCTGATGAGTCCGGTTTCGTCGTCAAGAAATGGGGCTAGGCTACTTAAGAGGCTTCCATTATTAATGGTTCCAGTTTGATTCAATTGACTTAGGTCTTCTGTGAACCCTTCATGTTCCTTCAGAATGATGATGAGTGCTCTGTCCAATTCTTCGGTTCTTAAAGAGCTAGTATGTCTCGTTTGTCGCTCACGTTGTCCTGCATTATGAGCGAATCGCACAATATATCCGATCACCCTTTGGAGCCTTTTGAATGAATTACTATGGTTGAAGGTACTATTGAGTCATGACCTTATGTTGCTTGTAGTGAGTATTTGGGACCTTTTTCTCTCTAAGTCAACACGCACCTTCGATTATCTGGGGGACCAATATCCCTCTGATCCATGCAGGAAAGGAGGGCGATAGAACCACATACTGCAATTTGCTAATTTTCCTGCAAGCATTCCGCGTGACACAATGTCGGCAGAACTTTGTACTTCACTAACGAAATATGAGCCAGATAGTGTGCATTTCTAGTGGTAAGGCTGCGTCCCAGTCCAGTTTAAGTGTCCACAGCTTTTGTATGAACAATTTTGCAGTCATTGTAACAGGATTTACCAATCCGAGGGGATCAAAAATGTGAGCAGTGTCCGATAATACTGATCTTTTTGTAACCCTTTTCTCCATATTGTGTTTATTGAAAAAACATCAGATTTCGGAAGCCAAGTTAAACCGAGAGTCTTTATATCACCTTCAGATGCTTCGCTAAACTCCAGTTGTAGCTCGATATCTTCTTCCGGAATTCCTTGGAGTGATTGTGATTGTTGAAACCTCCTGATTGAAGAAGTTCTTTTAGCTGCCTTTGAATTTCCTTTGCTTCAGATAAACTATTAGAAACAGTCATCACGTCATCAACATAAAATCTCTTCTGAGAGTTTCTGATCCTAGTGTAATCTTGCCTTTTCTTTTTCCGCTAGGGATTCTAAACACTTTGTTGCTAGGTAAGGAGCAGCTGTCGTCCCGTATATCACACTTCGAAGTTTGTAATAATTTATGGGTTTTTTTGGATCTTCCCTCCATAAAATGAGCTGGAACATTTGATCTTTCTCATCTAAGTAAACTTGCCGATACATGTTCTCTATATCGGCAGTGAAAACGAATCTCGGCAGCCTGAATCGTAACATAATAGAGAACAATTCGTCCTGCATAGCAGGCCCCTTGTACAAGATGTCGTTGAGTGAAATGTTTGATGACGTTTTCGCGGATGCGTCGAAAACTACTCGGAGCTTAGTGGTACTGCCATCCGGTTTTTTGACGCCATGATGTGGCAAGAAATAGTGTGGATTACTTATTTCAAGAGGATTGACTTGGTGCATTGGCCTAGCCTAATATATTCCCGAATAAAATCAATATACTGTGCCTTGAGGATAGCTTGCCTGCCAAGTTTCCGTTTCAATGATAAGAATCTATTAAGTGCAATGGTTTTTGATTCCCTCAATGCCTTGGGATTCTGTGAGAAGGGCAGCTTTACTATGAACCTTCCTTCTTGCGTGCTCTTCATATTTTGATTAAAATGATTTACGCATCGCTGTTCTGAAGTTGTTATGTTGCTTTCTTCCTATGCTGAATCAACTTCTTCCAATTTGCAGAATTTTTCTATTTGTTGTTCAGTCCTTTCATCCTCGCTACAAATGCCACATGTTAATGTATTTGGGGATTCTCCGCCAACCTTGCCAGATACCACCCATCCAAACACTGTATTCTGTAAGGTTGGTAAATTGTCTGCCAACCTTATTTGACCAATTGACATGACTTGACAATATATTTCTGCTCCGATCACAAAATCGACTCGACTTGGTCGGTTGAGCTTCGGATCGGCTAGTCTCACATTGCAGCGATTCGGCCAATCTGTCGTGTCTACTACTTGCGTTGGTTGATGAGAGGTGATTCTGGGTAAAACGAAGGCTTACAGTCTGCTACAAAACCCATTTGTTCTTGACTGTAATATAACATTAGTAGTTACGCTATGTATGTTCTAGCGCACTTTTTCCATACAAAAAGTGTCCGGAAAGTTCCAACTATTTTGGTGGTTTCTGGATCGGATTCTGGGCCACTGAGGGGGATTCCGTCTAGTGGTCTACATCACAAGGCCTGCCTGGAGAACTCCTTTCCTACCGTCTGGCTAACCAGGAGATGACATTAACTTTTTTAGTAATAATTCAAGTTTTCTTTTTTTTGCTCATGGTATGCTGCGCCTAAATGTAGGCTTTTTTATTATGATTTTGCTGTTTTCAAGTGTTGCGCCTAAATGTGGGCTTTTGGTTTTGAACTAATATTAGTAATAATTAAAGTTAACGCTATGCTATTCTTTTTCATACCAAGAGATTCTAGAAGCTGCCAGCGGATAGGATATTGATACTGTTGGGGGACAACATTTTTATCAGAAATCCTCTACGGACTGTGGTTTCGAGATATTAGCGATATTTCCATTCAATATTACTAATAATTCAAGTTACTTTGGGGAGTTGTAGATATCAGCATAATGTCACCTTGGATTTGCTGTTTTCTTACTTGAATATTTCTTAGTGAGGAATTTGTAGATATCAAAAGTTCCGGATGACTTTCTATATGCGTTCTGGGGCCAGTGGGGTTCTGGGCATCAAACTAAACATTAGGCATGCTTCCCCTGTTTATGATGTAATTTGATATCACCGCTGTAAACAAATTCGCATTTAAGCTGAATGGTTCATACACACCTGTGTAAACTTCCTGTTTAAAATATTCGCATTTTAGCTGAATGAGTCATGCACACCTGTGTAAACAAACTTAAGCAATATCAGCACATTTATTCTTTTCACGTAATTTGATACCCACACTTACTGTAGGCAACCAAAAATTTTATTGTTCCAAGAATTTTACTGAGCGAACGTTTCATTAGAATTCGCATAAAGTAAACAAATTTTCACATTCTCTTTTTATCTTGAAATGCATTCATGTAAACAATCTCATTCGTATTTGCAAATTCAACCAACAGAATAAAGTAATCAAATTAATTTGGATGATTTATGTTTTTTTTTGTGTTTTATTGTTTATTTGATATCATCTCAGCCTGTAAGCAAATTCGTTGGAATTCATCCTGTGCAATGATTATTGCAGCAGCAGGATCATTCATGTTTACAAACTTTTGCTATAAAAGCCCAAGCAAACTCTTGGGGAGCATCAGTCAGTTTTAGTGAGTCTCAGTGAAAGTACATAAAAAATTAAAAATGTCTTCGGTGTTAGTAAATAAAAGTTTTTCATTAATTGAAAATTTTGCGAAAAGATGTGATGGAGTGTTTAAATAATTCAGTGAATAAAGACTATATTGTTAAAAAGTGCAATAGAAACATGCATAAATTTCAAGTTGCATTTCGGAAGTGCAATAAGAGTGCTAGGAAACGACATTTCGAGAGCTGTCTCGAGCAAAATGAGAGCACTATTGAGAACTCCCCATCGAGGTGGAGGAATTACTCGCGTAAGAAGAAGTGATTTTGTAAAGTGGGAGGAAGTAAAGACAGCGTTCGCAGACAGAATTCGACAAGGTGTTATTGCAAATTTAAAACATATCGATCCGAAGCTATTTATGCAAGACGCTGCCAAATTATTTACACGTCGTGTTAAAAATACCTTAAACATTATTTTAATATTAAAGTTTCTACAACGTTTTGCGGTGAATTTGTTAAGGAAACTGGTGACAATGAAATTATAAAAGACATTAAACATTTCCAAGCGAGAACTGCTGCAAGCAATTAGTGCAGATGATAATTTAGAGGAGTGGGTTAAATCAAACATTTTGGATCCAATAAACACTCAGCTGGAAGAATTCCAGGAAAAAGACAGTGGCTGGGCACTGCACTCTATAATACATCTAGCAGTACACATCAACAAGTTTGAACAGCTCCGAGGATCTTCGTATATACCCTTACCAAAGGATATTGCATCAAAGAAAGCTTGAATTTATTTGAAAAATAATGATGAAGCATGCTTCGCATGGGCCGTAACATCAGCGCTATATCCTACAACTGTCAGCTCCGATAGGACCTCATCATACCCACATTATTCAACTGTACTTAATTTAAATGGGATAACATTTCCCATGACACTTAAGCAAATAACGCAATTTGAAGACCAGAACGAGATATCAGTAAACGTATTCATCCTAGAGAAAGAGCGTTTCTTCACCACAGTTCCAGTTAGACTTACGAAACACAGGATGGAGCGACATGTTAATCTCCTAACGCTACAAGATTACTATGACCAGGCTGAAGATCATATGGATGATGATGATGATGACGATGCTGGCAGATATCATTTCTGCTGGATTAAAGATCTTTCGCGCCTTGTATCGAAGCAAACTTCGAACAATACTCGTAAGAGGCATATATGCGACAGATGTTTGCTCTACTTTTACTCTGAAGAAAAATTAACATCACACACTCCCGAATGTGAGAAACAAAACGACTGTAGGATTATGTTTCCATCAGAGGAAAAGAAATGGTTGGAATATAAGAATTATAACCATAAGAATCCAGTCCCGTTTTGTGTATATGCTGATCTTGAATCAATATTGAAGCCGATTCAGGGAAACGATCAAAATACACAGCGAATCCAGGAACATGAAGTTCACAGCATAGGATTCTACTTCCATTGCAAACATGATGCTAAGCTCTCATATTACAGAGCATATCGAGGCAAGGACTGTCAAAAATGGTTTGCATTAGAATTGCAAAAAATTGTCTCCACAACTGTACAGGAAAAGCTGAACATCAGATCAATGCAACCTCTGACCAAAGAGGAACGGCGATTGCATATGGAAAGTACTTGCTGCCGTATATGCGAAAAAACGTTTGCAGCCGATGAGGAACGAGTCCGAGACCATTGCCACTTAACAGGTAAATACTGAGAATCATAATTTCATTCATTTTTTTTCCATAATTTCTTTTAATAGGAAAATACCGAAGACCAGCCCAAAATGCATGTAGCCTGATGTATCAAGATTGTCCCATAGTTCCAGTCATTTTTCACAATTTTCTGGGTATGATGCTCACTTCATTATTAAGGATATAGCTACAGCCATTCCTGGGAAAGTGGATCTTCTGCCAATAAATAAAGAAAGATACATTTCGTTCACCAAGCACGTTGAAGGCAGTCATATCAAATTCAGATTCATCGATTCCTTCCGTTTTATGGCAGAATCCTTAGATAAGCTATCATCATTGCTGCCAATGGATAAATTAAACACTACAAGAGCTGTATGGCAGGATTGGATGATGATGACTTTAAACTACTTACATGCAAAGGTGTCTTCCCATACGACTTCGTTGACGATTGGACAAAATTGGATTTCCAACATTTGCCAGCACAGGAGCAATTCTATAATAAAATGACTGACAGTGATATATCTGCTGAGGACTACCGCCGCGCAGAAAAAGTGTGGAGGACATTTGAAATACAGACACTTGGCGAATATTCCGATCTATACCTGAAAACTGATATCCTTCTATTGGCTGACGTGTTTGAGAACTTTCGAGATGTCTGTATGAAGACGTGCAATTTAGATCCTGCACATTATTACACCATGCCAGGTCTAACATGGGATCCAATGTTAAAATATACCAAAATGAAACTAGAGCTGATAACCGACGTAGATATACTGCTATTCATAGAGAGAGGTATTCGAGGTGGTATAAGTCAATGCTCGAACAGATATAGTAAAGCAAATAATAAATATATGGATGATTTTAAGCCTGACGAGAAAGAGAAATACCTGATATATTATGATGTAAATAACCTTTATGGATGGGCTATGTCACAGCATTTACCAACCGGAGGATTCAAATGGGCTGATGCTCCCAATATCAACGTTTTCGAGATTCCTGATGATTCGTCAATTGGATACATATTCGAAGTCGACTTGGACTATCCTCAACATCTACATGATACACGTAAGGATTTACCGTTTTGCTCTGAGCATGCAGCATCACCTGGAGCAATGCTTATCACATGGCCTCATCCTGAAAAAAGTGCATCGGGTTCTTCAATTCAATCAATCAGCTTGGCTTAAACCATATATTGACTTAAATACTACCAAACGGAAGCAGGCTACCAGCGATCATGAGAAGGACAGCTATAAGAAGATGAATAATGCAGCTTTTGGTAAGACCATGGAAAATGTTCGCAAGTATAGCGATATAAAGCTTTGCATAAAGTGGGAAGGTCGCTATGGTGCAAAAGCTCGGATTGCGGCACCCAACTTCCACAGTGCAACGATATTTGATGAGAATTTAGTTGCTGTGGAATTAAGGCGACTCAAAATCTTATTCAATAAGACCCTCTATATTGGAATGGCAGTTTTGGAAATATCAAAGATATGCCTCTATGATTTCCACTACAGTTTTATGCAGCGTGAATTTGGAGATAAATGTAAAGTCATGTATACAGATACAGATTCTCTAATATATGAACTTGAAGAGAAAAATGCATATGAGTTTATGGTTGAAAATATAAACAAATTTGATACAAGTGATTACTCAGAAGAATTATTGATTTATTATAAATTGAAAAATATTAACATTTAATTCTTAAGGCATCATTCTAGATTAACATTTATTTCTTAAGGTATCATTCTATATTAGGCTTCCTTAAATCGGTTACCCTATATTTATAATATTATCCTTTATTTTACAATAGTGTATATCATCTTAGACTATAATACATTTAAAACAAACTATTTCATTAAATGGTATTTTAGCTATAATACAATTTTTATTTACAATACATATCTTAGACTAGCCTTAGATTATATATTTTTTGCGTCTGCTCTGCTGTTGTCAAAAGCTTTTCTAATTTTGCTCCAGGTGGTGCTGCATGCTCAGAGCAAAACGGTAAATCCTTATGTGTATCATGTAGATGTTGAGGATAGTCCAAGTCGACTTCGAATATGTATCCAATTGGCGAATCATCAGGAATCTCGAAAACGTTGATATTGGGAGCATCAGCCCATTTGAATCCTCCGGTTGGTAAATGCTGTGACATAGCCCATCCATAAAGGTTATTTACATCATAATACATCAGGTATTTCTCTTTCTCGTCAGGCTTAAAATCATCCATATATTTATTATTTGCTTTACTATATCTGTTCGAGCATTGACTTATACCACCTCGAATACCTCTCTCTATGAATAGCAGTATATCTACGTCGGTTATCAGCTCTAGTTTCACTTTGGTATATTTTAACATTGCATCCCATGTTAGACCTGGCATGGTGTAATAATTTGCAGGATCTAAATTGTACGTCTTCATACAGACATCTCGAAAGTTCTCAAACACGTCAGCCAATAGAAGGATATCAGTTTTCAGGTATAGATCGGAATATTCGCCAAGTGTCTGTATTTCAAATGTCCTCCACACCTTTTCTGCGCGGCTGTAGTCCTCAGCAGATATATCACTGTCAGTCATTTTATTATAGAATTGCTCCTGTGCTGGCAAATGTTGGAAATCCAATTTTGTCCAATCGTCAACGAAGTCGTATGGGAAGACACCTTTGCATGTAAGTAGTTTAAAGTCATCATCATCCAATCCTGCCATACAGCTCTTGTAATGTTTAATTTATCCATTGGCAGCAATGATGATAGCTTATCTAAGGATTCTGCCATAAAACGGAAGGAATCGATGAATCTGAATTTGATATGACTGCCTTCAACGTGCTTGGTGAACGAAATGTATCTTTCTTTATTTATTGGCAGAAGATCCAATTTCCCAGGAATGGCTGTAGCTATATCCTTAATAATGAAGTGAGCATCATACCCAGATAAATTGTGAAAAATGACTGGAACTATGAGACAATCTTGATACATCAGGTTACATGCATTTTGGGCTGGTCCTCGGTATTTTCCTGTTAAAAGAAATTATGAAAAAAAATGAATGAAATTATGATTCTCAGTATTTACCTGTTAAGTGGCAATGGTCTCGGACTCGTTGCTCATCGGCTGCAAACGTTTTTTCGCATATATATATATAATATAATAATATGCTTTATTAATTTGCACAATTGAGTCGCATGACTCATTAATACGTGCATACTCTTGTACATAGGTTTTACAAAAATAATGTGTATAATGACTTAATTCAGAAGAAAATAGAATTAAAAAAACAAAAATTAAATTCAAAATGAAATAAGAAAAATAAAAACTAATAAAATAATAAGCTATATATAGTAGAAAAAAGTAATAAAAAAAAATAAGTAAAAACAAAAAAAATAAAATAAATTAAAATAAGGGCTATTTACGCGTTACGTATTTACTCAAAGTTTATTAAAGTAATTTAAGGCCTCCATCCTGAAACCCTGCTGACTCCGAAGTGCCCGAACATATACAGGGAGACTATTCCAGACTCTGACTCCATAGATGAAAAAAGTGCGAGAACTATATAGGAAAAAATGGCGAAGAACCCGCAGTAATAGCGTACGTTGTGATGACAGAAATTCAATATTATCCTTAAGGAATTCGGCAGAATTATTATTGATTATATTGTGCATCATAACGCATAACAGGTAGTCCAAGTAGTGATCCAACTTACATCCAAAAATTTGCCTAGTTACAGCTGACACGTGATCATATCTCCTGAGGCCAAAAATATACCTAGCGCAAGCATTGAATGCAACGTTTAGCTTCCTACGACCTGAGCTATCAATATTGCAGTATACGCAAGCTCCGTAAGTAATAATAGGGACAATCAGAGCCTTAATGAGTCCTTCACGTAGCAGTCTGGGGGTATACTCTGCATGTCGCCACAAGCTTCTCAACCCGCAGTAAACCTTAGACACAGTAGCATTGACATGACTTTGCCAGGACAGATCACTATCAATAAGCATACCTAAATTCTTAACCACGGTCTTATATTCAATAGGAGTGGTATTTAGATAAAGATATGGAAAGGATGAAACGTCAAGTGGCTGATTGTAAAGAATTATGCTCTGAGTTTTATTAGGGTTCAAGGATAACTTGTTTCTGAGTGACCAGTTATGTATAAGAGAAAGATCCTCATTAAAGTGAGAGATATCGCTGGCAGGATTAGTCTTAGATGACGACAGGAATAACTGTACGTCATCAGCATACATTATCATGGAAGAGTACTTAGGAACTATCACGATATCATTAATATACAACATAAATAAGAAAGGACCCAATATTGACCCTTGTGGGACACCTGATTGAAGAGGTAACAGTTTTGACGAGGACGCATTCAAGACAGTAGCTTGCTTACGGTGAGTTAAATATGACCATATAAAGTTTGCTGCAGACTGATTAAAACTGAACTGAGTCACCAATTTTTAATAAAGAATATGAAAATTGACAGAATCGAAAGCCTTGGAAAAATCCAATAAGCATGTTATTGTGGCTCTTTGCAGTTCAATATTTTGTCTAACAGATTCATTGAGATGTAATACGGCAGTAGTAGTACTGTGCTTAGGTCTAAAGCCACACTGCTGCTTTGCGATCAGACAATAAGCCTCCGTATAAGTCCCAATCTGCTCATAGAGTAACCTCTCGAGAACTTTAGATAGTACTGGAAGAATACTTATAGGTCTAAAACCTTGTGGCACAGAGGGCGATCGCCGTTCCTCTTTGGTCAGAGGTTGCATTGATCTGATGTTCAGCTTTTCCTGCACAGTTATGGAGACAATTTTTTGCAATTCTAATGCAAACCATTTTTGACAGTCCTTGCCTCGATATGCTCTGTAATATGAGAGCTTAGCATCATGTTTGCAGTGGAAGTAGAATCCTATGCTGTGAACTTCATGTTCCTGGATTCGCTGTGTATTTTGATCGTTTCCCTGAATCGGCTTCAATATTGATTCAAGATCAGCATATACACAAAACGGGACTGGATTCTTATGGTTATAATTCTTATATTCCAACCATTTCTTTTCCTCTGATGGAAACACAATCCTACGGTCGTTTTGTTTCTCACATTCGGGAGTGTGTGATGTTAATTTCTCTTCAGAGTAAAAGTAGAGCAAACATCTGTCGTATATATGCCTCTTACAAGTATTTTTCGAAGTTTGCTTCGATACAAGGCGCGAAAGATCTTTAATCCAGCAGAAATGATATCTGCCAGCATCGTCATCATCATCATCATCCATATGATCTTCAGCCTGGTCATAGTAATCTTGTAGCGTTAGGAGATTAACATGTCGCTCCATCCTGTGTTTCGTAAGTCTAACTGGAACTGTGATGAAGAAACGCTCTTTCTCTAGGATGAATACGTTTACTGATATCTCGTTCTGGTCTTCAAATTGCGTTATTTGCTTAAGTGTCATGGGAAATGTTATCCCATTTAAATTAAGTACAGTTGAATAATGTGGGTATGATGAGGTCCTATCGGAGCTGACAGTTGTAGGATATAGCGCTGATGTTACGGCCCATGCGAAGCATGCTTCATCATTATTTTTCAAATAAATTCAAGCTTTCTTTGATGCAATATCCTTTGGTAAGGGTATATACGAAGATCCTCGGAGCTGTTCAAACTTGTTGATGTGTACTGCTAGATGTATTATAGAGTGCAGTGCCCAGCCACTGTCTTTTTCCTGGAATTCTTCCAGCTGAGTGTTTATTGGATCCAAAATGTTTGATTTAACCCACTCCTCTAAATTATCATCTGCACTAATTGCTTGCAGCAGTTCTCGCTTGGAAATGTTTAATGTCTTTTATAATTTCATTGTCACCAGTTTCCTTAACAAATTCACCGCAAAACGTTGTAGAAACTTTAATATTAAAATAATGTTTAAGGTATTTTTAACACGACGTGTAAATAATTTGGCAGCGTCTTGCATAAATAGCTTCGGATCGATATGTTTTAAATTTGCAATAACACCTTGTCGAATTCTGTCTGCGAACGCTGTCTTTACTTCCTCCCACTTTACAAAATCACTTCTTCTTACGCGAGTAATTCCTCCACCTCGATGGGGAGTTCTCAGTAGTGCTCTCATTTTGCTCGAGACAGCTCTCGAAATGTCGTTTCCTAGCACTCTTATTGCACTTCCGAAATGCAACTTGAAATTTATGCATGTTTCTATTGCACTTTTTAACAATATAGTCTTTATTCACTGAATTATTTAAACACTCCATCACATCTTTTCGCAAAATTTTCAATTAATGAAAAACTTTTATTTACTAACACCGAAGACATTTTTAATTTTTTATGTACTTTCACTGAGACTCACTAAAACTGACTGATGCTCCCCAAGAGTTTGCTTGGGCTTTTATAGCAAAAGTTTGTAAACATGAATGATCCTGCTGCTGCAATAATCATTGCACAGGATGAATTCCAACGAATTTGCTTACAGGCTGAGATGATATCAAATAAACAATAAAACACAAAAAAAAACATAAATCATCCAAATTAATTTGATTACTTTATTCTGTTGGTTGAATTTGCAAATACGAATGAGATTGTTTACATGAATGCATTTCAAGATAAAAAGAAAATGTGAAAATTTGTTTACTTTATGCGAATTCTAATGAAACGTTCGATCAGTAAAATTCTTGGAACAATAAAATTTTTGGTTGCCTACAGTAAGTGTGGGTATCAAATTACGTGAAAAGAATAAATGTGCTGATATTGCTTAAGTTTGTTTACACAGGTGTGCATGACTCATTCAGTTAAAATGCGAATATTTTAAACAGCAAGTTTACACAGGTGTGTATGAACCATTCAGCTTAAATGCGAATTTGTTTACAGCGGTGATATCAAATTACATCATAAACAGGGGAAGCATGCCTATGTTTAGTTTGATGCCCAGAACCCCACTGGCCCCAGAACGCCTATAGAAAGTCATCCGGAACTTTTGATATCTACAAATTCCTCACTAAGAAATATTCAAGTAAGAAAACAGCAAATCCAAGGCGAAATTATGCTGATATCTACAACTCCCCAAAGTAACTTGAATTAATAGAAATATTGAATGGAAATATCGCTAATATCTCGAAAGCCACAGTCCGTAAAGGATTTCTGATGAAAATTTTGTCCCCCAACAGTATCAATACCCTATCCGCTGGCACCTTCTAGAATCTATTGGTATGAAAAAGAATAGCATAGCGTTAACTTTAATTATTACTAATATTAGTTCAAAACCAAAAGCCCACATTTAGGCGCAACACTTGAAAACAGCAAAATCATAATAAAAAAGCCTACATTTAGGCGCAGCACACCATGAGCAAAAAAAATAAAACTTGAATTATTACTAAAAAAGTTAATGTCATCTCCTGGTTAGCCAGACGGTAGGAAAGGAATTCTCCAGGCAGGCCTTGTAATGTAGACCACTAGACGGAATCCCCCTCAGTGGCCCAGAATCCGATCCAGAAACCACCAAAATAGTTGGAATTTTCCGGACACTTTTTGTATGGAAAAAGTGCGCCAGAACATACATAGCGTAACTACTAACATTGACTCGTTTCGGTGTGTGTTGCTTGCTTTGTCCAAGCTCTTTAAACAATTTCTGTGTCATGAAATTTAGCTGCGATCCGGAGTCGACAATGGCTCTACACTTCACAGTTTTGCCCTCATGATTTACGAGTTTGATAAGTACAGTGCCCAAGATGACGTAACCTCTCTTTTGGAGAGTGCCTTGTATTGACAGTGTGGTTGCATTCTTTTTCAATATGGGCACAGACTCTTGAGGCGAATTGACGACTGCTTCTTTGATCTTCAATTGTGTATTTGTGTATGATGGCTGGCTCTTCTTAGGAACTGAAGTTGACACCTTCTCTAGGTGCACCAAAGTGTTATAAATTTTTGAGCACTTAGAACATCCTCTCGAAGTACATTGCGATGCACAATGTCCAGACTTGAGACAGTTCGTGCACAAGTTTGTCTTTCTAAGGAAGGTCAGTCGACGGTATGGCTGTATTCGTACAAATTCTTAGCACGCGAACAGCGGATGATTCCCCTTGCAAAACATAAATTGATGAGTAAGCTTTGCGATTGAAGTAAGTGATTTAGCTGAAAGTCTCTCTTGAAAACGTGTTTCCAAAAAATCTAGAAACTCCTATATGGGCTGTAGCTTTTTAGGACGGGACAATGACTGCTCTTATAATAAATGAGTGGTTTTATCCAACTTTCTTGTTAACAGATAAAACAGCAAAGAATCCCAATTGGTGGTATCGATTCCAAGGTTTTCTAGTCGCAATAGACATTCTTGGGTGATGTCGTGAAGTTATTTGATTGCAGCGGAACTTTCGGACATTATGTTCTGTTGAGACAGTAGTTTATTCAATAATGCCGTGACTAACAGCCTATGGTTGTCATAGCAGCGACGTAATTCTCATCAGACAAGCTTAGATTTCGAACGAGTTTCTCAGCTTCCCCGGTTAAATGTGATTTCAAATACCACATTTTTTGACAAGCCCCTATGGCTTGATTATGGACCATTTGATTAAAAAGGTCATAGAATTACCGCCATTTTAAATAGTCCCCATCGAAATTTGGCAAGGTTATCTTTGGTACCTTCATTATTGAACTAAATAACGTCGCAGTATTCGAAGTAGCCGAGGACAACATGTATAACTTTTCTGAAAGTTGTATTAGAGTTTCTTGTACAAGCTCCCCCAAGTTAAAGTAATCAGCAGAATTAAAGCCGTGACTAGTTGGATTATCGGTGAGCTCGCAAATACTTTGATGAAAAGTCTCAATTTGAATTTAATAGCGCGTAATACTTGATATTTTTACTTCGCATGCCTGCTTCGAGATGTGCTGATTATCTTCGCTGAGCCTTGTCAAACGTCGACGCAGAGATTCGATTATTGCTTTCTGCTTCCTTACCACCTTGGCTACATCTTCTGCTGCATTAATATTATTTTGAGATGGTTGAGATTCAGCATTGTTCTCTTCCCTCGTTTTGTGCACCTCCGTGGTTTGTGAACTGCCACCATATTCTGGACATTTCTCTAATCGTTCCATTATTTTTCTTAAGAACGTTAGGTATTGTACTTGAACCTTCTTCTCAAAGTAATTTTTAGAGAAGTAGGGATTATCCTTGTTCCCAGCTTGCAATTCGTTGAGTTGATTGTCCTTCTTGACAAACTGGGTCCATTGCTCGTCAAGATTCCGCTTATACTTGTTTTTGACTTCAGATGTTCTACGAGCTATCTTTTCTTTGCCGAAATTTTCGAAAAGCTGCTGAATAGGCTTTCCTATGCTGCCGTGGGTTGACACTAATTTAACTATTGTAGTAGCTTCTTCATGAAGTTCAGATAATTTCTCCTTAAATTGATTCGAGTACCTATCAAATATTACTCTTATGGGTTCGTAGTAGTCTTTGGTGAAATAGGCATGCTGTAGTTAATCTCCATGCTGCTGTCTCATGTCGCTGTCTGTTTCCTCGAAGGAATCCCAGGCTTCTTCCAGCAACATAGCTTCTGCTGGTAATACGCAGAATTCTTGAAACTGGGAGGATCATTTCTGTAACTTTCGATGATTGCCTGGATTTGCTTTCCAGTTTGCTCTTGTTGAGCGGACAACTCCTCCATTGTGACGACAATTAACTCTATTCTGGATTCAGCACCAACCAACTCGCCTATATCACGCCTTTTTAGTTGAGAGGATTGGACCTTTTGTGGAATAATTGTTGATTAGATTTACGTAACACAAGTGTATCGCTTGGATCACGTCTCTTCAGCGTGAAACGATTGAAGCTTTGATGCTATTGAGTGGACGTATCACAAACATATCGCCTGGATCACGTCTCTTCACCGTGAAACGATTAAACGATTGAAGTTGAAGAATTGGTGCTATTGGGTGGACGTATCACAAGCGTACCACCTGAATCACGTCGGGGTCACCAAAATCTTTATTAAGCGACCGATTCTTTTATCAGCAACTGTGGGTGTTGATTTGTCAGGGTACAATACCGTGAAACTGATGAAATTGATGCTTAGGTACAATACCTATGCATCCAACTAAAACGATGTAGGGAAAAGTAAAAACGCACTATTCACTTTGAATTATTTTACAATTATGCCCCCATCGGGGTTCAATTTATTGTTTATATACATTATACAGCCATCACACAGGTATGATGACCATATTCCCACACTCAAAATTGAGTTGGGAACAAAACAGGAAATTATATAATATTTTCATATTTTTAATTCGCATTTTCACATACGAGCAGAAATTTTCACTTGCGTAAGCATTTATTGTTTTTAATGCAGAAATTTTCTCACCGCGAATCAGACGGAACCGATAACAAAACTTTTGTAGGTAAAACTTGTGTGCTCGTAATTAGATCTATGGAAAAACAAAGTTTCAGCAGAATTTTATTATCTTGTGTGACTTACTTATGTTTGGCTATTGTAAATGTTTCTAATTATGAAAATTTTATGATATCTTAAAGTATATCTATGGCTATTGATGATGAGTTTAAACAGGCGTCATGCAACATACACGCCTTTCAAAATTCGTCTTAGACTTGTTAAAACGCTTATACTTCCACTTATTATTTATGGTTATGTTATTTATTGCGGTTTGGACAGCCGTAGTCTTAGACGTCTTAACGTAGCTTTTAATTCATGTGCTCGCTACATATTTATTTTGAAAAGATATGACCACACATCACAGTTTGCTCGGAAAGTCTTAGAATGTTCCTTGGATATATATTAACAATATCGTATTTGTTTAATGATCCATAAGATTATTATCAGTTTTTAACAACTTGTAGAACGCGACAACTATTGATCCCAAGTTATTGCTTAGCTCGACATCTTTCCCTGTTCTTGGTGTTAGAGTATGGAATTCTTTACATGTTGATATTCGTCTCATTGTGAATGTTCGCAACTTCAAATCCAAATGCTACATGTTATTTCAGTCGAATAACATATAATTAAGCATATCATGCAAAACCTTTATCCTTTTGATTTTATTATTGTTATCATCTTTGTATTCTTTTTCTTTTTTATTTGTTTAGATTTTCTTCATTTTCTCATATCATTTATAATCTCTAAATTGTCACTAACCATTTCATTGTTTACACTGTACATTTTTTTTTTATTTACGAATTTGATTAGGTACACATAAAAGAGTATTATATAACTCACATGTGCTATCAGAATATATTCGAGACTACTACAGTAGTCTTTACTCTGAATCGATGTCGACAACATCCTCGACCACTCAAGAATTTCTTGAGAATATTCCTACTTTCTCTGAAGAGAGTAAAGAACTCCTGGATACAGTGATCACATTGGAGGATATGATCGCTGCGACAAAGGATCTAAGACAACACACTTCACCTGGTGATGACGGCTTGAATCCAGAATTCTTCATACGTTTCAGGAATTTATTAATTCCTGACCTTTTGGAATTCTTCATTTCGACGGATTAAACACATTCAGACATTCGTTCTAGTTGGAGGAGGTCTGTTATGCGCTTTATCCCAATGAAGGGAGATTTGCAGAGGATGGGAACTGAAGGCCAGTAACCCTATGCAATATGGACTACAAAATTGTCTGCAAAGCATTAGAGGCGATACACGGCTCAGTACTATTGTGTACCTAGTCATAGTATCTATGACAACATCGCGGTAGCCAAACATTTGTTTGCCTACCATGAGCAGACAGGTACACAAGTGGCTATGATTTCACTAGACCAATAAAAGGCTTTTGATAACGTCTCGCACGAATATCTCTCGACTGCTCTCGAGGCATTTGGGTTTCCGCCAAGGTGGCTCGATATCGTCGAAGAACTGTATAAAGATTCAGCGAGTTTGATAAAGCATCATAGACATGTTCTGGCTCCTATTTCGTTTCAACGAGGTATCAGACAGGGCTATCAATTTTCAGGTACGATTTATGATCTTTCGTTGGATCTGCTACAGATGAATCTTCGTCGAATGCTCGGAAAATATTCAGTTCGTCTTCCATATACCAATGCGAGGCCTTTTATGTTGGCATATTCGGATGACCTTTCTACTTTCGTGACAAGAGATGAAGCTTTTCCGGTCGCTTATGCTGTTTTCGAACAGTACGAATGTATAGCAGGCGCTAAAATCAACCTAAGTAAGAATCAAGGCTTGTGGTGTAGAAGGTGAAGAGATCGTACAGATACTCCACTGAACATTCAATGGACTAATACTTGCCTGAAGTATTTATGTGTTCGACCACCATAAGGTGACCACTTCTTGAGGGGTCACAGGATCCAATCTCAATAATTCAGAACTGGGGCAGAATCAGCCCAGCATTTCACCTTAAGTGGAATGCTCTACGGTACAAATAATTCGCATCAATTACAATCCGGTTCAATCCTGAATTGACAGATTCAGTATTCAATAATGCTCGAGGTTTTGAAGCTGACACGGATCCACTGACGGTTCTTGGAGATATTATTGATATCTCCCGAAACTGTCGAATAAACACTAACACTCCACAACTACACGACCTGGTTGCTTCTGTGCGGGAGAGATTTCGCCAACTTGGGACCAGTGACCCTGGCACTAAGTTGGGAGATGCTTTCGTTCTGAACAGACCACCTCACACACCTTTCAGTACACTTACAATATGTGTGCTCCGTGACGTGCTTGTGTCAATATGTCAATAAGACCTCCCGAGTATACAGGCCACAACAGATGGCGAACATACCTCGGAGTGAATATGGGCTTGTTGGAAGGGATAATTTGCAGAGTAGTTTGCAGTTATTTTTCTAATTACAAAGATGCTGATGTGGCATTCAAATTGTTACATCACAGTCTTATGCATCCTAATCAGCTATCACATATCGACCGGCGATTCGAAGCATCTGGACAGCTTGTGCTGGTGAAGGTACCCTGTTTCACAGGTTCTTCACTTGCCCAGCTTTGCAAAATCTAATGGAACTCGTGCGCGATATGTGTCAGTTGATCCACCTGAATTTCGGCATTAATAGGCCATCGTTCCTATGGGGACCAAAGGTTTGTAGTCGGGTTACCGTTTAATTCGATTTCGGTCTCGGTGCAAAACTGCAAAGAATTATATGTTGAAATTTCGATCGTTTAGGAATTTTTATGAGTAAAAAAGGTATTGTTTTTCATCATTGAGGCATTGTTCAAAAGTTTTGTATCCATATATATTGTCTCTTTTGAGAACCTTGTGTTGAAAATCCTATCTGTTCTTTAAGTTTTTGGGGCAAGCATCGTTGTCAATACCAAAATGAATAAATTTTGTCTTCAACACATTCTACCGTCAAGAATGATAAACCCTACGGGAAAATAATGTTGGCCTAATTAAGTTAATTTAGTTATCTATCCGGTAGTATACATATTTATACTTACTTACTTAATAAAGTCATACAAAAATTAGTTTTGACAAATCTACATCTATTTTACAAAGGTTTTTTTCTGATTTTTTTAAAATATTTTGCTAAGTTAGGTTACATAAATTTTTAAACTACCGGATAGATAATTAAATTAATTTAACATTATTTTCCCATAGGTTGATCAGTCTTGGCGTAGAATGTCTTGATGGCAGAGTTGATTCATTTTGATCGAGAGAACGATGGTAGTGTGATGGATCTGATTGAATCATCGTACCGCTTGCGTCTTTGTTGTATGAGTGCACTTGGGAACTAATTCCCGGCTTGATATATTTCCCTGGGGTTTTAGATATGGTCTTATTTTCAAATTATTTACACATGATAGCTATATAGTAAGACCCCGCTTAACGCTGCTCCATTTAACGCTGTTACAGTATTACGCGGTAAAATTTTCTTCAAGCTAACTGACCAGAGTTGGATAATATGTATAAATGCACAGGATATTCATGATTTATTACAACAGGTGAAAACCTTTCCCATAATGATCTTAAAGAATTAGTAGACGATGTTAGCTTTCCTGAATTCATGAGGAGCAAAAAGAGCTCTTAACGGATTTTGTAGAAAAAGTTTAGCAGCTATAACGGAAATTATAAATCAATTTGTTCAAAATGAATTAAATTTTGAAAGAAGTTAAAGGCAAGACGAAGTGTCATTGATGCGGTGTCTTGCTATCGACAACTGCTTGCTGAACGAATCAAAAATGACTTTAGATGACTTCTTCATAGAAAAACAAAAAATATCAAATGAGGAAGAACCTTTTTCGTCACAAACATGACATTTTTAATGGAACTTTTTTTTTATTTTCATGAATATTTTATGAATAAAAATGGATAATAGCAATAAATAAGTCTATAATTGATGTAATAAAAAACTTGTTAACAATAAATGTAACAAATTAAAACAGAAAAAAGAACTGATAAATTTTATTATTCTTTGTTCTGTTTCACGTAATATCCCTATTATTTACGTGTTAAGATAACCTCGTTTAACGCTGGAGCTTATTAGAATGTACAGTGGTGGAAATTTACATAAAAACAACATGATGTGTCGTAAATAATTTGAAATTGCATTATTGTTGGCAACACCTTAAGTTTTTTTTCTTATTTATATCATCCATCAGACTCTTACCAAGAATTCCGCTATGACTTTTTCTCTCTCTCATATCATTGTTCATCTCCACATTTACTATTTGAACGCGCTAATGAATATTTGTATAATTTTGGTGGAAATTTATATAAAAACAGTTGTAGTTTAGTGTTTTCTTGGTCTTTAGTATCGAAAAAATTCCTGGAATTACTTTTAAAAGGTAGTAATATTATCTCTGATTATATATAGATTTAAATATATAAAAAAAGATCTAATTTTATTGAAGATTTAGTTGAAAAAATCAAAAAACATTAGTGTTTTTATGTAAATTTCCACCACTGTATCCCCCGTTAAGCGAGGTCTTACTGTAAATAATTTTTTACTTATTAAACAATAAAGTCTTCTTCCGTTTTCTGCTTCTTATTATATTGGATCTGATAAGTCGTAGCACGCTGAAAGTAAAGTTTTATTTCATCTAATGCAGCGTCCTCAGCAAACTCTTTGTTGCAGATACATTTCACGGTTATTGAAGACAGGGAAAAAAATAAATGCAATTGAATTTGGAATTATAAGTGGAAATAATAATATCAACTTACCTAATATAACATTTATGTAAACTGGCCTGGCAAGTTAAGTATTCCCATTTTCCCAGAGACATTTATTTTCTTCAATACTTTGCCCTTGGATAAAACTTATATCAGTTATCTAAAAAACAATAAGTATGTTTAAATCTGTAAATTTATACATGCACAAATAAAAGCACTGCTAATTCACTTTACTTTACCAGTGCTTTTCTAAAATTTATATCTGTTTTACATTTTGGAATATGAGATTCAAAGTCACTTAAATTTGAAATCGGTAGGTCGAGGTTATATTTATGATTATTGTTTGAATTTAGCCGGTCTTATAATTTTTGTTCGAAGTTTATTTTAGATAGCGATTAAAATAAAGTTTTTTTTTTATTGTGGGTAGCGACTGCAATAAAAAATATTACTAACAATACACTTTATTTCTGGTCTCGACGGAAATAAAGAATCTTTCTTCGGGTCTCGGCTGAAGTTAAGATACATACTAACATTCACTTTAAGTCGGGTCTCGACTGACTTAAAGAGTATTATCTCGGGACTGAGATAATATATTACTAACAAATAACTTTATTGCGGGTCTCGACTGTAATAAACTTTCTTATTGCGGGTCTCGACTGTAATAAAGAGTCTTATTGCGGGTCTCGACTGTAATAAGACAATTACTAACAAAACCACTTTATTGCGGGTATCGACTGTAATAAAGAGTCTTACTGCGGATATCGACTGTAGTAAGACAATTACTAACACAAACACTTTACTGCGGGTCTCGACTGTAATAAAGATTCTTGCTGCGGCTCTCGACTGTAGTAAGACAATTCCGAACAAATCCACTTTATTGCGGGTATCGACTGCAATAAAGAATATCCTCATCAAGTCAAGTAAATCAGCTGCTATAAATCGATCAGGTGAGTACAAGTCAATTGCTACAGTTGCGTAAATCAAATTTATATATTAATCATTAATAAACATTGATTTCAGCTTTTTATATTACAATATATATATATATATATCTTGCAGTTCGCAAGTTTGAGTATTTATTGAACTTGGAACATTTAGTGCAGTGAATAAACAGATAAAAACCACTAGCTTTATACCAGTGGCATAAATTTCACTACACCTTTCATTTATTGCATGTACGCTCTGACTACGGGCAGTACATTTTAATTTTTAATATTCCTTACCAACTTTTTATATATCTTTTCCATTGAATCGTTTAATTTTCTGAAGGTTTTAATTATCTCTTCCATAATTAAACAGGGGCTCATTTGTAAAAGATAAGATAAGATAAAATTATATTGCATAGTTATTAATTAAATAGATATTATTGCCATTAATATTTGAATTTCCCTTTTGAGAAGAGCTTACATTGTAGTTTTGTATCGATATAGATCCCTGATTTGATAATTCTTGGGAGAAGAGATCATAAAGTTCAAGTTCAGTAATAACAATCTTCCTGTAGAATCCATATTACTTATACAAAATGGAAAATAAATTTATCGGTATTAATCGAATTTCCTTTTAAAGGGAACCAGCAATACCAATCCTGAGCCAGCAATACCAATCCCGAGATATTGAAATACAAGTTCATGATGGCATCAAAGAATTTCCCAATAATTGTTATATTTCCGTTCATAAGGAAAAAAGAAATTCTGTGTTTGGAAATATCGGCCATCCTTACTTAGGACAGTTGTTGAAAATAAGGCCTAGTACGAAGTTCAGGTAAAAAGTGACATTTCCATACAATTTTACCGCTGGTAAAACCCCAAGCAAAAATTTTACTTAGTCATTACTAGTTCACTGGTAAAAGGTGCCATTATTTCTATTATAAGATAGATGACGTTTTGCAAGTCTCCACTTATTTTACTGACAATTTTATTGTTCGCAACATTAATATTCTGACATTTCTTTTATTGTTCACAATGTGACTTTATTTAGTTTTTCCCGTGGATTTCCTTGACGACGATACACACTTAGACCTGCGCAGCAACAATCTCGTCGTCGATATAATGATTTACAACCTTTATAAATAATAATCACTTAACATTTTTAAAAATATTTCCGATTGATTGTGACTTTAATAGCTGTTACTTCGTTTTCTCTACATAAAGCTTACGATAACTTTTTACCAGCGTTAAAATGCTATTTTTTGGAGACCGCGTTAAATTTTACCAATACCCGAACTCCATACTAGGCTTTAGAGTAAAGTCCTTGTTTTGCATCATTCAAAATACTTGACTGTTGGTTCGATTCTGGGTTCATCATTCCATTTTCAGCTTAATTCAATTTCCAAATTTGTTGAGGACTTTTATTCGGTGACCTAATCAATTCTTTTAAAGATTATTCTCGAATAGAAAAGCACTAATTTAATCAATCCTACCATTTCGATACACGTTGTCATCTATAAATGAAGAAGTGAATGAAGGGGAGGGTACACTATTGAAGTTCGAAAAAATAAGTGATTTTCGACACTTTATAATGGTAAATATGTGGCAAAAACAATGGGTTGTTTTTTTTTAATGAAAGATTTATGCTTATATAACATTTCTATATATTTTATACGAATTTTATTTATATTTGATATAAAAAAAAGAACAGTGGAAAGATAGTGCTGCCGAAAATATATGGGTTACTGGTTGACAGCATTCCGGTTGCAGTTTTCACCTGAAATCAGAAAAAAGCAATTATAAAGAAATTATAGCCCCGCGGCTATCGCATATCCTGAGCGGATTTTTGATAAATTGATTTTTAGATTTTTCCGACAACCTTTAAGTGGAAATAATGAAATTTTTTTTAAAAACATAAGTTTTTTTTTGATCTAGAAAAAAAAACAGTTATCAAAAAAATTGACCAGATGTGCGATAGAGAATTTAATTCTTGTAAGTTTGCACCTTATTTGAATGCTGTAGGCTGTCAAC
Source organism: Dioctria linearis (assembly GCA_963930735.1). NCBI lineage: Eukaryota > Metazoa > Arthropoda > Insecta > Diptera > Asilidae > Dioctria > Dioctria linearis. Next base: position 85,244,334 of record OZ005742.1, read on the forward strand.
CAGGTCAAAAACCATGGTTTCGAGAAAAACGCGTTTAAAGCTTTAATTACAGGAAAAAGTTAATTTTGCTAAAGGGGGCGGTGCATGGACTTTTTCAGATTTTTCCACATTAAACGAGAGTAAAGTCACTCATAGATACAGAGCACACTGCGCTTGCGAATGTGTTGTACCATGCGTGTTAAGATCCTTTTCGTTTTAGCGATATCTCTACTACACAGGTAAACCTCTCTCACACTATGCGAAAAAAAATCTACCGTTGTTAATATTGAAAATTTTCGTTTAGGATATTGAAATTATTATATTACACACTTCAAACTTTAAAAATAAAATTTGAAAAAGAAATCTTTTTTTTTTTTAATTTCAATAGTGTACCCTCCCCTGAACATTGTCTGTGTTTGTTTGTGTACCTTGTTCTAGAACTCCCATATAGTAGAGAGAACAAATTATTCTGTCGATTGAAGCGAACTATTTGTACTGATCGCTTCATTTATAAATCTTCTATGAGTCGTTTGGGTTGTTCTTTTGTGTATCTTTTCGTCTGCTCTGTTCCGCTGACACAAAAGAACACAGCTATTATATACTACAAAATGTTCGCCATATAATTTCGTGGTGTTTACCACAAAGTTATACAAATGTTTATTGCCAGAAACGTTGCAATTTCCATATTTGTCGCAAGATAGTGAAGTAGTTGCAACGTGAAAAATGTAGTTATAATATATATAATATATATATAATACATCTTGTAGTAATACTGGTCCCTCGTTCACCTATAAAAACATAAGGTATGTTGCTGTGATCATTTTATGATGTACAGGGTGTTTCAGTTCTAGTATGCAATATTATTTTCGAAATTACAGGGGATTTTATTTTTTTTTCGAATATGTTGTCCTTGAAACACTTTTTTGAGTGTAACTCACCTCGTTTTGTTTACTGAACCGCCATTTTGGTCTTGCTTTATTCGTATTACCACTTGCTTTCCAAAAAGTTTATAGATAAGTAATAAAATTAACGATATAACTTCAAAACTGTTTTTCTATTCGAAAAAAATGTTTTTTCGTCTTCGAAAAATTATCTTCTTTGAGGGTCAGAAATCTGTTAGACTTCAGATAAATCTAACGGTATTAACATAGCTAAAGTACTTCCTGAGATACAGAAAAAGATGTCTTGCAACATACCTCGCCCATACTTGAACGAAATTATTTTTATAATGGTGGGAAAATCTTAATGCAGACGAACTAAATCTTTTCTTATGTCCAAAACATAATAGTTTTTGTGTGTCATCATTAAACCTTACACCATCGTCGCCTATAGAAATAATCTTGCACAAGTAAGGAATTCTCCACAGGTAAACATTTTTCCATAGGTAATGAGATATTGGTATTTCAGTTATGTAGGAATACACGCTGGTGAAATGTCTTTACTTGTATATCTCGTGAAAAAATTCTAGTGTTTTCTTCACAGTCACATTTTATCATTTGATCAAGTAAATAAGTCGAGAGAAATAGGCGAGGTAATGTCTTCAAATTTTATATACCATTAAAAAGCATAAATGCACATCGTTTATGGTATGTGCCATGGAAATAATTTTGCAGCCTTATCGGACTATAATAGGCGATATCATCGAAGACGGGCCCCGTATCGTGATTTATTTTCCAGGCTTCATCGTAAATTGTGCGAGAGCGGGCGAAGGCGATACTCTATTACATTTGATAAGAAGCAATCCTAATATAAGAATCTATGAAATTTCAAGGTGCACTAATTAGCCTGTTGTAAATGTAAGTAGTAGGTACTACTATATTTTGTTTGTATCAAAAACCATCATAAAACGAGCTAGGAAATGTATCAAGTGCTATGGTCAAGTATTTGAGTAATTTTTAAACTATGTTAGTTGCTTTTATTAGAACATACATATAGGCTAGATACTGCTTCACAAATGTCATTAGATTAAATATATTTTTGATTTTGATCACGTGTTTTGAAAAATACCTTCATACCTATGGAAAATTCTTATTATTTCTTTAGGCGGCAATAGTGTAAGGTTAAATGATGACACGAAAAAACTATTGTGTTTTGAGCCATTGTTGGTCTTCTATTTCTGGTGCGACACCTGAACATAAAAGACGCTTTGTTTTGCCTTCATTTTCCTTTCCAACTTTTCATGTTTCTAGAAGAGATTATTGGCATTATCGACATTGTTTTATCTAATAACGACAAATTGAAATTAATTGTGCAAAATATGTTACATGTTAAACGTAAATTTTAAAATTATGAAGTCGATTTCACTCGATTTTCGCAATTAAATGAGCTAGGTTAATAACGTTGGATTTATCTGAAAGGTAACAGATTATGTTTTTTTTATGGATACAGAACAGTTTGCTAATATGGCTACTTAAAGAGATTTGCGATTTTTCGAAGAGAAAAAAAGTTTCCGAATAGAAAAACAACTTTCAAGTTAAATCGTTAATTTTTTACTTAACTATAAACTTTTTGGATAGCAAGTTGTTATATATGAAAGCCAGTAGTAATACGAATAAAACAAGCCCAGAATGGCGGTTCAGTAAGCAGAACGAGCTAAGTTATAGTCAAACAAACGTTTCAAGGACAACATTTTCGAAAAAAAATACCCTGTAATTTTGAAAATAACATGAATTAAAAAAAAAATTATATAACATTTTCGATTGCAAATCATCTCATTTTTTTAGGGTTTCAATATTGCATACCCAAGCTGGAACACCCTGTACAATACTTCTTGGTTTTCGAGAAAATTCACATGGTAGTTGCTGCGAAATAGCCTTTATTATTTTTTCTATTTCAGCTTTTTCATTGCTGTTAAATTTAATATATTGGAACAATTGAAGCTCAATAAAATCCGTAGAAGAATGCGGTAAATTTTTTGTTGATAAAAGATTTTTATTTTTAGTTTTACTTCTTTCAACCAAAAACGTTAATAGTTATATCATAACTCCAAGATATACAACGTGCCTTCTATCAAGCAAAAAGTCATTCACCATATTTATTGGAAGCATTTTGAGAATAGAACAATCCCTTAATGGTGCTCAATTTGCTTTCGGGAACTGAAACTCTTGTCGTTTATCATAATAAAGGTTCCGTTTAAGCTACCGCTTTATTTCACAATTTGCACAAACATGGTAAGAATTAAAATATTTAATGTACGTTTCCTCTGCCTTAGCTGGAGCGTCACAGATGAAGACCCGAATTTTTAATTGTAACTTCAAAAATAATACCATTTTGAATTAATTCCTTTAATTCTATTGTGAATGGTTCCAGAAACATGTTGAAAGGATTTCGGCTTTTGTGGTCCAAAATATATATACCCACAGAAAATCTGAAATTATCTAATTCCGGGATTTTCAATTGAATCACTCAATAGAAGTCTGTAGTACCTACTTTTGTGAAGTGGGCCACCATCAATGTCAATAAAACATTTCAAATTTCAAATTTTTTTCAATTTGGTGCTGGTTCAACTTTCCTAATTATTGGATCTTTTAAATTACACCATAATGACTATATTTCCCTGGTGTCAGTTGATCAAAATTAATTAACTTCTGCGGCATTTTTAACACAGCTCATGCGCGAGTTGTATGATGACGTCTTAATATTTGAGTAAGCTTTTCAGCAAATTCTGTTCTGAAGTGCCGGAGTGCCGGAGAAGAACGTAGTTCCTTATCAAACTAAATTTTCGCGGAATATCTATTTCTTCACTTGATTTATTAATTTGTGTACCCGGCAGTGTCACACTTTCCGACTCAGATAAATTAATGTCACCTTACCACATATTTTGAATATTTACATTTTTTTGTGATTTCTGTGTTTCCTGAAAAACATTGCTATCACAAAATTCAGCAGATTTTTTCATACTGCATTCTTTCTGAATTAATACTTCAGCAAATGCGTTTTTGCTTAGTTTTTGTTATATTGTCTGCTGCACTGAATTACTTCCTTTCCCATTATTCACTTTATTTAATTAAATGGCAAAAATTGGCACTTTTAAAACAAAACTCAATCAATACCGAAAGTTTGAATTTGGTATAAATACCTACTAGAATTAACTTTATAAATGACTGATAATTTGTTCTACTGGGGGATCTGGCAAAGCCATGCCATACAACCTTCGTTCGAAAAGCCACAGTGTTCCGATGTGTTGGGGACAAGGTGTACTAAGGTGATTAATTACGTTAACGCCACACCAGGGGAAGATCTTTCTCAAGACCGTCGAGGTGTTCCTGCACAGGCAGCTGGCGACACCGCCTGGGGCGTAGCCAGATGCCGGACTGATTACGGCGTAGGCACCCTACCTATCAGGAGGTTGCAGAAAGTGTTCAGGTAGGCATTCTTCCCGCCGGTTATCCTGAGGTGGCACTCAGCGCGGATCAGCTAAAGTCCGTACAGAGTGCCTTCTTGAGAGAAATCGCGGCAAGAGGCCTGGGCTCTTAGTCATGGCCAGGGAGCACCTAAGCTGTCTCCAAATAAATCTTCATCACGCCAAAGCAGCACCAGATGTGCTTCGCAGGAGATTTATCGTGGAGAAGCTTAGTCTGGCGCAATCAGGAGCCCTGGGTAGAGCAAGACACATCAAAGGACTTCCCACAAAATCATGTAAGTTAATTTCCAGTAAATAGCATGAATATCCTAGGGCAATATTGCTGCCAAACACTAATTTAAACTGTATTCCTCTTTCGCAGTTCATTTCGAGGGACGTAGTTGGAGTTGCTGTCGAGGTACGAACTCTGGGGGGTAGCCACGAGGTTGTAGTTACCTCAGCCTACTTTCACGGAGAAGCGGGTACATTACCTCCCCCTAGAGCTAAAAGGCTCATTAACTACTGCAAACGCAGAGGAAAGCAATTCATCGTTGGATGCTATGCAAACGCACATCACACGGTATGGGGCAGCACGGACACCAACGCCAGGGTTGAGTACCTGTACTATTTTATATTGTCTAGCAATTTAGAGATACTAATTCGAGGTAATAAGCCAACCTTTATGAACTCTATTTGATAAGAGATCCTGGACTTAACACTTGCTAGTGTATTCGTAAGTACAAAAATTAGCAGGTGGCATGTATCGAACGAGATTTCCCTGTCCGATCGCAGACATATTAGGTTCGATATAGATGCCACATTTAGCACATGTCAAGAGTACAGAATCCCTAAACTAACTAACTGGGAACTCTATCGACAACACCTTAAGGCTGTAGTTGACTCTCCCGGGAGTAGCATTAGCACAACGGAAAGCTTGACTCAGCCGCTGCGCAGCTCCAAACGGCTGTATTGCCTTCATTCGAACACAGTTGCCCTCTGAAGCAAAATTAATTAATTAAGAAGATCTAAGAGAAGAACCTATTGGACCTTCTGCGATGGCATAGATCACTAGCCCGTAGCTACCAAGCTCCATTACGTACTTTCGAAGGATCACACAAATGGTTTAGGCTCACTTCAAAAAAAAGATGGGAACTAAACCCAGAATTGCGAGGAAACAGTCAGGCTCTTATTAGAAACTCACTTTCCCGACTCTCTAACTCCAGATCACGGAATAGTTGCTCCAACCAAAATTGAGGTGGAGAAGTACAGGATCTCTAACAGGATCAAGAGCCTTCCGGGTAGAATCTTCACTCCTAACAATGCTAGATGGGCCATTGGCACATTTAAGCAATTTAAATCTGCTGGAGAGGACGGTATCTTCCCGCCCTACTACAGCAAGATGTTGAAGAAATACTCCTTTCACTACAAGACATTTTTCGAGCCAGTTACGCTCTAGAGATCCTTCCTTAATGTTGGAGAGACGACAGGGTGGTATTTATACCCAAAGCAGAAAAAAACGCTAGTTGTCTAGCCAAATCGTTCCGACCCATCAGTCTCTCCTCATTCTTACTTAAGTCCATGGAAAAAATCCTAGACTTACACATTCGAAGTGAAATTTCGATTAAAACACCACTTCATTGTAAGCAGTTCGCTTATCAAGCTGACAAGTCTACCGGGACTGCCATTCACACATTAGTCAATGACCTCGAAAAAGCTCTCGAAGCAAAAGAGGTGGCCTTATGTGCATTTGCGGACATAGAAGGAGCCTGCGATAACACCTCCTTCGATACAATTAAATCACCTGGATAAAGGCTTTGAGCCCTCTACGGTAAACTGGATAGACTCCATGCTTAGAAGCAGGAGGATAACCACAACTCTAGGGAACTGTTCAATCACGATCACCGCAGCAAAACGCTGCCCACAAGGAGGAGTTTTCTCTCCACTCCTGTGGTCGATCGCAATTGATGACCTGCTAGAGAAACTGACCAGTTCAGGTTTTAATGTGCAAGGCAACGTTGTCGCCCTCTCCTAAGTCCGCATGTTGTGTTTAAACAAAGACCTTAGCATAAACTCCAATCAGACGGTTATCGTTCCGTTTACATAAAGATCGAAGCTTTCACTAACGACTCCTCTTCTTGATATCACGAAACTGATATATTCAGACGAAGTCAAATATCTGGGGTAACTCTATGGAGGAAACTTACCTGGAATCCGCATCTGTCCAGAGTGACGGATAGAGCGGTGCGATCTCTCTATACGTGTCGTCGTTTCATTGACAGAACATGGGGTCTGAAGAGAAAAATGATATACTGGATGTACACCACGGTTGTGGTTGCGGCCCTCGAATAGTGGCCGAAAATAAATCAAAAAACGGCTGAAGCGCTGCATCAAAAAACCCCAGCGGGTTGCCTGTCTAGGAATAACTGGTGCCATGAGAACATGTCCTACAGCAGCAATGGAAGCCTTACTAAACCTTCCACCCCTAGATTTGCATGTTAAAAAGGAAGCGATCACCAGTGCTATTAGAGTACAAAAGGAGAAACAGTTACAGCCATCTGGTTGGTCATTTAAGGGCGGGGTGATTTTTCGTGATTTTTTTGCGACGACGCACAGTGGTCCCAAACCCCGAAAAGCTGGCCAGAAGTCGATTTTTTTTTCTAGGGACTTTCAATGGTTGGAATAGTTGTAGTGGTACCCCATGTATGTATTATAACCATTAAGAAAGGCGGAGCGTCCCTACCTGGCTTAGGAACGCATTCCATTCGTGAGCGTTATAGCAGCTGCATCGTTTAATCGTGACGCGTTGAAAATAAGACAAAGTTGTGACACGTGTAGAATCGCGAAAAGTGAACGAATTTTGATTCTCCAAAATGGATTCTTCTCCGGAAAGTAAGTACAATTTGAATGAGTTGCTCGAAATTATTGTTAACAATGTATGAAATAGTAAGTCATTAATAAAAGTAGTGGTCTTTTTCTTGGATATGTTCTGAAAAGTCGTGTTAGAAAAAGCAATAAGTCAAAACCCTCATCGAATCCTGCTCTGAAACTAAATGGAAACTGTTTCCTAGACATTTCTTCAAAACATATCCAAAAATTAGCTGCCTCTGGCTGCGACTTTGGTTTTGGGGATAATTATTATGCGATGATGTGTCCACTAGGGTGGTCCTTGTTTAGGATATGTTGTTTTTTCAAGTATGCGTTGTTACCTTTGTGATGCTGCATCCAAAGAATTTAATAATATTGACAAGATGTTGCAAAGACCGATTAATAAAGATCACTTAGTATTCGGAATATCGTCGCTGCATGCTTGGATACGGTTTTTTGAATGTTGCTTACATTTAATACAACATAAACAAGTACTATTAGTTCTAAGCTCAAACAAAAAAAGAATACTAATACTCTAATACTAAGGTTACAACAAAAGAAAAGCTACTAACTTTTAAATTAGCTTAAATAGCTGTTAGTGCCCGGATGGCCTCGACGCCGTGGGCGATTAGCTTTATTGTCATAGGCTTAGGTAACTAAGGTTATTCAATACAGATGTTTTTGAATTCGAATTTTGAATTAGCTTACAAATTAAAAATAAAAAAGTGGCAAGGGCGCAAGGAGAATAAAAAAAATGTTGATAGAAAAAAAAATATACAACAAGGTTTTCGTAAAAGATTAGGGCTTTTCGTTGATCAACCAAAACCAGGCTATGGAAGTTCTAATGACGGAAATACAGCTAGGAGTTTTTTCGAAAATTCTGAATGGGAATTCATGAAGAATTGATAAAGCGATTTCATGTTGTATTGGAGTTAAATTCTTGTAGTTTCGAAATCAATATACCCAAATTTCGCAAATACACTGAAAATACTGCACGAAAATTTGTGGAAGTGTATTCGTGGTACTTCATGCCAACAACAGCACTTACACAAAATTGTTATTCACGGTCACGGAGTCGTGGAATCTACGTTACTTCCTATCGGACAAATGTCTGAAGAAGCTCAGGAATCATGTAACGTATATTAAAAGATTCCGAGAAGATTTTTCACGAAAATGTGACCGCATCAAAATCATGGAAGACATTTTTTGCAGACTTTTAGTAATGTCAGATCCAATAATATCCAGTTTGCGAAAACTTCCCCCGAAGAAACAGTTCGCAAGACAGCGATTAAATGTAAGAAGTGCTCAAATTATATCGATTAAAAATAAAATAATGAAAGAAATATATTATAAATATTCATTGTCGTTGTAATAATGATTAATTACTGTATTTCAATCCTGTTCTTCCCAAATCTTCAAATGTCAACTGTCATTACATTTTCTATTTCATTTATCCACAATCATAATTTCTAAAATTCCCGAGTACAGAGTTTCACCCGAACTGAATATGTTTTTGAAGAAATTTTCCGCCATATTGGATTCACCATTTTGTTTTTCTACATTTTGACTTCGAATTCGTAATCAGTGACCCGGAAAACCCCCTAGTACAGAGTTTCACCCGAATTGCATATGTTTTTGAAGAAATTTTCCGCCATATTGGATCCAACATTTTGTTTTTTGAAATTTTGGCTTCGAATTCGTAATCAGCGACCCGGAAAACTCCCGAGTACAGAGTTCCACCCGAACTGAATATGTTTTTGAAGAAATTTTCCGCCATATTGGATCCACCATTTTGGTTTTCTACATTTTGACTTCGAATTCGTAATCAGCGACCCGGAAAACCCGTCGGAAAAAATTTTCCATAAAAAATATTGATAAATACGCCAGCGACGGCGAATCTCCAGAGGGGCCTTGAAAAAAAAGTTGTTTTGCGGTGAACATTACAATTCGTTACCGGCTCATCTGAAACAAAAAAAATCGATATGCGTATTAAAGGTGATATGTTTCACCAGGTAATCAGGGAGTTTTTATTTTTTTTTTTGTTGCAGCATTTGGAAGTGAAAACGCGATTCTAGGTAGAAAAAGTTCGGCCAATTTGTTATTAACAAATAGAAAAAAATGGTAAAAAAACTCTTTCTGATTACCTGTTGATTTATGCGTAGAAGGAGTGTTTAAATTTTCAAAAGGATCGGTTAAGTAGATTTTGAGTTATAATGTTCACGAACTTCAAAAATGACGTTTTCGGGAAAATTGATTTAAAGTGTTTTATACGGGAACATTCAAAATTAATTTTAGCTCTGTACACAACCGTTCAGCAGAAAGTGTGCCTGTAAACTGAGTTATATTCGAATCGAAGTACCCAAAAAAAAAACAATATGTACAAGGTCAGTTTATATACTTTCAAAGACCCATAGAAGGAGAAAGGAATTCGTTGAACAAAGGGACTTGAAGATGCTTCCTAATAGGGGTTCGCGCAGCTGTCGGGCAGGTATAAAAATCGAGTATCAAGGCCGGTCATTTGAAACGCTGTAGCTCCGTTAGTTTTGCTCCGATTGACTTGAAATTTGTTCACAATACTCTCGACATATTGTACATTCAGAAAAAAAACCTAAAAACAGAAGCAAAAAAAAATGTTAAAACCTTACTCCGCCCTTAAGTATCTATAAACAGATATGTTTCGAGCAAATCACGACAATATCTGATATAACCACACCCAGGGTGGATTTTGTTAGACCATTCCAAGTGGTTCTGGGAGACCCACAACAATGGCGTTACACTAAACCGTCTTTCCAGCAAGGATCGATGGTGTGGTATACAGACCAAATGCCAACAACAAAAAAGCCACATATCCAAGTCTCTGGGCTCTACTCCTACCGTATTCCAAGCCGAGGTACTGTCCATAATAGAATATCCCAATACCTGCATTAAAAGAGCCATAAATGGTTCAAGCTCGCCTCAAGGCCTTAAAGACCTACACTGTCAAGTCAGGGATAGTCTGGGAATGTCTACAAACCCTCAAAAACTTATCAAGGAGAAACACAGTCATCCTCATATGGGTACCTTGACATGAGGGCCATAAAGGCAATGAAATTGCTGATGACCTAGCCAAAAGAGGAGCGGAAACTCAGTTTGTCGGACCAGAGCCATTTTGTGGCACTTCAAAGTGTTACCTCAGAGCCGCCCTAAACGACTGGGAGAATAAACAAAAATCCCTGTGTGGAACAATTTTTTGATCAGCTTAGATCAAGGAATCGCGTGGTATACCGGAAGGTGTCTTGATCAGAATCACCCTGTATATAGAAAGTTGTACGAGACGTTAAGTCTAACATTAAATTGATTATATCGGCAATCATTATCATTGCAAGAAGACAATAAAATCAGCAATAAGAGTCAGTGAATATTCGTGTTTTCTTTCTTTTTGTGCAATTTTGTTCAAGAAAGAATTTTTTGGGATTCTCCGGTATATAGCAAAAGCTAAAAAATGTTCTAATTTGTTATTTCTTAACACAACCCATTAATTTTTGGTGACAAGTTTCAAGTCTTGGTTTTACTCATCAACAGGTCCCAAATAGCGAAATTGGGTGATTTAAAAAACAAATGAAAAAAATAGAAAAAACAATTTTTTTATTTATTAAAAAAAATTAAAAAAATGTTAAAAGAAACAGATTCATTCGAAGCGAATCGAACGCAGTGGGCTGCGTGGCGTATACAGGTTCGATTCGCTTCGAATGAATCTGTTTCTTTAAACATTTTTTTAAATTTTTTTAATAAATAAAAAAATAGTTTTTTCTATTTTTCTCAAACTTTTCATTTCTTTCTTGTTTTTTTCATTTCTTTCATTTGTTTTTCAAATCACCCAATTTCGCTATTTGGGACCTGTTGATGAGTCAAACGAAGACTTGAAACTTGTCACCAAAAATTAATGGGTTGTGTTATGAAATAACAAATTAGAACATTTTTAGCTTTTGCTATATAACTACCGTAGAATCCCAAAAAATTCTTTCTTGAACAAAATTAAAAAGTAAAAAGTCCAAAAGAGTAATCTTTTTATTTATTTTTGTGCAATAGTGAAATTGCTATTAAATGCGGCGACAAATAATTTTGTGGGATCATCAAACTACGACTAAAATTCAACTGTTTCAAGCCCAGCGTCTTTTCTTGTTCTAACGAACAGACAAATTTCCATATAATTAGTTGCAAGGAAAATATTATTCATCTTATACAACTGCATTTTGTCACACTTTGTTCACAATTTCTTGTGAAGCTTTTGCCCTTAAAAATGGTATGGCAGCTCAATATAAATGTCAAACTATTGAGTGACATTTCATTTTCACAATAATTGCATCATTTTTGTGACAAATTTTCGACATTGTTTTGTGATGACATCACATGGTGGCGAGGAGATTCCAATGGGTTTGCCATATTTCTTGGTAAATTAAATAACAATCCATAAAATTATGACCTAATAACCGATATTATCTAATATGTATGTTCAGCTTGTAGGTAATCTATTTGCGGTAAATTGCCTTCACCGTTTAGCGTACCCATATAAAAAGAAAAGAGAATGCCCTGCTATAGCAATGCCTTTGGAGATTGTGTCTTGCTACACGGTTAAAAATTTGAGGATATATTTTAATACCACTTTAGTATCTACTAAGGTCATAATATAATACATAAAAAAAATTTATTTTAATAAATGTGGCATATTAAGGTGAAATTTCGATTTTCCTCTAGTAGTTTCTTTCTAATATTTCCAAATAAAGCTTATAATTAGACAAAATTACATTAAAATTAAATATCGAATAGTATTAAATTTGAATCCAAGCGAATATAATTTGATAGAAAGGGAGTAGCCAAAACGTTGCAATCCATAATAAATGAAAATTTATTAAATATATATTGAACAGCAATAGAAAAATATTGTAATCTAACAGTATCAAAAAGTGACACGGAAAGAAGAGTTTCATTAGCGATGAAATTGCAAATTTTTGCATGATTTTTTGAGAAAGTGCAATGTTTGCCGAAATAACAATAATACAACAAAATTAGTTAAATTTGGTTAAAAGTAAATGACGGAATGCAAAATATAACTTTGGAAGATGTATATTCCAATCAAGTACATCCCCGTCCATCCATTTAATGGATAATTTTCTTATTTGAATTTTAATATATAAATTATTTCTACTCAATTTTACTTTTATGATCCCATATTTTACAGCTGCTCCAGAAAATTGATCACACGAGTTCACGATAAGGGACAGAGACAGTGCCTTGATTGATCTGCTAGTCGCTTGATCCCTATCCAGAATGTGTTTCATGATTGTAAAAGAAATATGTATAAGGCATGTTATGAATTAATAAAAAAAGAAAGAAAACTGCTCATTTTAATATTGTTATCATATTAATGTATTTTATATTAAATTTTAGTACATTGATAGCATTGTTTTTTAATAGAAATATGCTAACTATTTAAAATAAATAAAATTACTTATTTTGAATTATTTCAAATATCAAAAGTTACTATACCTCCGTTATTTGAATTTAATATTTAATCTATTACATTTTAATAAAAGTTAATATGAAATTTATTAGATGAGAATATTAAATTGTAGTAAACTGTAATAAAAAGTAATATAAGTTGTTTATTCATGCACAAATCAATAAAACAACCTTTAGTGTAGTTGATATCTAAGCAATCAAAATTCATTCACCGCTGTTCGAAGCGGGCCCACCCGCGAAATTGCTTACTGTACAAGAATGCAAGGTTAATGAATTTTGTTCGCTTTGGTAGAATTACTAATTTTAAATTAGTTATTGTATAATATGATCACTATTATTCTACACGACGAGTTTTATTTAACTTCTTCACATCACTCAGCTTGTTAATAATTTCAATTAGTTTACAGCCATCGGAAATTATATTATTAGGTTCAGTCGCCGATTTCTAAGAAGTCGCATCAAGTACTGCAAAATCTGATAAGGGACTACAAAATTACTCACAACCGTTGATCCAGCCGTCCAGCTGACGCATAGTGAGTTAAGTACCCTGGAGCAGAGCCCAATCAGTAATACAATTCTGTTCAAGGTCCTCCCTATAGAGAAAATGCAGATTTAAAAGCAAAATGGCGACAGAACATGTACTTTTGGTTTTAAAAAACCTTATCAGGAAGAATTTGCATTAAACATGCAAAAGTTGCTGTAGTTCATATTAAGAAAGACCCTGCAAACAGAAAAATTAAAGAATATGCAAAGTCAGGAATAAACAACTTTTGGGAAAATTGTGTGAAGTTTTTCAACTAAGAAATAAGGAAATCTTAGTATACTAGAGTAAGGCCCCAGTAAACTTCTATTTCGTATAGAACTTCTATCAGGAAGTCAAACTATATTCTAAAACAAAAGGTGTATTAGAGCTCATTTGAAATAAGCTATAACAAGCAGCAGAAAAATATAAGAGGATGCGCGTAGCTAGGTAGGGGCACGGGTGGGCACTGCCCACCCCAGTGAACCCGAAACTGCACCGGTGCCCCCCCCCGCAACCCTAGAAAATTACGCTCCAAAATTATAAAATTTCAATTAATCGATCGATTATATTTCAGTTTCAACGAAGCAAGCATGAGGACATAACATTGAAAGCATAACCAAATTGAGCTGTGCCTACATCTTTAGTTGATTCCAAATTTATGAAAAATGATTTTGTAATGAAGCAGCACTCAATAATCGGCATTCATTACTCATAATAAGCCGCAAGCATACATCTATTAAAGCGCCACAAAAAAAAACGCGCCTATGCTGTAGGTATACATGCATATGTACAGATATGCCTATTTTCATACGAGTATCTCTCACATTTCCCTAGTCATTACTTCTTTTAAGAATACTCAAATTATAAAACATTTTCATTTCAAAACAAATTCCCAATATGTATCTAAAGCTTAGTTTACACTTAGTCACTTGTATCGGGATTTTTATGGGGCAAATTATATACAAATGCTTATTCATTTGGTTGTGCCTGACACAAATGCTCATACATTTTGTATATGTTGATTTTGCTTTTCGCTATACTTTTGCGTTTAGTTCTGAGGTCCAGTTTATCGTGTGTTTAGTTTTGTAGAGCGGGCGGTTGAATTAAATTAAAAATCATGTCATCGTGGTCAAAAGAAAAGACCTTACCTACTTCCAATAGAAAAATAATAAAATGTAATATTTGGGATGTCAGGCCAAACCATTTAAAGACTTTAATGAAAAAAAATGATAAGTTAGAAGAAATCACTCAGCAGTTACAGTGTACGAAAAAAGAAATGGAGGATAAGTGGCATAATATAAAAAGCCAATTAAACAGAAAACTCGGAAAAATTAATGTTAGCAAAAATCCAGCTGCGGAACTGATGAAATATATACCTCATCATAGGATGCGTTCAAACATTTATGTACAACTCTTGCAGAATAGTAATTAAAGTATATCGACAAGTGCCCCTCTAATGTAAACAGAAGACAAGAAATTTCCCAATACATATATACATGCTAGCCAATAGCGTAGGCGAAAAGGTTCCATTTCGCTTGTATAAGCGAAATAGACTATTTCCAATATTCAATTAAATAAATCGGAAGGCGTAACCAAAATTATACACATACGTTAATTTATAAATATTCGCCCCTTTAGGCAAGATTTAGGCTGCACCACCAATTATCGAAGAAAATCGATCCATGATCCTAAGTAAAAAGCCGGAGCGTCGCTGTAACTTAGGCAGTAGTTTCTAAAACTAAATCAAAAACGAAGCAGGAGACCCCCGACCCACGGTAAGATCTCTTGTTCCCCTAATAAAGAACAAAAAGGAAAGTTAAGAAGTAACTAAACAAATGTTAAGTCAATAAGTCAAAAATAAAAAGCGTAATAAGAAAACCTTAAGTTTAGAAAGTCAAAATGTCAAGAAAGAGGTTTATAATCGAGGTTGGTGAACTTCTTGCTTAAAAGCACCCCAGTCCTTGCTATAATTGGAAAACGTACCCTCACAGCAGCTTTAACAACTGGAAAAATTGAGCAGAGGTAGATGTAATATCTTGAAAATTACTTAATTTTTTTGTAAATATGATGACAAATTTCTTAAATTCATCAGTAATTATAAAAAAAATAATTTGAAAATAGATAGAGCCTTGGAAGCTGAAGCGATGGTCATGTAAAACATGCTTAAATTAAAAAATTATGAGATAAATGCTGAAAATTTGAGAAAAACTATTAAAGAAGGGTATAAACTTTCTAAAGCCGCAATATTACTCCTAGTGAACTCCACCGGCTGTGAGAGAAGGTTTTCTGTGGTTAAAAACGTTGCTTAGAAGCACAATGCTTCAAGAACGATTCTCTCGCATGTCACGCACATTGAATAAATAACTAATAAGGAAACGGCATATCGGGTGAAAACGTAAGCATCTCGGCGAAATGTATTAGTGTGCTGTGTTTGTATGCACTTGGCGTTGCCATGGCGTTTCCTTTGTATGACTGGAATAATTTATCTACCAATGACAATTCAATTGTAAACAAATAAACCGGCATTGGTAAAATGTTAAATCTTTTGCCATGGCTCTTTATTTTTACAGATATTTCACTTTTATTTTATTTTAAACACATTAATTAATTAGAAAAGCTATTAAGCTTACTTGCAGAATGCTTTTCCACGACAATAACGCCGTTTGTTCCTGCAGCACAGCACAGCGCACTTCATTACTGTTTTTTAAGGCTCCGGAGTCTCTATTGCACAAAATGTCGTTCACAAAAGAAATATTCCGCACTTATTTCACACTACTATTCATAAAAATCACGTTTAATTACTTATTTTTCACAATATCGCGAACTCAAAACCGAAACTTATTTTCAAATAATATGAAATGTCAGAATGTTGAACTGACACAAAATATCAACGACGCCCTCTTGTCATTTCTCCCCCCCCGACCATAGGTCACACTGTCATTGAAATGCTTAAACACGTACACTGTATTCGCACTTCCTTATTAGTTATTTATTCAATGGTCACGCATTTTACTGCTCAACACAGAGCATGTCATTGTTAAAAAAAAATTACAGCTGAAAGGGTATTGAGTCGATTTGCAAAAAAAAATAGTAAACTAATGCTTATTTAATTTAATGATTAAGACGATATTAATTTAGAATGTAGTGATGGATGGTGACAAATTCAAATTAAACTATAATGCACTGAGAGAAATTTTCACTGAAAATAAGCTCTATTCCATGTGTATCAAGGAAAGTTAGGTGCGTGTTTGAGCTTAGCAGACATTTCCTGGATGTAAGAAAACAAATTGCTTCGTCTTATTCAAAAGAATATAGAAAAAATAATAGTAGTAAATATATTTTCTCAATTATCTCCGATTATGATAATAGCAGAAAATGTTATTACAGAATATATGAGAAAAGGTTATATATCCTAAGAATAAAATTGCTTAAATGTAGTCTACTTCTCGTTATTCTAGAAAAAGATTTATTTTAAACGTTCCAAATTAATTTTTAGTAGGTAGGTATATATTATGTTGACTTCATGTAAAATGTTCTTTGTTGTAGCAAGTCAGTTTCGTTGAATAAGCGATAATTTTCTTGTAATAAGAAAATTTTTCTCGTGTTTCTACACATATTAATTAAATTTGGTTTCTATTAGATCTACGGTTTTATTGCCGTTAAAAGGAGTTTTCTTCTTTCTGTGAAAGTTTTCTCACTTCAGTAGAAATCATAATGCTAGTAGATTTACCTATTGAGGAGGATCCTATGATACGCAAATATAAGATAGGTGCGGCAACGCTGAAAACACCACTCATACTCCAACATCTCAAATTTACAATCCGGAACAAATAAAGCTACTAAACGAGTATTGGGCACAGTTTGTCATGGCTCACGATTAATTAATAACAACTAAAAGTATGGCAAGTGACAACTACTTAGATGATTTTAACGAAATAGAAGATGAGTACCAAATTGTGATTGTAAAATTACAAGAGAGGCAAAAGCTATTGTATTCAAGACAAGTAATAGTGTAAAGTACCGAAAAAGCAAAAAAAAAAGACAATGCTGACACGAAAATTAAGCTTCCTCGAATAAACATCCTGTATTTGTGGGAGATTATTTGAAGTGGTAGTAATTTAAAGATCTCTTCACCGAAATAATTCATAAGGACAAGAAAATATCTCCGGAAGAGAAATTAATCTGGTTAAAAATAAATCTGACTGCAGAACCAGCAGAACTTGTAAGATACTTGCAAACGACATACGAAAACTATGAAGCAGCCTGGGAAATAACATAGGGATAGCGACCTTTCAGTGGGATCCACTCTTACTATGCATTCTCACACAGAAGCTGGCAGAGGCGCTCATGATCTATATGAACTATCTCTAACAAAGCCCAAAGAAACGCAACCTCTAAAGGCCTTCTTGGAGTTTATACGAGCTTGCTGCCAGGGTCTGGAAGGACTAACAGTAACCAAAAATATGAATACCAAATCATTGATAAAAAGAAATCTACATTTGTGCACCACGGGCAAGTAACTCGTTCATGTATGTATGTTCTGCAAAGCAGATCATTCTAATATATATACCTGAGCAGAGCTCGCAAAATTGACAGTGCAGCAACGAAATGAAGTGCGAAGAACTAAGCTATGCGATAACTGCTTAGTGAAGGGACATTTTATTAAATGCTGACAAAGTTAGAAAACTTGGAAACTTTGTGGCAAAAAGCTTCATACCTTTCTACACCAATCAGGCAATTCAAAGCCAAGGGATACATCAAAGTCCATCGAAAGGAAATATACTAGTGTTCCAAAAGAAATAAAAACACATACAGAAAGCTGGACTGAAAGCGTAAGAATCTTGCTACCTACAGCGGTCGTGTCAGTTGTAAGAGAATACGGAGAGGTGCTTAAACTATGGACACTTGTGGTTCAAGGATCACAAGCGTTGTTCATTAGAGAAAATGGTTCTCAACGACTCAGGCTTAGGAAACATAAAACATATGCAGAAGTATCAGGGATTGGAATGACCAAAACAGATGGAATTCACTCATACGTTAACTTTACTATCAAGCCTAGATTCCAGTCAGATGTTGATATAACGACGACAGCATATTTGTTTTAAAAAGACTAACCAAACTTCTGCCAGCCGAAAAGTTAGAGCCTATAAACAATCGGAGAAACAAGCAGGAATTTCTGCTAGCTGATCCGGACTATACACTGGCTGGATGAGAGGACTTGATTTTGAGCACAGATATCTATGGCAAAATTTTACTAAACGATATACTACTTAGGCGAACAACTCGCACCATAGCTCAGAAAACGGAGCTGGGATGGGTCCTTTCAGAAGAAGTAAGGACACAAACAAACATAAGAATTTCTCGTTTTGTCTCAAAAGTAGATTTACACAACGATTTGGAAAACTTCTGGGAATTAGAAGAGCTAGAATCAGAAAGAATTATAACGAGTGAATATGCAGAGGGAGTAAATCATTTTCGGTTACCACGCATCAGCCACTAACGCATGGACATTATACTGTACGCATTCCATTTAAAGAGGATCCAGAGAAGTTAGAAGAACTATATGGAACCCGAGAATAGGCTGTAGCTAGACTATTCCAAATGGAATGAAAATTCAAACAGACAAAATATTCGAAACCACGAATAAGCACTTCATCTCTGAATACATAAAATCGGGTCATATAATACCTCACCATGCTGAGCTAAAGACAGACAGTACATAACGGCCCTGAGAGGGGTGTTCCGCGCATCTTCAAAACGACAGTCTACTAAAAGCTTAAACGATATAATGATGAGCGGGCCACAACTACTACAAAATCTTACTCATACTCTGATGAGACGGAGAAAATACAGAAAAGCATTTACACGGTGTCCATTAAAATTGAATACAAAAAGATATTGAGATAGAAGAACAAGTATTTAATATTTTTAAAATATTTTTATTGAAATTTAATGGCACATGAATAGTTAAAAGACTACAATAAATTCTTTTTCACAATACTTCCTTTTGCTTTTTTTACCAATATTAATCTCTTTTCGAAAGAGTTACAGGCACGTTTTCCATGGGTATTTCATCCCAAATTATGGAGATAACTTGCTTGAACTGCTCTAAACGTTGATTTTTCCGTCCTCCTTGAATTTCGCTACCACATA
Organism: Dioctria linearis; assembly: GCA_963930735.1. Lineage (NCBI taxonomy): Eukaryota > Metazoa > Arthropoda > Insecta > Diptera > Asilidae > Dioctria > Dioctria linearis. The sequence continues at coordinate 85,263,695 of OZ005742.1, forward strand.
GCCCCAAGCAAAGAAATCCAAAGGATTTAAATTTGTGCTACTTGGAGGCCATTAATTTTTCGGTAAAAAGTCGGTAAAGCTATCAGGACACCACCTCTGAATTACATTCGCGGTGTGTGAAGGCGCTCCGTCCAAATAACTTTTTACAGCTTGGAAGGACAACTGCTTCAAGAACTTGCTTCTGGTAATATTCAGCGTTGACCTTCACACCTTTCATATTCGGAAATATCTTCCATTCTCACTGCCAACACATGATCATTTTGTGGATTGTATTGTTACTATATCCTGAGTTTCCCAAGGAAAGCAGGATAAATCCGCGGCTTGAAGGGTTATCCCATGAGGTCTAGAGGCACAATGGACCCGTTGGAGATCTAAGTGAGGCTGGCTGGTTGTCTAGCGGCACCCCTCTTACCTAACCTAACCTAACCTTGTGTGGTTGCTCCGGAAGGAATAGTTTTTCATCGGAAAACCATCGTGCCAAGCAAGTATGGTTTCAACTCTTGCAGCACTTTTTTCCTTGGATGGGGCTGAAACTCCATGAATTTTCTGTTTTTCGTAAGGGTTTGCTCCTAGATCCTTGGTGAGTATTAATTGTGCTGAAGACTTTGAGATTCCCAATTTCGCAGCTATTTTTCTTACCGAACGACCTTTTGTTCTGCGTATCTGCCTCTTACGATCTTAATGCGTTGCCTAGTACGGCAGAGAATGTTTCCTTATTCCGTTTAATTGTTTAAATATGAAGTCCCGCTTTATCTCTTCCTTTCGTAGGTCCCGAAAAATTCTCGGTCTCCGCTATCTAAACAAGACTGATATACAGATTGCATTTTTTGTTTTAGAACGTGGACTGCTAAGGGACTTTTGTTTTGTGTAACTATAGGAAATAAACATTTTTGTTTCATATTTAAACAGTAAGTCACTTTTGTATTCGAATTTATAGGACACCGTGTACATTTACAGTTGACATTAAAAATATATTCCATCAAGGCAGACGTGCGAGACCAAATTATCAAAGAATATTATGGCGCGACTCACCTGGAAAACTAATTCAAAAATATAAGATATCTACTGTAACCTTAGCCCAGGATGATGGCGATACGTACCCTGATGCAGCAAAACCGCTAGTAAATGATACTTATGTAGACGATGTAGATCAGGGGCAGATACTGTAAGAGAAAGTTATACAAGCAAGCGATCAACTGATTAACCCACTGAAGGGAAGTGCTTCGTAAATGGAGCATCAATAGTAAAGGAATGCTAAAAGCAATACCTAAGGAGTTTCATGATTCAAGATAAGGAGCTTAAACCCCTTGGATTGCTGTGGAATCCTAGAACAGATACCTTTCAGATTCGAGTTTATAGTTTCCATAGTATTACTCCTATAGGAAATAGATAATATGCCTGGCTTAAAAACCGAAAACTTTTATTTACAGGTTGCGATTGTGAGGCATGATCTAGCGAAAGATAAAGCCCTGGTCACACCGGGAGCGGCGCTGCGCGGCACGGCACGGCGAGGCGCGCGGCAAAATAGAGTGTTCCCACCGAGAGCGGTAGATTTTATCCAATTCCGAGGAAGAAATTCTATTATTAGTAGCTCTGCTTGAAGAAAAACAGAGAAAAGTGATGAGGTTCGATTACAAATATACTTAAGAATGCAAAAAGCCTAATAAAATAATTTACCTATCCAACTGTTACAACATTTACACATTTTCTTTAAACTTTGCATTGTGTGAATAACTCATAGACAATTACATGATTGTGTCGTACCCAGCTAGCATTTATGAGGACAGGAATGTGTACCGATCACTTACTTCATTCCTATCCAAATCGCAGAGTACTTAGTATTTATATGCCGAGGAACATCGCAGTAATGTGCCCATGATGTGCCTGTCGCAATAGTGGGGAACACTTTTCTAGTAGTTGCATAGTACCTGGGACCGTAGCGGCTACATGTCCCGAACGTAGCAATTATGAGGGTTTTTGTTTTTGCTTCCGGAACGTGATTCCTGGGTTATCCGGGGACATGTCAGAACATTGTCAAAAAGCTTTTAACTCCGAAATGCCACGTTCGTGTTTTTGCTCAAAGGAAGCAACAAACGTCAAAATTACCAATCACAAACTTTTTCCTAACCTCTTCTTCTTTCATTGACATTTCAAAAAAAGAACAGTGGGGCTCCTAGTCAGGAGCAGGAGCAGCTAGGGTTAATCCAGGGTTAACCCAAGTAGCAAACAAAATCAGAAAGTGACAGCTTCGGGAGTCAAGAGTGCCACGACTCTGGCAAATCAAACACAAAATGGACTTGAGGTTTAACACCGAAGCAAAAACAAAAACACCCTATGTATACTTGAGAGTGGCAGACTCATGTCGTGCGATGTTCTCGTCTATAAAGTTCGGAACTTAATTCCTAAGGAGCTTTTGTGTTGGGATTCTTTAAAGTTTTTATATGTATTTACTTTGACAGTTTTAGATTATGAGTATATGTAAACAAACTGGAACTTGTGTTTATAGAAATAAATTTTAGATATGGTAGAATGAAATTAATGTAAGATTCATTTTGCATAGTTATATTTCTGACTGCCTCTGTGGGAAAATTAGCTTCGCAGAAAATTTTATTGTTGAAATGTCGTATGATACTTCAAAAAATTAGAAACGCCTTTGAAACAAGCCCAATTTAAATTATAGAAAAGGAAATTGTTTAACAATTTATTTTTTTCATGGCTTATGCACACTTAAAATTATTTCCAAGAGAACCTTCACCTGAAATACGACAAAATAATACAGTTTAATTTGATTTCCATTAATATGATATAAAGGTTTTGTTTTCAGGTTATATCCAATGTCATCCTTAATTATTTCATAAAGCGGCCGTTTTCCCAAAGTACTCAGCCAAAGTGGCAATAGCATACATATATCTGGTTAGAAATCCCCGATTATGTAAATAGGTGGCAGTCAGTAACCCGGAGGTTACACCTGCAAGTACAGAGCTTGCATGCAAGCCTCCCTTCCAACGCGATTTTAAACTTGACAGCAGAAGGCACCTCGGTTGATGTCTTATCAACTTGCATGCAAGTTCATTTAAAAAATAGCATCGAGACGTAAAGTCTTGCGTATATTGGAAAATTATAGCAATAAAGGAAGTAGCAGAATGATAAAAACTCGAGAAAAAATTAAGAGGAAGGTGTTGGTAAATGATGCAATGTTATGGTCGTAGCGTATTGCATATAGCAATATGCTACATGAAATACTGAAGCGTGTAAGCCGGCTGCTGTCAGCATAAAAATTGAACGCACCCCGACCGAGAGAAGTGCGTTTCGTCAAGCTCAAGATGACATGTTGATTTGGAAAAGAGAATAAGAAGACAATTCTGTCTTGTGGAAACCTGCCAAAATTGAAGACGAGGTGCATTTCTGCAACGTAAACCAAATCTAGTGAATTCCCAATCTACAGAAAACATCGGAGAAAATCCAACGCAGTCCGAAAAAAACCCGCAAAAAGAAAGAAAAACGTCGAGACTCCGATAAAACTGCATCTCGCGGTCTTAGCCGAGACTGTAGCCCAAAATATATAATTGAAAAGTCTCAACAAAAGTTGTGCAAATAATTCCGTAATTACGTCTGGATATTGAACATTTCACATCGGTCCGTATTGTAAATTGTGAGCAGGAAAGTTCCAAGAAAATGTTATCCTTGAATTGTGAACTGAATTTTCTGCAACGAGATCTTCAGAAGAAAGACTTCAACTTCTATGATATTGATGTTCAAAGAGTTTTGTTGGGATTACGTCCAAAAATTAATTCAGAGGCAGTGCTATCTCGGCTAAGTTCCCCGTTTTAACCGCTTTAAATGAAGCTCATGTGATCTAAAGAAAGAAATCTATGAAGATTCAATTCCTTGTCGAATTTTGTGATGCACGGTACCAAATAAAACTTGAGGGACTCAGATATAAGACTATATATACATATATATATCACAATGTAAGAGAAATATGCAAGTTACACGAGCGTGAACCTCCGGTCTATCTAAAACGTCAGCGGAGCCTTATACTTTACATCAAGCGTTGGGAAATAGATTTGAAATAACACATCGGACGTTGTTCAGCATTGAAACTATTAAAGAGCTCGGCAGAATTCGAGGCTATGTAACAGTATCTGACCTATTTGTACCAGTTGTTAACAACTCCATAAAGGTTATAAATGAAATCCACGAACGAGTACCACAGAGTATGAGCTAAAGAACAATGTTTACGAAGGGCTACTCATAATGGAGATATACTAATCGACATTTTTGAACCCTATTTTAAATTTAAATCTACTGATGATGAATTAGTCGGATATATAGGCCCACTTTGGAGTTTTGAATATGTATACGAAGGATTTCCATAACATTTGTGCTTTGTATAGTGTGCAAGAAGCTAGATCAGATAGTGAAATTTTAACGTCTCATTTTAGTATTGCTATGATTAAAAGGCCGCGTCAACACTTGTTGTGGCACGGAAATGATTGAGATAAGATCATCCATGCTAACATCAATTGACTTTTATGCATTTTTTTAATTTTAATGACTGAACTACAATTACATTTAGCAGTAAGCAGTGGCATAGCGGAATAACAACGGAGGCGCGTCTGCGTGGGATTCCCATCAATTAAAACATGTAAGTTGTTGCCATCTAGTTATATATTTATTTTTCATTTAGATTTCAATAATCCCATTGATTACATTACATATCTAACTATAAATTCGTTTTCGAACTATGTCTTTAATTAATTTTAAAATTTACTACTAACGAGTGTCGTTTATACAAGTGATTCACGTGTAACGGTATATTCGTAGACTTATCTATGTGTTCACTCAAATTTAAATTGAAAATCTAATTGTACTGGACCATAGATTTGGTCAGTCAGTTTTCGTAGAAGAATTCGTAGGGCATATTTCTATTATTTCATTACGTAAATTTTGTGAAGGTATTGGGAATGAATAAACGCTTTTGATTATAACGTAACTAAAAAAGAAAAAGTGAATTAACATTGAGAACTTATGCATAACTATGATATGATTTATGGATAATAGAGGTTTCATAAGGCTAGAGTTAGAAAGTTTATACGAAGAGTTTGTTTTATCATGATATTAGAAGTAAGGATGTATTTGTACTATCGCACACAAGAATCTAGTAAGTACGGGATGGTCGTAAGCCTTCTGCGCAATAACTGAACTGTTAGTGTTACTTAGTAGGAAGTTGTTTAACCTGTATACAGAATTACGAAAGAATTATAACGTAATGGCTCTATAAAGTTTTTGGCTTTCTATTTCATTATCCCGAGGCTCTCTCACATGAAGTCAGGGTTGTATAGGCTCACCTAGTTTCTCTCTCTTTACAGGTCAATTAGGGACTCTGAATAATTATGCCCCTCAGAGTCAGATGGGAGGATGGGGCAGGCAAGGAAGGCAGAACATCTGCGCCTTCAACTGCGCATATAGGTAAATGACGTAAAAGTCCCTTCAGGACCGAATGTGTGCCGGCTTTTGTTTGTTTATAGGCACGAAGAATTTTTTTTTGATTATGGCTGACGGCAGCGGCAGGTTTTCGTGGAACCTCCCCACACTCTCCGCCAATGAGCCGAGGCGAGCTAGCGTGCCGCACTGCAGTCAACGCTGTCCGTCGAGTGATCTGTCAACTCATGCTGGCAGTCGGGACTTCACGTCCAAGCCCATCACTCTTCATACTACCATAACAGCAATGCAAATGATCCCAGAAAATCTCATTTTCCCAGAATATATTTATCAAATTCTCTCAAGCATTTCTTTTCCGCCATTTTGAAAACTGTATAAATGTCAAATTACTATCTCACAGCTGCGATGGTTTTTCATCATGCAAGTTCGCTGAAAGCTGAGCTGCCAGCATGGCAGTATAGGTTACACGTGCAAGAAGTATGGCAGTGCAGATTTCATGAAAGCTGTACTTGCAGGTGTAACCCCCGGGCAAAATGCGATACAGTCCTACCACATGAAGAATTATACTTACATTTTTCTTTCTTATGTCTGCTATAAGTTTTATGACAACGTCAAGTGTATTGGTCGCTGATAAGACCTCAGATCATATAGCAAAAAGGACAGGTTATGGGCCAAGCCGCATATTTCATGTCGAAGAGGGAGGATTCCCCCCCCCCCTTGCGCATAGAAGTACAAGCACAGTAATGTTGCCGCGTGGTAGTTCCTTATATGATTACCGAAATTAAATGTGCACATGTTCAATTAAGTTACAGTTTTTGATATAAACAATAACTGTATGACAAATCCACAGCAGGCAATGATAATTAAATTGTTATATTATCTCTTCAAATAGTAGTTAAACAACTGACCAGCGGTCCGATCAGAAATTTCGCAATTTTAAAATGGGCGAATCATTTTCCATTCAGTAGCATTGGTGTGCTGCCCGTTTACCGATCGAAATTTGGCATTTCGGAATTTTTCCTACCCCTGAATTCCGCTCACCCATAAAAAGTGAAGCATCTGAGCCACTGACATATATAATAAGAATGGACTGAGCGTTCTTGCTTCTAAAATTGCACAAATATTGAACAGGCTGTGGAAACCATTTATTTCGTACATTTGCACACCGATTCATAATTTATTATTATTTGTCGGTTGTCAGTGCTGACATATAATAAGAATGGACTGAGCTGACTGGTATATTCGTAGACTTATCTATGTGTTCACTCAAATTTAAATTGAAAATCTAATTGTACTGGACCATAGATTTGGTCAGTCAGTTTTCGTAGAAGAATTCGTAGGGCATATTTCTATTATTTCATTACGTAAATTTTGTGAAGGTATTGGGAATGAATAAACGCTTTTGATTATAACGTAACTAATAAAGAAAAAGTGAATTAACATTGAGAACTTATGCATAACTATGATATGATTTATGGATAATAGAGGTTTCATAAGGCTAGAGTTAGAAAGTTTATACGAAGAGTTTGTTTTATCATGATATTAGAAGTAAGGATGTATTTGTACTATCGCACACAAGAATCTAGTAAGTACGGGATGGTCGTAAGCCTTCTGCGCAATAACTGAACTGTTAGTGTTACTTAGTAGGAAGTTGTTTAACCTGTATACAGAATTACGAAAGAATTATAACGTAATGGCTCCATAAAGTTTTTGGCTTTCTATTTCATTATCCCGAGGCTCTCTCACATGAAGTCAGGGTTGTATAGGCTCACCTAGTTTCTCTCTCTTTACAGGTCAATTAGGGACTCTGAATAATTATGCCCCTCAGAGTCAGATGGGAGGATGGGGCAGGCAAGGAAGGCAGAACATCTGCGCCTTCAACTGCGCATATAGGTAAATGACGTAAAAGTCCCTTCAGGACCGAATGTGTGCCGGCTTTTGTTTGTTTATAGGCACGAAGAATTTTTTTTTGATTATGGCTGACGGCAGCGGCAGGTTTTCGTGGAACCTCCCCACACTCTCCGCCAATGAGCCGAGGCGAGCTAGCGTGCCGCACTGCAGTCAACGCTGTCCGTCGAGTGATCTGTCAACTCATGCTGGCAGTCGGGACTTCACGTCCAAGCCCATCACTCTTCATACTACCATAACAGCAATGCAAATGATCCCAGAAAATCTCATTTTCCCAGAATATATTTATCAAATTCTCTCAAGCATTTCTTTTCCGCCATTTTGAAAACTGTATAAATGTCAAATTACTATCTCACAGCTGCGATGGTTTTTCATCATGCAAGTTCGCTGAAAGCTGAGCTGCCAGCATGGCAGTATAGGTTACACGTGCAAGAAGTATGGCAGTGCAGATTTCATGAAAGCTGTACTTGCAGGTGTAACCCCCGGGCAAAATGCGATACAGTCCTACCACATGAAGAATTATACTTACATTTTTCTTTCTTATGTCTGCTATAAGTTTTATGACAACGTCAAGTGTATTGGTCGCTGATAAGACCTCAGATCATATAGCAAAAAGGACAGGTTATGGGCCAAGCCGCATATTTCATGTCGAAGAGGGAGGATTCCCCCCCCCCCTCCCCTTGCGCATAGAAGTACAAGCACAGTAATGTTGCCGCGTGGTAGTTCTTTATATGATTACCGAAATTAAATGTGCACATGTTCAATTAAGTTACAGTTTTTGATATAAACAATAACTGTATGACAAATCCACAGCAGGCAATGATAATTAAATTGTTATATTATCTCTTCAAATAGTAGTTAAACAACTGACCAGCGGTCCGATCAGAAATTTCGCAATTTTAAAATGGGCGAATCATTTTCCATTCAGTAGCATTGGTGTGCTGCCCGTTTACCGATCGAAATTTGGCATTCCGGAATTTTTCCTACCCCTGAATTCCGCTCACCCATAAAAAGTGAAGCATCTGAGCCACTGACATATATAATAAGAATGGACTGAGCGTTCTTGCTTCTAAAATTGCACAAATATTGAACAGGCTGTGGAAACCATTTATTTCGTACATTTGCACACCGATTCATAATTTATTATTATTTGTCGGTTGTCAGTGCTGACATATAATAAGAATGGACTGAGCCATCCTATCTAATTCCTATAGTTAAAAATGGCACAAATTTTTTCTAAAATCTATTTGTCTCTTTCAAGCTCAAAATGTACACTCAACTGTAACCAATTTTGGAAACAGTACGGCTGTATTAATTTGAATGCATTGGAATTGATATAAAAATTCAGACAAATTTGTTTTTATACGTCTATCTCTTACAAGCTCAAGGAAATTTGACAACAAATCTGCAGAGGAGCACATTTTTCAGTAATATTACAAATGAGTTTTTGGGTTAATTAAAACAAGTTTAACTTTCTAAATAATTTTAATTTAATGCAATACTATTTTATAACATCTTTAGTGTTTCCAATCGACAAATAATAATAAATTATTAATCGGTGTGCAATTGTACGAAATAAAGGGTTTTCACAGCCTGTTCAATATTTGTACCATTCTTGAAGTAAGAACGCTCAGTCCATTCTTATTATATATCAGTGTATGTCAGTGATCTGAGCCCTAGTTATGCGGAAGAAAAACTTAAACATTTTTCTTCATGTATTAGAACCGCATCGATGTGCTTGTTTATGTATGGAAGTAGTAGATAATGACATTTTCAAAGCGGGCACATAATTTAATGGTTAAAGCTTCGATATCGGAATCTTGTCTATCAACTATCACGACCATCCGCCATAAAAATACTTTGGAACAATTGACATCTGTCATCGCCTTTGGTGTCGACATATATCTACATTAAAGAGTCCGCCAATTTGTGGCGGCAGAAATTCGTAGCTGCAATTTCAAAATCCCAATTGTTCTCTTCTTATTATTTTGCTAAGAGGCTGGGATTTTAAAACAATAATTTCTGTTCTTGCCACGTTCCACAAAAGCTTTGAAACCATTCCAAAGTTAAAACAGGTTTTTCTGAAATATTGAGAGAGTTGGTTCCAAAGTTGTTATTGTAATCATATGATATTTTAACGCACGTGCCTCTGTTTACATTCGTTTTGCTCTGACGAGATTAAGTCGGAGAAATTCATGCTGGATTCTCTGATGTTTTTGGGAAAAAAGAGAATTTTATTTGAGAGGAATTTTACATCTCCTTTCACCACCTTGGCCAAAGCAAAATTTATCTTTTTCTTAAAAAATTAAGGTAGTGTAACCCGATGTACATTATTATGAAACCATGGAAAATTTCGTATGTCTCTTCTTCGTATTAGGTTATCTTTGACTATATATTTTAAAAAACATGTCCAGAGGAAAATTTGAGTTATTACAGTTGATTCCTTTAAATGAAGTGGAAGTGATTTTTATTTACAGAAGCCTTACCGATTATAATTTGTAATCGTAAAATAAAAGCGTTTGCTAAGTTTTGTGTGATATTTGATGATATTTTGTGAAATATGTGGATTAGCTTTGATAAGCCAGTCTGAGTTAGACACGTAGTGACTTATCACTTTCGGTGGTAAAAAACAAATTTCAAAAAACTAACTAATATAAACGTGAGGAAGCACCAACAATCCTCGTGTGTTTTGTGTCGTGATGTGAAAATCTAATTTGTGAAACACTTAACTCACTTTAGTCTTTGAAAAAATATAAAATTAGACAGAAAGTTCCAGGGTGAGTGTAGTGTAAACGAAAGTTAATATTAAAGGACTCTATTTTAACTATTATTGATTATTTCAAGCTTATGAAAAAGCAATTAATAGGAGACAGTACACCAGTACCTAACAGTGATAAAGTCTCCTAGGATCATTTGCAAACATCAAATGTAGAGCCTAGGTTGTTACCGTCTTCGTCTTCGGAGAGATATGAAAGTGCAGTACATAATGATAACATTGATATTTCGAAATATATAAAAGATAAGTCGAATGACCTCTTGAAAGCACTGATATCGATTTGGACGCCTTCAGCCTTTTTTAAGTTTCCAGTTACGGGAAAACGAAATCTGAAGTTTCAATCACGTTTAGCTGTGGGACTGGTGGTATTGGAAGTCAAAAGTTAAAATCGTTGGTGGCTGTGCCTTTTATAACCTGAAAAGATGCAACAGAAAAATTTGATGATCATCAAAAGTGCGAGTACTACAAGACTTCTATTATAAAATTGGAAAACCGACGCTGGGTTGATGCTGGAAAAAAGCTTCCTGTGAATGTTTTAATGGACGAGCAAAATTCAAAACTCAGCGATGAAAAATGTTAATAAAGATGAGAATTGTGAAAGTCTATTTTTTATTTTTATTTTTTGTTAATTTCATGTAAAATGCGATAATTTTTGTAATTCTGCGGATCAATTAAGCGAATTTTTTAATTATGATCGTGTGAATTGAGTGTAGCTTTTGACCATGTATATTCGTCAGTAAATGTAAGTATACCAATGAATCGTTAAATTAAAACAGTGTTTAATATTGTTCTATCCGATTGGCCTTCTAGCTCCAGTAACAATCAAAATCAAGTTACTTTTACAGGAAATTTCGACGGAGTGGTATAACTGAGATGTAGTTTTACCAAAAAATTAACTCAATAAATAGTAAAGAGATTCCTCATTAAGCATGAAGTATTCTAAAAACGACTCCGAAGTTCAACTAGATGGATTTTGCGACGCTTCCGAGGCAGTTTACAGTGCGGTGGTATTTTAAGGAACAATTATTGATGAAGAAGTGTTTATGCTTTAAATAATTCGAAAACAAAAGCCGCTCCTCTTAAGGGTACACTCACACTCCCACGTTTAGAACTTTTCGGTGCGACACTGTTGGCTAATCTACAAAAGAAAAGAAAACGAAGCCTAGATATTACGAATTTAGAGTGTTATGCATGGACTGATTCTAAAATTGTACTCTCCTAAATTCGAGAAGACGCTCATAAATGGAACACATTCGTATGGAACCATGGGGTCCAAAATTCAAACTGCACTTGATGCAACAAGATGTAAAATCTAGTGATTATTAAACAGGTAGCATCAAGTGGCATATATCCAGCAACGTTGGGGTCACAAGTGTTGTGGTGGAAAGGACTTCAATGGCTGAAATTGAGGCAAATCAAATATAATACTGAAAGCACAACTAATGAACGAGACGATAAACTTAGGATAAAGAAAACTGGAAGCACATGCTCCGACGCAAGAACTATTAGAAAGGGTCTCTTCACTTTAAAAATTGCAGCGCAGTACGACTTACGGGAATATAATTAATACAAGGTTGGGATTACATAAACGATATGTCGACGTAAGTGTCTACTTCTGACGAAAGAGGTAAATGAGGCTCTTATACCATACATAAAATCAATACAAAACGAAAACTTTCGAGAAGAAATAGCTCAACTCTCTCCTTTCAGAAACTTCTGTTGATTCCCCCGACAGAGTCCACTGCCTTAAATATGTGCTATCTAGCGTATTACTACTGGGGTTGGGTTTGAGTTCGAACTTCACGTGGTTTAGACCAATGGTTGAAACATTCTGCTAACAGCAAGAAACCTGTAAAACAACATTCTAAATTTGTAATTGAAATACAATTTTTTTTAATGTATCTAAATGATTTTATACTTCATGTTTAAAGGCAGACAGTGTTAAGAAGAAAAAAAAACAAAACTGAGTGTAATTAACCAAACTATGTAAAAGATAGAGATTCGTAATTATTATTTTTTTTTATAAATAAGCAACAATTCATATTACCCGTAAATGAAAAATCCATTCACTAGTTCAGCTCGAGCAATCAGGATTCCAACGAACAGACGATCGACCTAATTAAGTATATTTAAATCTAATCCAAATTTGCTTGTGGTAAATGAAAAATTAATTAATTGCGCCACGTTGTTCTGGAGAACATTAGTAAAAACGTTATCGATAATTATGTTCTCCCTTTAGTTAGCTCTATATTTCATATATTTTAAACATTACTGTATTGTAAAATTTCAATAATATTGAATCTCGCGGAACAAGAGTTATCATATAAGAATTGGTATTATTAGTAAGAGATGTCTTATAAATTATCACACAAACTTAGACAGATAAAAAAGCTACAGTTTTCATGTTACCTAAGACTACTACCTACCAATCCTGAAATTTTAACATTAGGAACCTTGAAGATCAAGGCGGGAATGGTATTTTTCGCAGATTTCGGACTAAATATTTATAGCCAGACAAAATTTTGAAAAAAAAAGTTGGAATGTTTGGAAAGAGAGATTTTCAATTATGGGGCCCAAATCACCCTCATAAAAAATTTAAAAAAAAATTCATAATCTCACAGCTTTAAAAATGATTATTTTTACTGTACTGAAAAAGCAAATGCCATTTTATTAATCAGATAATCTAATTGTTTTGTTGCCATATTACAAAGAGGTACTGTCACTCTTATTTTGATGTTCAAATACAATTCATAGCTCAGAATTGTTCTTGAAAAAAACGAAAACATGTTCGAGATTTTCCACATATAGCGTGCACGGAGTAAAAACCACTTTTGATTTACACAACTTTTCCTAATCTAAACAATCATTATACTCCAATTCCGTAGTTAATAACAGGGTTTACAAGGCTCGTCGATAATTTTAATAAAGTTGCAAATGTTAATATGAAAATGATATAAACTAGGGAATCCCCATAAATCTTAGCTAAAACAGAGCTTAGTACATGATGGTCCCAAATTTTGACAACACTACCAATGGAACCGTAGCAGTATTTACTATTATAAACGATAGGTTTCATTATGAAGAGATGTTGCTAGGGCTTAGAATATAGAGAGATACCTATAAAATTCGTGTTCATGAGCGTGGCTTTTCATAAATACATTTCTCCAATTTCCCCTATACAAAGAACCCAAACTTGAATAGTGGAAATTGGAGAAATACGTGCTCAGCTGCTTGCATTTGAAAGAGCTTAGAAACTCCCCCGTGGCGCAGTGACAGTGACTGAGAGTACGACTAAGAGCATTTTCGGTGGGAGCAACCGCTCATTAATTGGGAGGGGACCATAGGTGTAACAAGTCCAAAAGGAGTCGGAAAAATAGGGTTCTAAAGTCGCATCTTGCGCCAATCTGAGCACTTAAGAACTGCTATTATACATATATTTGAAGTTTTTTTTTGTATTTTATCGGACTTTGTAATAATATACAGATTACCTACATTTTAAGCATAATTTGTAAATTATCTTTAAAAAAATGAGCTTCTGGAAGGAGACCGGTCCCGTTCGCCCCCCCCCCTCACGGTGCGTCCCTGACAGAAGTATTTGCAACCATATATCTTGTTGCCCTGCTCTCTAAGTTGATTCTACTACACGCCTGTACTGAGCTCGCACACAGCGGCAACAGATTCTAACAAAACCAGAATTTGACTACGCTAAATTTGGCTTATCACACTTCTTCTACTCTCTATATTCTAAGTGCTAGGGTTAGAGTTTTCATGAATAGCCTGTCTTAGTCGACGAAAATATTGCAACTATACCTTCGTTAAGTCTTGAGACCCGATCTTCAAATATACCAAAATGAATGTGAAAAACAAATCTGTATGGTCGCCGTCAGCAAAAACTGGTATTGCTGACTGGCTGGAACGTAGAAAATTGGGACATACATATAACGAAATGGAACCGTATAATTTCACGGTCTAAGAGCTATTTCCAAGTGGATCTTCAATGAGCTTTATGTATGAATTAGAAAAATAATAAAATAATATTTTCCTGATATCTGCTGTGCGACAGATACCTTTCAGAATAGATAGGCATTTCTCTTGAAAAGTGAAGAGGTTTGATTTGACACCATGAAGGACAGATCCGTTTACATAACGGATGTCAACATTTTCCCACTATAGTTTTTACCAGTTTTTAGAGCCCCATGACCAGTTCCCTATCCTCTCGGAAGATTTTGTAACTAATAATAAGGTTTAAAGATAAGGATAATCTTTAATGGAGCCAGGATTTAGCTATAGGTACATAGGACATCTATTTATGATTAGTGATTAGTGTAGGAATTTTGGATTAGTGAAGCAATTTAGGAGAAATTGGAGCATTAATGTGCTCAACATGAAAATATTATGTTTAAGCTTTATGGTATGTACATTGAAAAAACAGTGCTATACCCTGACAGATAACCATAAGCAATGATCATGAACTGATTCAAATTTGGGGATTAAACTCTCCGTAGAAGAAACTACTTGCAGAGGCTCACGTCATTATGATGTCATAGACTAGTTCAAGGACTATCGCCTTATTAGGACAGAGCATAGCACAACATGAACCAACTTGGGACAAATAATAGAAATCTCTAAAGAATTCAATCTTATAAACAATCGCGTTAGAAAAAATTAAATGATTTTAAGCAATGCATTGGAAAGAATTAAAATAGCATGTACTTAAGGGGAGTCAGTAACAAGATTTGCAAGTTTCGTACATTTTCCAATGCGAAATTCTGGAAAAAAATGTGTAGCAGAATAATTATTAAATCTTAAATTAAAGAAAACGAAGAGGTTTAGTAAATGCTGATAACTGTGTACAGTACCTCTTTTAGGTTGAACTTCCGCACGTTGAAGTTTGCTTGGTAATGGTTAATGGTTTTGATTATTTTCTGGATCCAGGACCAAGGTACCCCGGATTTATTTTATTTTAATAAATCTCAAAACTTATTTCTTTACTAGCTACTCTCTATACAACAAGTGATTTTACAAAAATTTGTTTCAGTTTCGATCTCACTACAAAATTCCTAACGTTACAAAAAACAATAGCGCTGAGAACAATGGAACTGATAAGATCATCAATTTTGTGGAATGTTTTAATTTACGTACATAGTTGAATTCAGGTTTAACAATTTAGAGAAAATAATGCAAAGATTTACTACCTACATAGTTGAACAGAAATAAATTTTATTAAATTGAAATATTTCAGAGGTGGACATGAACAGTAACAGAACACTCTCTTCAGGGTTCGAGAAAGCACTAGCGCCGAAATGAAAGTGGCAATTTCACTTTATAAACTGAGTTCATGTTCAGAATACAGAGTAGTTGGAAATCAATTTGGTGTACATAAAGGCACTGTCAAAAAATGTATTTATCAATTTTGAAATGCTTTGATTATCACATTCTAAACAATGAAATTTATATACTGAGTGGAGATGAGATGACAAAAGATATTAAAGATTTCGAGGAAAGAAGTAATTTACCACAAGTCTAAGGCACTATCGATGGGACATATATTCCAGTAACACCAACATCTGACGGATAAAAAATAACCTTCAAATAGAATTTCTATGCAATCAAAAAGCAATTGACAACAATTTTTCATAATTCTTTCAATTTCAGCCTACGAAGTTGATTGATAATAAAGATATACCTGCATATATATTGGCGACCTGGCCTACCCATTACTACCATGGTTAATTAACGTCTACTGTGGTAGCAAATCTCCCGACGAGGAATTCTTAGATGTTTACCTAAGCAAATCGCCTTTGGAAGACTAAAGGCAAAGTGGAAAATACTGCAGAAGCGCATAGATATCAACGTAAATTTTGTGCCAAAAATAGTTGCAACGTGTTGTATACTCCACAATATTGTGGAACGCGGAAAAGTGAAATTTAATGGACACTGGATTTTGGGTGTTAATGAAGCTGAAGAAATTTTTCCCCAGCCCGAAGGACGAGTACCATCTTCAACTTTTGGAGACGAGAAAATACGCAATCACCTTAGAATATACACGACAAGCCAATATCCACTCTTTAAAAGTAATAATATATACACATGTATGAAATGAAAATATGTAGTTTAACGCATTACTTATTAAAGGTATTAAAATAATAACTATAAAACAAAATAACGTTTTGAGTTCAAGTCATGGCAGTCTCCATGTGTTTTCCTAATACATCATTACATGATTATCATAAAAAGTTGTTGGAAGACTTCTTACGTTCACCGTTCCTTCACGTAACGAGACGTGGTTCAGTGGCTCAGTGGAGACGAGCTGGATCGAAAATGAAATATTCTAATATTATGGGCGCCCCGTGTTTTTTTTTTGTATGAGAAACCGCGAAAATCTTATTCTCAATGAAACACCGGGATGTCACTTATCACACTCACACTTGAACATGTATATTTAATACTCCATTATTTAAATATGCACAACGTAGAGATCTAATTATCTACCATTAAAAATGGGCCAACGCAATACCCGAGCAAATAAAGTTAATAATTACTCTAGCTTCAATTTCAATACCGCGGGAAAGTACCAATCTTTGAGAATTTTTAATTGAGCAAAAAAATGACTTTAAACACATCACCTGATAACACGATGGCTGGCTGCTTGGAAACTTCTTTTCCTTTTTTTAAATCTTCCTTTATTTATTATTTTTTTTTTATTCTTCCTTATTTTTCGGGACGAATAACACTGCCACGACTGACCACTTTGACGGCCTACGATAGAGAGAGCGGAACCACTCCTCCCCGTTTGCCAGATCCACCTTCTTGAAAAATTTAGGGCTATAGTTGTTTCCGGCCTGGACTATCTTTACAGCGGCTACTGCTAGGCTCTTTACCACATTGATTTCTAGCATGGAATTTTGTCACTAAAAGCAGTACTGCCCGCTATTGCTACACGGCAGGGATCCCCTCAATACCTGTGTCTTTATGCCGTCGAGCTAAGTGTGACGTCCCTTATTTTTTGTTTATGGTTTGAGTCGTCTTACGCACAGCCACCATGTCATCAGCGTGTTATAACATTCCTTGAAATACTTCAGTGATTGATAC
Organism: Dioctria linearis; assembly: GCA_963930735.1. Lineage (NCBI taxonomy): Eukaryota > Metazoa > Arthropoda > Insecta > Diptera > Asilidae > Dioctria > Dioctria linearis. The sequence goes on from OZ005742.1 coordinate 85,280,916, forward strand.
TTGTACCCGCGGACAATTGGGTATTACTGTTAAGCCTGCAAAATCATTAACAAAATTACACTAATTTGTAATACTGCTTAACTTAACTAAGTAACTAAACTATGTAACTAGATTAAATGTTTAAAATGTGTACCGTTTGCCATCGACAACAGGAGGAACGTAGTTCTGCCGTATTGTTTGTAATAGACTTCAATTGTATTAATCTTACACATTATAAAAAAATAAAAAGGAACAAAAATCCCTTTAAAAATGTGGACTTAACATATATGTATGTATAGCTATTATTATCTATATTTCTCTTCGCTTAAAGCAATTAGGCCAATATAAGAAGTGATTTTGAAATAGAATTAGTTAGTTAGAATAAATGGGTCCGTAAAACCAAAGATTGCAAGAGCTTAGCCTTTCTGGTGCGATTCCTCTTGATAAGATATCAGCTTTATTATCGTAGACCCTACATGTCGCCATTGCTGGGGCACAGACAGTTGTTGTATCGTGGACACTCGATTCGCAACGAAAGTGTGAAACGACGAGGAGGGCGAGTTTATCCAATTGAGGACAATTTCGGAATCCGTCCATAAGTATATGGTCTCATTTTTTAACGTCAAGTCTCTTTTAATCCATTCTGAAAGTTCGACTGCCATTTTGGCTGCACAGAATTCTAGTCTTGGCAATGTAGTTTGCTTTATTGGAGCCACCTTTGGCTTTGCACATAGTAATCGCACTATTACAACATCATCCTTATCAACAGCCCGTAGGTATGCTGCGGTGCCATACGCCTTTTCCGATGCGTCCGCAAAAATATGAATTTGCACAGCCTTTGGCACTCTGTGAGCTAGCACGTGTCTTGGAATTTTTATGCTGCTTAATGTTTTCAACCCTTCTCGGTATTTAATCCATGATGAGTGCAGTTCCTATGGTAGAGCTCCCAGTCTAGCTTGAGCGTCCATAGCTGTAGAAATATTTTTGCTATTGCTACAAGTGGACTCATTATGCCTAGAAGGTCAAAAAGGTGTGCGATTTCGGAGAGTGCTATGCGCTTTGTGACCTTGTCCTTATTATTCCATGACGGTCTGATTTGAAACTCATCGGTTTTAGGTAGCCAAGTCAAACCAATTGTCTTGATGTCTTCCTCAGATTTATTGGTGAAATCTAACTGTAACTCGCGATCTTCTTCCGGTATATTCTCCAGTAGTCTTGGGTGATTTGAGAACCACTTCCTCAATTTGAATGCTGCTGAGTGAAGGATGAACTTCAATTGGTCTTGCATGGCTATGGTGTTTGTCAGACTGTCTGAACCGGTAATTACGTCATCAACATAAAAATCGTGAGCTAATACCTTGGCGCCAAGAGGGTATTCTACAGCTACTTCTTCTGTCAACCTTTGAAGGCATTTTGTTGCCAGATAAGGAGCACATGTTGTGCCGTAGATAACCGTTGACAGTTTGAAGCAGTTAAGCCTTTCATTTTCATTGTTTCTCCACCATATTAGTTGAAATTTCTGGTCAACCTGCTAAACTTGTATCTGCCGATACATTTTTTTATATCTGCGGTGAAGACGAATCTTGGTATCCGGAATCTCAAGAGAATTGAAAATACATCATCTTGAATAGTGGGCCCCGTGTATAGAATATTATTGAGAGAGAGGTTGGAAATGCTTCGAACAAAAGTTAATTAGACATATTTCGTTTCATAAACAAAAACTATAAATAAAGGCATATATCATTAGTAACTAATTTGGAAGTTATTTTCGTCATCAATCAAAGTTTGTAGCATGTAATCTAAATGGAATGATTCATTGAATCGTCACATTGCGCGATACGGTAAGTATTTTGGTTTTCTACATCAATTATAAAAATATCTTTTAATCCGTTTAAAAAATGTTTGGTATTTTTTTCCATTATGAAACTTTTTCTCCCATTTCTTTTCTCCTTTTGAATATAGTTCGAATTCATAAAGAATGAGTTCTTTTTCTTTGTATAAGCTTTTTTCTCAACTCTCTCAGCTCTTTTCGGCGCATTTTCTGCAAATATTCCATTTTAAATTTCAAAATTACAAAAGTAATTTTTAAAAATTTACCTTTCCACATTATTTTGTAAATGGATCGATTGGCTGCTGCATGGAATGGCATCCTTCTCGCTACAAATTCAGTTTACTCAGTTTCTATAATTAAATACTTGTCTTTAAACAAAATCACTTAAATGAATAATTAATTAATAAATAAATAAATGAATATAAATTACCTGTTAAAGTATTATTCCTAGAAGTGTCTATCCCTTTGTTAAACATTCTTTCAGACGGCCGACAGTCCTGTATTTCATCCAAGCAGTAAAAAATGCATGTTTCCCTTTTAGCTTCGCTCTTATTATTTTGATTTCGGTGGAAATATAGTCGCACATTAAATTTCTCTACTTCACTTCTATTTGTTTAGCATTTTTGTCTCGGAAACCCTTTGTATGCATTTCATTTTCAATCAGCTTATAAATTTCGCTGTTCCTGTATTTTTGTTGTCAAAATGTTTTAAACAATTCTTTTCTTTCATTATAGAGGGAGAGCCAGTGACCAATTTTTGGTGGTCATTTCAAAAGTCACGAAACTTTCTACAGTAAATCCTCTATACCTACCGAAAATGAAAAGCCACTTCTGGCAGCCCTGTGTGGCCGGGGTAGACTACCCTAAAATTTTAAGGAGGGTAAGAAATAAGATTTATTTTAGTTAAAGTATCAGTCATAAAATTTTAGGAAATTACTTTCGACAGTATTTTGTCTTCATGGAATTTTTGCCAGAGCATTTACATCTCTCCTAATTGTTGACAGAACGCTATAAATATTTTAAAAAAAAAAATCCATTTTTGTCATTTCATCAGTCTTCAAATTTTAACAGAATCAATAAAATAAATAAACAATTAATAATATACAATGCCAGAACGAAATCTGATAAATCTGTTGTTTTTTAAACTTTAAAACAGAGCCAAAAAATTGCAGAAGAAGTAAAGCAGCCCTTCATTCAAGTAACTTACGACTTAGCGATTGCAAAAATCGCTATGCAGATTCAATCGGAAGAAAAACCACGATTCAACAATATTTTTATCCATTTAGGTGGGTTTCATGTAATGATGGCATATTTCAAAACGATTGGCAAATTTATCAATGATTGTGGCTTAACAACAATTATGATAGAGAGTGATCTATTGGCGAGTGGATCAATCTCAGGATTTATTGAAGGCAAACATTTTAATCGGTGCAAGCGTCTTCATCCAATAATAGCCCTAGGACTGGAAATATTACACTTCAGATCTTTCTTAGAGACTAAAAATATTGAAATCGATGATGAAATCGTATCCGAACTCACAAGCCTCTGGAGCAATAAGTCTCCTAACGCAAAAACAAATTTATCATTTTTCATTGAATTCATCATTGAAAAACTTATTGACTGAATACTCTAAATATCAGGAGAATACATTAAAAGGAGAGTTTGGTCTGACACAAAAATTTTACATGACTTATATTAAATTAGTACATTATTATATTTAAGTAGAAGTTTTCGTACTGGAGACTTCGATTTGTATAAATGGGTTTTACCAAAAATAACAAATTTGTTTTTCAGTTGTAATCAACAAAATTACGCTAGATGGTTAGTTAAATATTATGATAATTTGTTGAAAGTTGAAGAGGACTACCCTGATTTATATGAAGCATTCAAAAACGGATTTTTTGGAGTTAAACAAACGAATAAGGCTTTCTCCAGACAACCGATTGATTTAACATTAGAACAAACAGTCAATGCAGATGCTGCCAAACGATTAACAGGATTTTTACATTTTACAAACTCCATATCTGCTCGACAAAGATGGGCAAAAAGCCATGATATAAGAACAAGTGTAATTAGTTACACTTATAATGAAACAGGAATTAAAAAAAAAACAAAATATTTCCGCAGATTTAGAGAAACATTCCATGCGACAAAGTTCTATACAACTTCAGAGATTTCTTGACGCTTTTTCAAAATATATAAATCCGTTCAGTTCAGCATTATCCAACGATTTTCTTTTTAACATCTGTATTGGAAAAGCAGTATCAGAAGAAGTTGCTACTTATTTATTAATTATTGAAAACATTGGCGAAAATCTAAGAAAGAAGTTTATTTCTCAATGTTCTACATCAACTGTAAGATTTGAACAAGCCATCAAAAAAATAGAAATACGTAATTTTTCATCCGACCTGGGAAAAAAAAATAAAAATTGGACAACAAATTCAAGAAGTTCATCTGCAAAGAGATTTGTTTGGTAGGCTATTAGCAATATCAATTAAATATAAAGTAGATATTACTAAAGTTCTATCATATCCTTTAACTCCAGTACCTTTTTCAATGTGTCACATAGATGGAGCAATCTGTAAAACAGAATAATCTTCGCTCTTAAAATTTTTAGAAAAAGGTGTCAATCATGATGAGCCAAGTTCTATAGGTGTGGTAGTCATTGATGGATTTTTCTTATTACACACTATGAAAGAGGTACCAAAAACATTCGATAAAATCTCAAAAAGAATCTGAGTATGGCTGCACAATTTGGAGGCAGAAGAATTGATTTTATTTTTGACCAATACTTTGAACCATCAATAAAAACTTATGAAAGACAATTAAGAGAGTATAATATTCGAGAATATACAATAGTAGGAGCAGATCAAGAACGACCAAATGATTTTACAAAAGAATTAAGAAATAAGAAATTTAAAGAAGCAATAGTAAATTTTTTCATCCAACACTGGGCAACAGATGAAATGGCTCCGTTTATTGGTAATAAAATCATTTATCTTAACTTCAAAGAATGCCATCGTTATGACTGTATCGATGATAAAGTCATATCCACAGTTTTTCCACAATTATCTTGCCCAGATCACGAGGAAGCTGAGACGAAAATTGTTCATCATATATGTAAAATAGAAGATGAAGAAAATATACTTATTCGATGTTCTGATACAGATGTTCTTATTATTATGCTTGGAAATATGGATCACCTACTAAATATAAATGTGAAAATTTGGATGAATATTAGTACAGGCAATAACCAACGTTATATTAACGTATCAAATATATACCAAACAATTGGTCCAGATATTTGCAAGAGTTTACCTGCATATCACGCCTTTACTGGATGTGATTATAATCCAGCATTTTATAAAAAAGGAAAATCCGTTGAAGCTACTGATGAAATCCAAAATTTATCAAGAAGCTTTCATCAATCTTGCCAATGTAACAGAAGAATGGATACTGACATTCTTGCAACATTAGAAAAATTTGTATGCCAAATCTACAAAATAAAGAGTTGTGACGACACAAATAGCGGAAGATTCGAACTATTCATGAAAAACTTCACAGCTGAAAATATTGATGAACCATTTGATGTAGGTTTCCATATTACTGTCTTACTTGCACTCGCACGGACACGTTTTTCGCTCTGGCAGACTGTTGGTGATGGAATTTCGTTCTGGCATTGTTTATTATTAATTGTTTATTTATTTTATTGATTCTGTTAAAATTTGAAGACTGAAGAAATGACAAAAATGGATTTTTTTTTATAAATATTTATAGCGTTCTGTCAACAATTAGGAGAGATGTAAATGCTCTGGTAAAAATTCCATGAAGACAAAATACTGTCGAAAGTAATTTCCTAAAATTTTATGACTGATACTTTAACTAAAATAAATCTTATTTCTTACCCTCCTTAAAATTTTAGGGTAGTCTACCCCGGCCACACAGGGCTGCCAGAAGTGGCTTTTCATTTTCAGTAGGTATAGAGGATTTACTGTAGAAAGTTTCGTGACTTTTGAAATGACCACCTAAAATTGGTCACTGGCTCTTGGTCTATTACTCCCACTGACATATAATAAGAATGGACTGAGCGTTCTTGCTTCAAAAATGCCACAAATATTGAACAGGCTGTGAAAACCCCTTTCGCACAATTGCACACCGATTTATAATTAGTTATTATTTAACGATTGGAAACACTAAAGATGTTGTAAAATAGTATTGCATTAAATGAAATTGTTTAGGAAGTTAAACTCGTTTTAATTAACACAAAAATTAATTTTTAATATTACTGAAAAATTAGTTCCTCTGCAGATTTGATGTCAATTATGCTTGAGCTTGTAAGAGATAGACGTATATAAATAATATATTTGTCTGCATTTTTATGTCAATTCAGATGTATTCCAATTAATACAGCCTTACTGTTTCCAAAAAGAGGTTACAGTTCAGGGTACATTTTGAGCTTGAAAAAGACAAACAGATTTTAGCAAAAATTTGAGCCATTTTTGACTACAGGAATTAGATAGGATGGCTCAGTCCATTCTTATTATACATATGTCAGTGATTACTCCCAATAGGGTCAGAGCTTCCTCCTAACACCAACAATATTTCTTAGATATTTTAAGTAAAATGATAAAACATAAATTCAATAAAAACTAAGCCAAGCAAAAATCACAAACTGAATTGTCACTTATCAGCAATAATCTTAGCCTTTTTTTCTTTGCCGTTTTCAAATCTGGCAGCCATGAAAAATGTTCAAGTACTGAAGTTGCGTTTACATGACTTTTTTCAAGTAAATCGAAAGAAATTTTCTGATTTACTTGACTGAAATATACTTTAAGTCAATGCAGTTTACATGATATTTTGATTGCTTCATCCACAGACAAGAAATACCCAGCTATTGACGCTAGTACTAAGAAAGTGACGTATGAGAAGAGCTGCAAACCTCAATGTATAAAGTGCTTTTACTTAATGTTTGTAGAAAAGCCAAAGGTTCTTGTACCTTGACTTGAATGATGAGGTGTGCGCGGTACTTGAACCACCATACCAGGAGTTTGCTGAAAGAGAAAATGATTAACGCGAAAAAATTGGTACTATTAAAATACACTGCCGAAAGTTTGTGAAAAACTGAGATCTATTAACTTCCAAATTCGGGTTTATATACAATAAATTAGAATAATGTGTGAGAAAAGAAATTAAATAAGCAAATCTTACCATTTACATAAATTCTCACGAGTCAGTGCCGAGAAAAACAAAAGTGTCATCTTGCGTATTCTCACAAACCACCGCGGTTGAGAAAAACAAAAGTGTCAGTTTACGTCTGGCCTGAAGCTTTCTGATTTTGTTATCAGCAAATTTTTCTGTGACTCGTGAGAATTTATGTATTACATGTATGCAGTTTGTTTGCAAGAATTTTTATTGAATAACCATGAATAAGTATGTTTTGGATAAACATTCTCCCCCGCATTGAATGCCTAGTTCAATTAAGCCTCAAAATTGATACTAAAGTCCGGGTCTTCGTTGTTGGCAGTGCTGACATAAGACCTTGGTGCAGGTTTATGTTTCTTCTTGAAAAAAGGCTGACAAAATGTTGCACGGAATCTGCAACCAATGTAGAGAATGACGGCTGCGGCTAGTAGTAGTCCAATATATGATACTGCAAATTGATGGACATCATTTCTGTGAACATGACTTTTTGTTGGCAGTTCCTTATAGACTTGCTGAAGCTGTCCCTTGAGGTCGTCTAGGTCTTCCCAGCTCGGATGATAACGGAAAGTCTGATTAGAAGAGAAGGGTGTCTGGGTTGACATTACAAGTTGTCAAGTTGCCTGAAGGTGAATACGACATCCTTGCAATTGTTGGGTAGATGTTGTGCTCTTGAATAGTTACTAGTTCCTGCTTGCTGATACAGTCACCTTGAATTTTTAGGATACCTGTCGCCTTAAGTACTAGCCTTGTCACGTTGCTCCCACACACAACATTCACTGTCGTTTCCTGCTTGAGGACATAAATCCATTCATTAGGATGGTAAGGTTGTATCCAGTGTGGACCATATCCTATTTTTATTACTCGGCATGCATGTGATTGTGGAAGCTGGTTAATCAAATCAATTTCACAAGCGCTTATAGTTGATCCCTTCCGATATATTGGATGTTTTTGTCGGCAAAGATGTTTGTCTTCGGCTATGGGTGTACAAGAATTCAGATCTTGTTCTGTAAGTGGGTAGTATTGGTCACGATGCAGGTTTATTACTAAGAATGGTGAGGACGGCTTAATTGTCAGAAAAGTTTTGTTGATCAATACTGGTACAGATATACCCTTAAAGAGCTTAAAATCTTCCAGTGCTGATAGTGGTAGCTTGATTTTGAAGATTATATGCCTTGTTGCAATCTTTCCTTCAATGGTCATTAGATTGTATAACGTTAGTGTATCATCCTGTATCGTTGGAAGCCTCAGTGATAAGGGTATATGTTCCTTTATTGTAGACAGCTCTCTTCTTAGTTGCAGGGGCGATATGAGTTGTGGGTTGATTTTCCCATGATGAGTGTCGATGAGCACATTCAATATTAATGATTGAATTCGCTGAAAGTTTAATGCGGACAAAGTTGCTTGAATAGTTAAGGATGTGAAGATTTCAGATATCCTTTGTTGATAAAGCTCTTCCTTTAAACCGTTGATTTGTTTGGTTAGCTCATTGATGTGGAATTCAAGATTTTTGAATTGCTTATCTATGATTTGCTGGTTCCTCTTGATTACATTTACTGTCACATCTATGAGAGAAGTTTGGTTTTTAATCAAGCTTGTGATGTGATCCTCATTATGTTGTATGGTGTCAATGGTTTCAGACAGTTTTTCTGCATAGTTGGAGTCTAAAACTCCGAATAACACATTTGCAATGTTACCTACGAAATCCAATGCTCCTCTTTATACTCTGGATGAGTTGTTCGGAAGTAACAGTTCATTATTTCTGCACAATTCATCACTTAGCTGTTGAAAGTGACCCACAGTTCTTAGACAGATATCCCTTTCCTTCATTAGATGACAGAAGTAGTTTAAGGTATTGGTGTAGTTTGCAAGTACTTCAAATTCGCTCCAGTAAGGTTGCATATCATAATAGGCATTGATATTCCATTCGCTTGAGATTATGTTGGCTGTTCCCAAGCTCTCAAAATATATACCAGGCTGGGATTGAAAGGGCCGTAACTCTAGCGGAGAACCTTGGGTTGTTGGCAGCATCAAACAAATCATTCATAATGTAACTATTGCGGTGCCTAGTGACCGCCGAGCCCTTTTTCTTGGATTCGTATTACCCTTATTTGAGGTGTTTTCGCCTTTATCGATGGGACTTGAGTTATCACTGACATTGTTCTGCGTTTTCGAGATGTTTTGTCCATCATTGCTGTTACACTTGATAGGTTTTAGTGAGTGCGGTACGCCGTCGACAGGCTTCGTTGAAGATTGCTGTTCTTCGACAGGAAGAGGTGCTAGCTTATGTATTGCTCGTCGGAGAATACCACTTGACGTTCGAACATCTGCCACTCGCACTAGACCATCATTGCCCCTGATGACATTAATTATACGTCCCAGTGCCAGTGTCAACGCCATTAAGTCATTGGGGTCTGAGGACATTGGGGTTATTGACCTGGAGTTAAATACTGCTTCTATTTCAACTACGGCCGTCTCAAGTTCTTCGTAAGTCAGTGCGGCTGAGGCAATTGTTCTTTGCATTATGAACTTTGCCGACTTAACTGCCGCCTCCCAAAGTCCCCCAAAGTGCGGTGCGCGCGGAGGTATGAAGTGAAATTCAATTCCTTTCGAACTGCAAGTTGCTGCTATGGTATCTCTCGTCTTGTTATCTGTCATCATGTCCTTTATTTCTTCTAGTTGGTTTTTGGCTCCTACGAAGTTGGTGGCATTGTCACAGTAAATGTTCCTGGGAGTACCTCGGCGTCCTATGAAGCGCTTGAGAGCTCCCAAAAAGCCCGCTGAAGATAAATCACTCACTACTTCCAGATGCGTGGCTTTGGTAGAAAAGCAACAGAAAAAAGCTATATAGTGTTCTTTTCCGTCTGATTTTGAAGTGAGTGTATGTAGGGCCACAGAAATCAATTCCCACATTCACGAATGGTCGCGCTGGCTGCAATCTATCTGCGGGCAAATCTCCTATTAGCTGAGATAAAAACTTAGGCTTTGCCTTGGCGCATTGTACACATCATTGTACTACCGATCGGACGAGAGTTTTCCCTTTGATTGGCCAATATTTCTGCCTAAGTATGGCTAGCAATGCCTGCGGCCCAACGTGGCATCTCTCTATGTGCGTGTCGTTTATCAACAGCTTAGTAGTGAATTGATGAGAATAGAGTAAAAGCTGCGGGTGTTTAGCATCATATGATAAGCTAGATGCCTCTAATCGTCCACCTACCCTGATGATTCCTCTCTCATCCAAGAAGGGGGTAAGGCTAGACAGTGCGCTGGTCCTTGCCACTTCTCCGTATTGCCTTAAATGACAATATCTCCAGTAAACTCTTGATCCTGCATTTGTCTTATTATGGTTTCTTCCGCTTCGTGAAGTTCCTGCAGGCTGAGATGGGGTTCACTCATAGTTTCACAGGACTGGCGCCTGATCCTTGAAATGAAGCGGAGTACGTATGCAACAATTAATTTGAGTCGAGCGAAGGAATTTCGATGATCCACTGAGTACACAAAGTGTATATCATCATCTGCTGTGGTGGCCGCTGCGATTGTGTGTCGATTCTCAGTACTGGATTTCGGCAGTCCCTTGATGTATGAGACTGGCCGTGCTGCCTCACTTCCATGCAGAAAAATGGGTCCGTAAAGCCAAAGATTACAAGAGCTTAGCCTTTCTGGTGCGATTCCTCTTGATAAGAAATCAGCTGGATTATCCGTAGACCCTACATGTCGCCATTGCTGGGGCACAGACAGTTGTTGTATCGTGGACACTCGATTCGCAACGAAAGTGCGAAACGACGAGGAGGGCGAGTTTATCCAATTGAGGACAATTTCGGAATCCGTCCATAAGTATATGGTCTCATTTTTTAACGTCAAGTCTCTTTTAATCCGTTCTGAAAGTTCGACTGCCATTTTGGCTGCACAGAATTCTAGTCTTGGCAATGTAGTTTGCTTTATTGGAGCCATCTTTGGCTTTGCACATAGTAATCGCACTATTACAACATCATCCTTATCAACAGCCCGTAGGTATGCTGCGGTGCCATACGCCTTTTCCGATGCGTCCGCAAAAATATGAATTTGCACAGCCTTTGGCACTCTGTGAGCTAGCACGTGTCTTGGAATTTTTATGCTGCTGAATGTTTTCAACCCTTCTCGGTATTTAATCCATGATGAGTGCAGCAGTTCCTGTGGTAGAGCTCCCAGTGTAGCTTGAGCGTCCATAGCTTCTGTAGAAATATTTTTGCTATTACTACAAGTGGACCCATTATGCCTAGAGGGTCAAAAAGGTGTGCGATTTCGGAGAGTGCTATGCGCTTTGTGACCTTGTCCTTATTATTCCATGACGGTCTGATTTGAAACTCATCGGTTTTAGGTAGCCAAGTCAAACCAATTGTCTTGATGTCTTCCTCAGATTTATTGGTGAAATCTAACTGTAACTCGCGATCTTCTTCCGGTATATTCTCCAGTAGTCTTGGGTGATTTGAGCACCACTTCCTCAATTTGAATCCTGCTGAGTGAAGGATGAACTTCAATTGGTCTTGGATGGCTATGGTGTTTGTCAGACTGTCTGAACCGGTAAGCACGTCATCAACATAAAAATCGTGAGCTAATGCCTTGGCGCCAAGAGGGTATTCTACAGCTGCTTCTTCTGACAACCTTTGAAGGCATTTTGTTACCAGATAAGGAGCACATGTTGTGCCGTAGATAACCGTTGACAGTTTGAAGCATTTAAGCCTTTCATTTTCATTGTTTCTCCACCATATTAGTTGAAATTTCTGGTCAACCTGCTCAACTTGTATCTGCCGATATATTTTTTCTATATCTGCGGTGAAGACGAATCTTGGTATCCGGAATCTAAAGAGAATTGAAAATACATCATCTTGAATAGTGGCCCCGTGTATAGAATATTATTGAGAGAGAGGTTGGATGACGTCTTCGCAGATGCGTCAAACACAGCCCTGAGTTTGGTGGTAGTGCTGTCAGGTTTGATCACACAATGGTGAGGTAGGAAGCAGTAGGGACGTTTACCCTGATCCAGTTTGACTTCCTTCATATGAAACAGGTTTATGTATTCATTCATAAATTGAGGATACTGATCCTTCAGCTCTGTGCTTTTTGCGAGTCGTCGCTCTAGGGCCATAAAGCGTTGGAAGGCGACATCCTTTGATTCTCCTAATTGTTTGGAATCCTTCTAAAATGGCAAGCGTACAATGAAGCGACCGTTGGAGTTTCTTCTTGTAGTTTGGTTAAAGTGGCTTTCGCAGCGTGTTTCTGCAGCTGTGAAGTTGTTGGTGTTAGTTGTTGTCTCCTCCAATCTCCAGAACTTCTCTAATTGTTGGTCCATTTCGTGTCTCGTTTAATTTGATTTGACCGATGTATAGTATCGTGCAGTATAGCTCCGCGCCGATCAAGAAATCTATTGACTTTGGTGTATTGAAGTCAAGATAGGCGAGTTGAATATTCTTCGAAATGGGCCACTTCGATATGTCGATCATCTGAGTCGGCTGAGGAGATACTATGCCTGGCAAGACTTATGCCTCCAATCTTGTGTTATATCCATTGATTCCTGATTGCAATGCTAGACTCACTCTGCGTTGGGCTTGTTGTTTTCTTTGCCCGATTCCTTCTATGCACATTGATACGGGAATTTCCATTAGTCTCAATTTTTTGGCCATTTTTTCAGTGATGAGATTTACTTGCGATCCTGCAAGACCGCTCTGCACTCAATAGCGGGTCCGTTTCCACTCACTTTGACCAAGACTGTGCTGAAGAGTATATGTATATCCCCTTGTTGTTGCTGCCGTTTTGGTTGTTAGTGATATTGACGTGTCTATATCTGGTGGACTTGTCACAGGTTCTTTCGCAGAGCGATTGGTGGATGCTGATTGTCGGATTGATGCCAGCACCTTACCTGCATTTTCGTTGACCTTCTCTGTTCTGTGAGTTTTGTCTGGAGGATGCAACAGTATATTTTGTTTACGAGAGCATCGTGTACAATTGCCGGAGGGACAGGCAGGTAGATTGTGTCCAGTGCTTAAGCAATTGAAGCAGAGTTTGGCGACCTTTACGAGGCTGATTCTCTTTTCCGGTGATAATTGCAAAAACCTTCTACAAGCAAAAAGCTTATGATCACCTTTACAAGCTGGACAAGTTATCGCTGTGTTGGTTATCGAAGCTAAAGACTTCAATGTATGGAGCCTCCTTTCCTCTGTTCCTCTGCCCTTGTTCCCCAGCGCTTCCAATGATTGAAAACGAGTCTCCAAGAAGTCTAAGAAAGTGTTGAGGGGTTGCAGGTTTCATACTTGTCGTTCATTAGCTTCCATGCTGTTGCATAGTTTGTTTCTGATGTAGTGAGATGCCGAATGAGCCTTTCTGCTTCGCCCGAGAGACTTGTCTTGAGATACCACAACTTTTGACATTCTGTAATGGGCTGATTATGGACCAACTCTACGAACGGAATTGGCTCCACTTCAGATAATCTCCGTCGAACGTTGGCAAGGAGATCTTGGGTAGTTTCACTCTAATGGCATTGGCTGTGGTAGCCTCTTCGTTAATTGCCCTGCTGCCATTGGTAGTTCGGACTGTCTGGCTCAACTGTTTGCATAGATGAGCAAGTGTATTCTGAATCTGTTCTTCCAGATTAAAGTAGCTTTCAATGTCATAATCGAACGTGTTGGGATCATCTGCTGAACTCCAAATTTTATGGTGAAGCTCTTGCAACACTGAAAAGTGCCGCTCAACTGTTTTAATTCTTATCGGGAGTGTTTGAGATTCACTTGGCCCTTCTCTATATTTCCAAGAGTACGTTGAATGGCATGCATAAGTGACTGCTACTTACTGACAAGAACACGAAGTTGGCGTGTTCTCACAGTTGAACTAGGAGTTTCTTTATTAGATCCCACTACCTTGGCAGCTAGTTCTTCTTGTATGGGCTCCATCAACAGATTGACATCTGTTGCTTTTTCTTTTCCCTTAAGCTCCATCTGAGCCGTATCTTGTTCCTTGATACTGGGCGCATCGAGTAATTTGTCTTCGATGCCATGAGTCTCTTTGCGTAACGGCAATCTAGACATGATCTGTCCTCTAAATTTCTCATAGCCCGTCTGTATGCCGTCATAGTAGCTCTTTGTGAAGTAGCGATGTTGTCCGTATAGAGTTCGAATTTGAGTGTCTGTTTCCTCAAAGTCTGCCCATAGATTATCAATCATTTGTAGCCTCTGCTGAAGGTACGCTATGTTCTTGCGGTCATCTCCATCCTTCGAATAATTGGTCGCCAGTTGCTGGATTTCATCACCTGTATCCTTCTGGCGTTGAGTAAGCTGGTCTAAGCTCATATTGATACAGCACTGGAGGTATGCGTTTGATATGTGAACGAGATGTGTGCCGTGAACCAATGATCACGTCGGGGTCATCAAATGTAAAAAGTGCTTTTACTTTATGTTTGTAGAAAAGCCAAAGGTTCTTGTACCTTGACTTAAATGATGAGGTGTGCGCGGTACTTGAACCACCATACCAGGAGTTTGCTGAAAGAGAAAATGATTAACGCGAAAAAATTGGTACTATTAAAACACACTGCCGAAAGTTTGTGAAAAACTGAGATCTATTAACTTCCAAATTCGGGTTTATATACAATAAATTAGAATAATGTGTGAGAAAAGAAATTAAATAAGCAAATCTTACCATTTACATAAATTCTCACGAGTCAGTGCCGAGAAAAACAAAAGTGTCATCTTGCGTATTCTCACAAACCACCGCGGTTGAGAAAAACAAAAGTGTCAGTTTACGTCTGGCCTGAAGCTTTCTGATTTTGTTATCAGCAAATTATTCCGTGACTCGTGAGAATTTATGTATTACATGTATGCAGTTTCTTTGCAAGAATTTTTATTGAATAACCATGAATAAGTATGTTTTGGATAAACACTCAATAACTCACTGATCTCGGCTAAACCAAACAATTTTTTCAATATAGGCAAAAATTGACATTTTTCTTAGAATTTAAATCGAGAATATTTCTTCAGAATTCGTGTGGATTATTGGTGGCTGAAGAATATTGTGTCTGGGTAGTCTCGGCTTCGTGGAAGTTGGATTGATTTGGTTGCTTGGGCTTGTTAGCTAAAAATTTCAGCGCGAATTTTTGTCTCACACCGGTATAAATTTGTGTCCAATGTAGGAAAGAATTGATTTATTTCTTAGAATTGAAATCAACCATATATCTTCAGAGTTCGTGTGCACTATTGGTGGCTGTAGACGGTTCTATGTGCATTGACTTTAATCATTCAGGTATCTTAAACTGCTTTGACATTCATTTTCTCCTTTAAGTTAGTATAATTGTTTTCATATACCTATCAAGGCTTTTAAGGTTAGTTCATTAACAAGTTTTGTAATCTGAGCTATTACATATTAATTTAATTTTTATCAGAACTTTTTCAAAATAATACAATTTGAGTAATGTTTCCAATATTTGAGTTTTCACTAATAATTAATAAAGTGTGAGCCAGTTTTATCCTTTGTCAACATTCTTTTTTAGCTTCAATTTTAACTGCTTATTTGGCTATCATCTTATAAATGTATTTAGATCAAATGAAGAGTTCAATCCATCGGTATTATGACTATTTAAGCTGAATGTCGCAAGTGGAATTTAAGGGTGACGGTTGATTGATTGAAAAATCTGAGTTAATTATTTAAACTGTTTCAAGCGTATGTAATGTTTGTTGGTTTTTAGTTGTCTTCTTTTCGTTTACCAATGGTTGAGGAACATCTTATAAAAGAAGAACAAACTTTTACTAAAAACAGAGATACAAGCGATAGAGCTATATCGAGCTTCTAGGTACTTGTATCTCGACCGTATAAGAGCTGTAAAGCTCAAAGTATGGTCTTAATATAAGTGATATAGAAATCAATAGAGCTGAGGACAGCTCTATATGGGATGCCTTGATTTGCTTAGAGCTAAAGAGCTCTAATAGTATCAGGCAAAGGTATGAGAGCTAGAGAGCTCTAATTACCTGGAAGGGTATCCATTATTAGGAGCTAAGGGAGCTTCGCAATAGTAAATACACCTTGAGAGTTCTGATAATACTTTGATTTTATTAACCAAATTACAGGTCTTTTATACAGTTACAAAATCGCTTACTTCATCAATATGCATGTAAAAATTAAATTTGCCCGATTGATCACCTGAAATCGGTGATTGCATACAAGAATGCCGAGTAAGCTTTATACCGTTACACAAAGTTCATTGCACATGCATAGTGCTTATTTACTCATGATGGGTTTATTTGTATACCTATGACGCTTGGTCATATGGACAAGCTTTAATGAAAGAATTGTTTTTCTTTATTTTTCTTTGCTTGTTTACGATTACTCAACTGCAATTTCATTCATGAAGCGTATGATCCATTCATGTAGTAAAGCAATTTTTTTTGTTTTAATATTTTTCGTTGGATATTTGTTGTGCATTTGTGTGTAGATCAGTATGCTTCTCTTTGCATATTATGTTGTGTGCATTTGATCAATGCACTTATGCTCTACACGTATTTTACATCATATATTATATATATTATATATATTTATGTCCATCTAAGACTGAATTTATTATGTTAAGAACAGTCAATTAATTTACTTATATTCTTCTTTATTTTGTGGTTGAAAATGAAAAAGCATTAGTGCGACTTTTATTTATTATTACAATAAGTACAATTAGTACAATAAGTAATAATAAATAAAAGTCGCACTACTGTTTTTTTCATTTTCAACCACAAAGTAAAGAAGAATATAAGTAAATTAATTGACTGTTCTAACATAATAAATTCACAGACTTATATGGACATCAGGTAAATATTCACAGCTCTTGAAGATTTCACTACTAAACTTAATGTCATCTTAAATATAATTTAAAAACCTAGTAATTTATATTTTAACAAAAAAAAATGCTAATTCAACACACTTTATAAAAAAAAAAATTATTTCATAAAAACAACACACACACAAAACCAGAATGGAACTTTAAATTTTTCCAGCAATAAATAAACATATACCTACATATCAAGTGTAAACACAGCATCGCATCAAAGATGGCAGTAAGTGCCTCGTGCTTAAAGACATCTTGAGAAATTGTATAAAAATTCCCTTATATTAAGTGGCGTATCAACACTAGATGGAAGAGGAGATGAGTTACTCTCATTTTTGAGTAAGTCGCTCAAACCAGCAAGGAATTTGTTTGTGCTATTTTTCTCTGGTAGCAACGCTAAGTTTCTCTTCGAACTCTTTCTCCTTCTACATATACAAATTGAATTCATAATCAATTAATTCCTTTTGGTTGTCGAAATAATCCCTATTTAATGCCTCCTTCCTTTTCTTTATAGTAGTCCTCAATTTCTCGATACATCATGCAAAACAGCCTCTTCTGGATACAGATTTTTGTGGTTTTCGTTGTATTTCTGAATATAAATATATTTATAACTAAATAACAATAGCACGAAATTAAAATATTACCATCTGCTGCTGATGTGGATGGAGTTGGTGAGGTGAATGTATTTTGTTGTGTGTCACATAAGGTCTCAACTTCTAAGACTTCCTCGACATCTTCAACTAAAAAAATAGTTTTACTGTAGTTAAGTAAAGAAATAACAAATAAATATATACTTCTTGAAGTATCTATTCCAGAGTACATAGCATTAACTAATGGTCAGCAACCAAGCATCCAGTCTAAATCTTCGTATAGAAAGGGCATAATTGCCTATTACTGCCGCTTTTGTTATTCATTTTTTTATTTCAATATATTTCTTCTTCAAATTTTTCCACCGTGTTTCAATTTGTCTGTCGTTTTTTGTCGTAAGCCCCTTTCTATAAACTTTTCCATCGATACGAGTATGTTTAATGGAATTTTGATCTTGCGTTATTCTAAGCATCATGGACGTCTTTTCGTATTCCCATACATTTCTTGTAGCCATTATTAATATATTAGTACAAAAATTAAAACGAAAGACATCCTCGGAAAATATAACCTAACAAAATTTTAAATGGACACCAAACAATAAACAAGCAGCTGTACCAGCTGGTAGCTGTCAACTCAACTACTCAATCCGCGCTTGTACGACACAATTTCGATGCGACTCCGCCAGCAAAGCGTGGTCGAGTCGAGTCGACCTAATTTCAACTCGAACTGCGTATAAATGGTGTTGAACCCGAGTTGAACCATAGTTCAACCCTACATGTAAACATGGTATATGTCAAGGAGTAGCAAAGCTAAATAGAAGGGAAATAACAAAATAAATAAATAAACAGGTCTAAATATGTACCTAGGATGTGACTATCAGGATATAATCCCGTAAAGCCATTTGTTCCAAGGCATCCAAAGGTAATCCAAGGAAGCGATGTGTTTCTGAAAGTTAGAATGAAAGTTACGTGATATATTTAAATTATAGTAAATAAATTTTGTTATACCCACCCACGCGCACAGTTGTACCTTTAGAGCATTCGAGAAGAAGAAAAAGACGACATATCTTTGAGAGCACCGAGTTATCAGTGGATTATTTTACAAATACTGGTAACATTAATAATTATATATATATCTGAAGTAGGAATTAAATGTGTAATGTACATACAGTAATGTTTGCACATTTGTACAGGCATATTATCTGATAATTAATTGAGTGAGCAAAAAATATGTCGCTTATTCTTCGTTTTACTCTGTTTCTGACCTAGCTCTGAACTTCAATTCTCTCTGCAGTCTTTTTAAAATTAGTTGTCAGGTAAAAGACTTTTTCACGACTCCGTTCATAAGGCAGCTATTTCAGCCCCTAGTTGTTATCTCATTGTGTAAGATTATGTCATCTGCGTGGGCACAATACACATACAGTAGAACAGCTTAGAACAAACTACTGAAAAGTGAATTTTTAATTTTTAATTACTAAAAATAAACCTCAAAATTTCTTCCCTAAGAGGGAACTATTAAGTATGATTATGATACAGAAGTAAATGGGCGAGCGGTTGTTAGTTGCACAATGTACGAAAGTATTAATTTTATGTAACTACACATCTCGACAATCTACTTACAAATGTATTGTTCCAGAACAGCTATAATGAATGAAACTGAGTGAGATCAACGCATAAGGGAACTGCAGTGGGCTTTGGATTCAGAGAGACGAGAGATAGCATCAAGAATTGAAGCCGAATACGCTGGAAAGCCAGATTTGACGGACGACATAGTACTCCAAAACGATATAAAAAAAAGGAGTTCTTGTCGTAATTGAACATATTTTCCCAGCAGGAGAAAGCAGGAAACTGGAACCTCAGTATCGTGGACCGTTTTATGTATAGCTGATATTCTGGACCGTGACAGATACTTAATCACTAATCCACTGGATTTACAGAAAACTCAGAAACCGTTCAAATCAGTGTACATATGCTGCCAAACGAATGAAACCCTGGGTGGCTATATCACCAGAATTGGACGATATCGACATCGAGGATGAAGAATCTGATGGATTCAGATGTGGATGGCGGAGCTGTCTATCCATAAAAAAAGGAAGAAGATTTAGCAAAAAAAATAGAGTGCCAAAATTAATATTAAGAAATTTTGTTTGTGAAAACCCGAATGACTTGTTAAATTTAAATTTTAAAATATCCAAAGTTATTTGTCCACATTTTTTTAATATTTTTTTATTTTTTAAATATATTTTTTATAAAAAAAAATCATGCTGGAACAGGGACAGAGTGGGCTTTTCTAAGTTTTTTTCGATATTTTTTTCATAAAAAAAAGGGCATGCTGAGATTCGTCCATATTACAGACAGAGGCTGGGATGTTTTTATATTTTTATGTATGTTTCTTACATTACTGAATAAGAATGTTTTTTTACGAATCGACTGGACAAGTCTTATACTCTATTTTCAAGAATCGCTTTAAGTTTGAATTTAAAATATTAAAATGTGCTGTCAGAAACATCATTTTAGTTCAAAAAATCGTGGGTAATTAATTTTTGAATAATTGATTTAGTACTGTTTAGTAGGGTATTACCCTGAAATAATTAACCTCAATACGCTGAAAATAAAAATAAAATAAAAATATTTGTTTTTTTGCTTTTATTAAATTCCCAAAAACTCATTATAACAAAAATGCAGTGTAGAAATAACTCTAGGTGTAGATATCTTCGATTATAACCTGCATAATGTGTAAATAGTAATTTTGCAAACCTGCTAAGAATTAAGTAAAAAAATGTATTTTACTGAGTATTGAGTTAAAGGCTCTAATATGCAGTTGTACTAATTAACATTTTTATTGTATTGTAAGTTCATTGTTAGTTAAAAGTTTTTAATCTTACTTGCTTGCCATTGAAAAAGTTTTCCTAGGCCGGTAAAATTTAATATGAATTTAATATCAACATTGTAACGCTTTTTACTATTTTGAGCGATATATTAAGTTTTCCTTTTTTTTTGTTTGTTTGTTCAAAAACTACAAAAATGGTAGTAAGTAAATATGTAAGAAGTATGTATGTATATGCAGGTAATTTTTCAAAATTTTCATACACACTCTGAACAATAATGTATCCTTAATAAAGTTATATTATTATTAACTATTTTATTAATATATTTAGTAACTAGATAAAAATAGCTCTGTGTTAATGACAACATTGTTTACTGCTAGACTGTTTACTTCACTATAGATTATATAATCAAATGTAACTTCTTAGCCTAACCTACTTTTGTTATGACATTTCAAATATAATGTACTTTTAATTTATATAAGATAAACTGATTACAGAGTTTCAAATGGCACATGTTCTAACTATATATTTAAGTATTACTGTTAGCTGTAATTATTATTAATATTAAGAGTGTAGTTTTGACTTTCTATTATTATCTATATTATTGTAAGCATATTCTTATTGCATTATATTTGGCAATCACTTTTTTTGTTTTCTATAAAGCATTTACAAGATCAATTTGTGCATCTTACCTAAAGCGAATTTGAATTTCAAACTTCAATTCTGGAAGATTATAGATACCAAAGTCCTATGATTTCTAAGTTATTTAGAATAGCAGCTTGCAATAGAATATAATAAAGATTAAGATTTTTATCACTAATATAAAGAAAAAACATAATAAAATGAGCCAGTTTTCAGATGTGAATGCGATTAGAAAATTTTCTTGTTACAGTTATAGACCCCAATTTTAATTTAATTCGAGTTTTATTTCAAATATTCCAAGATCTGTGCCTAACTCTAACTAGCAGTTGGCACATTGTCAATTAAACAGCATGAAACTAAACTTCTGAAACATTCTTTTAATATATTCATATAATTAAATATTGGACAGAAAATATAACATTTAAATAATGTGTCAGATGTCAAAGAATAAAACCGATATTGTCATGGAAATGCAGTTGCAAGAAGCTTAAATCATACAAAAAAATGTGTAGATAAGTGAGATTAGTATATGTCAGACAGTTTATGATTTTGCAGAACATATCTAGGTATATGTTGGTCCAGCAATCCTGATATAAAATCTGCCCGCAGGCTATCAGTTTTTGCGTCTTTTTAATTGACCAGTGTTGTGCAGTTACATGTAAATAATATATGTTTGCAATATATTCGTAAACATAGCGTAAAGATAATAATAATTAAAAATCATAAAAAACAAATTTATGACAGTGGAAATATGTTTTGCTTTTTCTTTTAATCAGTGTTAATTCGAAAAGCATCCCTAAAACGAATTGCAAAATGAGCCACGGTCTCTGGTTTTTTTACACTTTGCATACACATGTATAAAATATATATGGATAAATACGTCGTAATTGTCAGTTTTTCAACACCTGTTTATCTTGTTCTAACGTGTTTTCCTATACTACATTAACACTTTTTATCTTTGATTTGTAATGTTGTGACTCAGGTACTAATGCCCCGAATCACAACCATAAATAAGGTCAATACATTAATATATTGTCGTATGAAATATATTGGGTGTGTTCAGCACAGCTCAACGGTTGACACTAATCAGAAAACATGTTGAGTATGCTGGAAGTCAACCATTGAGTTTCATCTGAACGTTTTGCTGACTGTAATCTGTTGCTGTCAAGTTTGGCTATATTGTTTTGAGCTTTTTGTTAGCAAAATGTCATATTATATTTATTTGACAGCGCTTACAAATTAAGTGTAAATAATCGCCGCTGCCTACTATACTCAACAGTTGAGAGTCAGCGGAAGGACAGCGATTCGACTGAACGCCACCGCTTAGTCAGCAACTCAACAGTTGAGCTGAGCTGAACACACCCATTGATGTATTGCAGAAAACAAAAAATATTTCAATTCAATTTTAAATAAAAAAATTATACAAATTATTCGCGCCGTCAAAAATTAATACAGCGACACATATCAGATTACAGTTTTTTTCATGCAAATTAAACTGCGTGAACAGTTTTTACGATTTCTCATGTACGTTTTTTCGACGTTATGAGAAAGTAGAAAAAGAATAAAAGAGCTATTGAAAAAACTACTAAATTGATTGAATAAAGCAATAATATCAAATACAGTAGAATCTCACTAATCCGACACTTCAATAGACCGACACGTCCAATAATCCGGCACCATTCGCCTGCGCCTCCCTCGTCCCTCTGGATTACCCGAATGATAAAATCTTCTTAACCCTTTCAATACTGCGGGGATATATAAGTCCCAGAGAATGTTCAAAAATTACTGGTGTGAAAAGTATTCGCTTTTAAAGCGCTGGGATGGGACTAAACAGTAGTCTGTGGGCAGTACTTCACAACACGTGCTTCGGTTAGCATAACCTAACTAATTCACACTTGGTATACGTTCATAAGTGTAAGCGTGCTCTTCGTGCATACACGTGTAAACAAAACTTTTAGTGTTTTCTTTGTGTTTTAGTGAACATTTTGTGTGTGTCTAATTACTGAAGTAAAAGGTAAATTGCATGTAACATTTATATAAGAATAAAATAATTTGTATGCATTATTTAACCTTTTTTTGTTGTATTGGGACATATATATCCCTGCAGTGCTGTATATCCCTGCAGTGCCGGGATGTACTTGTCCCAGCAGTATTTTATCATACGAATTTAATTTTTATTATTGAAATAATTTTAGGATGAATCGACCACTGTCTAAGAAAGAATTAGAGAACGAGCTTGGTAATTTATCTGATATGGAGGTGGATCCTTACCACGACAGTGACGATAGCAGTGACACATATTATAAAGGCTCTGATGCCTCCATATCTTCTGAAGAAGTTAGCACGTATTCTTCAAATGATGTAGATATCCAGATGCATGAAAGTGTACAAACGGTAAATGAAGATAGGGATAACAACTCTGAAAGTGTAAATTTCACTGATACAACTCCTTCACAATCAACTAGCAATACTAAATTTATTTGCCACGGCGATATTGATAATTTTTCCCCAAAAATGTCACTACCTCAAGAGGACAAGGCAATTATTATGGCTAACCTAAACAGAGGTTCGACCAAGCTTGATTGTTTTTATAACCTATTTCCAAATACTCTCATAATGCAGATAAGTTATAATACAAATCTGCGCCTACAAAAGCTCAATAACGCAAAGATGACATCACCAGGAGAAATAAAAATTATTCTGGGTTGTTCATTGATAATGTCATATAATCGTGTACCAGCAATGCAGCAATATCAGAATCCATTTCCCGAGATCGCTTTATGCTATTGATGTCAAAACTGTATTTCAATGACCCCGAAAAACCTCCAGAGGCATCGAAAATGTATTACATTGAAGACGTTTTGTCCTGCTTGAAAAATACATTTTTGAAAGCGAGAACTGACAGCACATTTCAATCTATTGATGAGTCAATGACGAAATTCAAAGGGAGGTCCAGTCTGAAACAGTATCTCCCCTTGAAACCTGTCAAAAGAGGAATCAAACTTTGGACAAGATGCGATACAGTAACGGGGTATGTTTATGACACAAACATATATAGTGGACGGGAAACTGAAGTTACTGAAGGAACCTTGGGCGAGCGTGTGGTTCTAAAATTGGCAGAAACAATTACAAGTTCAAACGTTGCTTTACGTTTCGACCGGTTTTTCACGTCAACACGTCTACTAATTTTCTGCTGTCGGAACTAAACGTCACAACTGTCACAATGCCACTACTGGTACTACAGCTCGTAAAATGAAAGACGGTACTACTAAAAATATTGAATGCCCTGAAGCTATGATTTTCTACAATAAATATATGGGGGCGTAGATCAGCAGATCAAATGATTACTTTATACGATTTAGATAGAAGAAGTGGGAAATGGTGGAAGAAAGTATTTTTTAGGTTGCTAATGACCTGTGTTCATAATTCGTATATTTTGTATCAAGAAGTCACTCGCAAAAAGTTCCATTTATCGATTTCGTAGTAGATGTAGTTAAGAGTTGATTAGTCAAGGACGATCAGAATCTTTGTACAAACGGTCCAGAAGACAGGGCAGGGTTTCAAAGAATGTCAAATAATAAATATTTTCTACTCTTGAATAACTAAATTTGAGGTCTGATTATTATTTACTGCTATTATTATTAATTATTATTAAACTACTGCAGGGACATATGTGTCCCAAGGCATTTTTCCAAAAACCATATTTTCTAAAAATCTGAAATTATGTAAACATGTTCCTTTACTTATTTACAGCACATTTAGTTCAATTATACAGAAATATCTTCACTGGCCAAAAGTCGTATTGAAAGGGTTAAATATCACCAAAATCGGTTCAAACTATTCATAATAATGTATATCAGGTCACACTACCTCAATTAAAAAAAAAAAAAAAAAAAAAATCGCCTCGGCCAAGGTGCTGAAAGGAGATGTAAAATTTCTGTCAAATAAAATTCTCATTTCTCCCAAAAATATCAAAGAATCCAGCATGAGTCACACCCACTTAATCTCTTCGGAACAAAACGATAGTACGATTGCAGCAACAAAAATTGGGTACAACTCTCTCAAAACATATTGCAGAAAAACGTGTTTTCACAAAAGCGCGGGAACATTTTAAGAGCGTAAAATCTGAAAACTCCGCCCTTCTCATTTATTTACGAAAATGAATCATTTGTCATCCTGTTCCGTTGCATGTAATCTCTCATTAGTTCATCTTTGCCATCGTCGTCAAGCAGTTTAACCTCAAAACTAATCACGTGCGTACGTATTTATCTGCTATTTTCAAGTGAGAATAGTGTAGTTAAAAATGTCAACTAAACGGAGACACAAGACTCTAGTTTTGAAAGATAAAATGGACATTTTAAATAAGTTAGCTAGTGGAGAAAACATGTACAAATTGGCAAAAGAATATGAAGTTGGGCGTGCTACTATATACGATCTTAAGAAAAGAAAAAACAAACAAGAGATAGTGGACTACGTGAAGACGATAGAATCTGGGCCAGCAAAGCGTAAAAAATTTAAAGTTTGTGATTGTCCAAAGATGGAAAGCGCTCTCTACATGTGGTTCAAAGAGAGTTCTAAACACATTCCTGTATCTGGAGAAATTCTGAAAGCAAAAGCATCGATTTTTATAAAAAAAAGTACCAAAAAAGATGATATTCGTGCCAATGATGGGTTGCTGGATTAATTTAAAAAGCGATTTGGTATCCGTCTGTTAACAATATCGGATGAAAAATTGTCAAGCGCCGAATCTGCAGTGCAGCCATTTATCCAGTATTTTAAAGACAAAATAGAGGAACTGGGTCTGCTTCCTGCCAAATCTATAATGAAGCCGACAGTGGTCTGTTCTGGAGACTGTTGCCCAATAAAATATTCGTATCCTATGAAGAATCGAGCGCACCAAGTCGTAAAGTGAGTGAAGATAGAATCACATTTATGCCGTATTCAAATGCTACTGGAACACACAAATTGGATTTGTTAGTGATTGCTAAAGCTAAAAATCCCAGAGTTTCCAAGAACATTTGTCTGCCAGTCTGCTACAAGAACCAATTTAAAAGTTGGGTCACGAGGGAGGTATTTAGTGAATGGTTCCATAAAGACTTTGTGCCAGAAGTGAAGAAGTTTATGAAAAGATCCAACTTGCCGATAAGAGCTTTACTCATACTTGACAATGCTCCAGGCTACCCAAATGAACAAGAACTTAGATCAAGTGATGGGAATATCCAAATAATCTTCCTACCACCAAACTGCACACCTTTATTGCAGCCGATGGATCAAAATATTATCCAGAAAGTAAAGTCCTTGTATAAAAATAAATTGCTCATCCATATTATTTCTCGGGATGATGACCTAACGCAGAGCTCAAAAAATTGAATTTGAAAGATGCTGTATTCTCTCTCGCTCAAGTATGGAGCTCTGTTTCACCTAACTTAATCCAATCATCATGGAAAAAGCTACAACGAATCCTGTATCAGAAGAAACAGAAGAATGGGATCCTGAAAATAAGCTACTTATTGCCGATTGCTTGCAAAATTTATCAGAAAGACGATTCGAGACAAGTGAAGAAGATTTATATTCTTGTTTGAAGAGACCGAAGAAACAGAGCTGTAACAAAACGTCTTCCGTTGAGCCAGAGCTACTTTCGCATAAACGTGACCTTAAGCCTTTAGCTAAAAATGTGCTTGTCAAGTGGCGGCTGTCGGCTAAATGGAATCGGATTGGAATGGTTAAGGGAGTCGCGCATCTCTTTCTGTCTACCTCGAGTTGTCAGTTTTCCAGGGGAGATAGACTTTTCATGATTTGGATGATGAAATCATTTTGCTGGGATGATGCAATCGGGAAATGATAGAGAAGGGAAGTTTGGTTTGAGATGTGATGGAGGATAGTCGCATAGAAGGAATAGTTTATTTAAAAAGAGCCTTAAAAGAAAAAAATATAAAGTTTATTTTAATAAAAGTTTGGTTTGAGATGTGATGGAGGATAGTCGCATTGAAGGAATAGTTTATTTAAAAAGAGCCTGAAAAGAAAAATATAAAGTTTATTTTAATAAAAATGTTGGTTTGAGATGTGATGGAGGATAGTCGCATAGAAGGAATAGTTTATTTAAAAAGAGCCTTAAAAGAAAAATAAAGTTTATTTTAATAAAAAGTTTGGTTTGAGATGTGATGGAGGATAGTCGCATAGAAGGAATATAAAGTTTATTTTAATGAAAGTGCAATTTCAATTTAGAGATTTTTCTTGGTTAAAAGTAAAGCCACGATTTGAATAATAGAAAAGCGGAAAAATAGAAATAAAGAATTGATGAATATATAGAAAAAATGGATGAAATCAAAGATTCTAATTTGGAGATTCTGATTTGAAAAATTTGAAGAGGGTTCCGATCTGGTGATGATTGCTGGAATAAAATGGTGAACAAAAGAAGGAAAGAAAGACCGAAATGTTAAAATTAAAAATCATTGATGTGTAATATCCTAATTGAAATGGGTAAAATAGTTGAAGTAAATTTAAGAAGAAAAATTAAGAGGTTATTCTACCATAAAATCAAGTAAGTGGAAAAAATGGAAAATTATATTGGAAAAATCGCTGTATTGGGTGATATCTAAAGAAAAATATTAAATTTTGTTTAAAAGAAAGTATTATAGTATTTAACAAAAGAAGAAAGAAATATATATATATATATATTGAATAGTTATAACAATATATGGAGTATTTGAAGAAAAGTTATATTGAAATAAGTGATTATGAAAAGAAACAGAAAAATGTATGTGTTGAGTTATTAACAAATTTTCATAAAAATAAATAAAACTTCAAAATATTTTTCAATAATAAATGTACAGCTAAGCTGGAAAGAAAAAAATATATATATATCTGCAATCAAGAACAGAAACTTATTTGAATTAAAGAAAAATAATGAAATAATAAAATAAAGAAAAAAATAAAAACAAAATAATTAAAGTTTACATGAATAAAAGGAAATTTTTTATATTGAATGAGTATTGAGGGTTTTCTATTATTGCGTCGAAAAACATTTTTGAAAAATTACAGAAGGTTTGCTTAGCGTAAAAAAAAGAAGAAGCCTTAAATGAAAGATCTCTAAATTATTTTAGTTATTGGTTGCTTTGGGAGAAATTTGATAATTGAGCAGTGAACAGGTTTTTTTTTTGAAAAGGAAAGAGAATGAATCAAGGTATGACGAGTTTTGGTATTTAGATTTTGTTTGTTTTTTTTTTAAATGATACTATGTACGTGAGTGAGTAAGCACAAGGGGAGACGCCATACAGTGGTAGTGGATGTGGTGAAAATGGAGGGAACCGGAGGGGCGTTTTAATTTGTGGACTTCTTTTTGTTTTTTTTTTTTGTTTTCAATGTTCATCTGAAAGAGACAGTTTTTGGTTGTCTAGGCATGCATAATTCGTTCATTAAAGTAACAGTTAAATAATTCACAAGGTGTGTCGTGAACCACTCCCCCCCCCCCCCTCCCAATGACGAGCTAGCTAGAGCAGGCTCATCTAGGCATGCCGATTGCAGACACACTACGTTTTTGTCATTTGGGTTTGGTGAACATTTGTTATTTTGTTTGTTTCTTGACAGCACAATGGATGGCGTGACTTTCGGTAAATCCTATACTTTTCTTGTAGATCTGTTTTTTTATTTCTTTCAGTCTAGGACTTGTGTTTCGGAGGGTGTCGGATTCTGGGACCACATGTCTCGGATGGCGGACCATTTGAGGCTTGGGATGTGTCGGATAGAGATGTGACATGATTTCAAGTATCAGATAGGTTTGGGCTTTGGGAGGTGTGGTGTAAGAAATTTGACATTTCTGCAATTGCTAGGGTTATAAACCTGACGCTCAATGACGTGCTCATAGGAGCATGTTAACGGCCGCTCAGGTTTGTCGTGTGAACTGTTACAGAGCAAATTATGACACCAACTACTACAACTGTAAAAGTAAACATTATACAGCATTTAATTGTTTCAATACCTGAATAACATTGGCTGAAGAAAACGGCGTATCTGCTAAAGATATTATAATTCTTCGAAGCATGCGAGAAAAGGTTTTTAAACAAGGACTACAAGTTGCACAAAACTAGACCTCAATTAAGGATTATTTTAAAACTATGTAATTAGTTAATTGTGTGATATGTTACAGGTATAAAAAAACGTGTAGAACATGAACTAAAATACATTGTATTCCCTTTATGAAATGCTTATTTTATTAATTATGAATTTAGTGAGATTCTACTATATTGAATACAATAAATACCATTGAATCGTTTTTTTCTTCTCAAATTTGTGCATTAAACATTCTTTGCGCTAATATAAAATCGTTGTCCCTTTTTTATTTTAATTACTTATCTAAATTGTATGCTCTCCTTCAGAAGCACGGCATATAACATAACTGTAATCATCTATAGTTATGTACACACATTAAACAGACACATAACTTAAAAACAAATGTATTGTGCCGTTTTGAACAGGGCGAGAAACTCAGTGAAATCATGAAAATATTATGATTTGCGCCATACACATTAGGAACCATACGCAATAACAAGGCCAAATATAAAGTAATATCGCAATCAGCTACTCCGCAATGTGTACTGTAAGATTAATTAGCCACAGAAGTAACGTAAAGGAAAAAATGGAAAAGCGTTTAGGTACATGGAGCGAGGAAAACAACTACAACACCGAAAAAAGCCGTATTATATCAATATTTTTTCCATATTAATAATATATTTCAATAAAGTTCTATTTTTTAATAAGAAAAATATCGATTTGTTATATCAATAAAAATAATGATTTTCTTATAAGATCTATATATGAAAAATTCAAGTTTAATAATAAAAATGTCAAATAGTTTCGCAGTATTTTGATACGTATCTAGCATGAAATATATAAGTTAAGCGAAGTTAATATGACAAATTTAATTTTTAGAAAAAAAGTATGAATATCATAATAAAAATATTATTAATTTGATTAAAAAATTATTACACGTAAATAATAATAATTTTCGTATCATTCCCTTGCAAAACGTTATTTGCGCTGATATGTGCATGTCAGTGTTCATTAGTCAAGGGTGATTGATTAGACATGTTCAGTCCAGTTGTATGCGCCGACACAGCCCGACCACGAATTTTTAAATATTGAAGTAGTACATAAAAACACCGGTTCTGTTTAGCATATACAATTTCTAAAACAAGCGAAAGTGAAAAATCAAAACAGTTTCGAAATTCAAAACATGGAAGAGTTAATTGTGATGACAACTGCAAGCTATTTCAAAGACTGGCCTTTTGATCAGCAAGCCGACAGGCCAACTTTTTTAATACTTATTACTTATTTGTTTTTATTTGGTTTTCAAGTGCGCTGTTTTCTTAGATTGATATTGATTTTAAGATGAAGTATCCAAATAGTATGTACGCTCTTATAAATATGTGGCCAAAATTATCGGAAATATTACAAAAGTACTACGAAAACCATATTAAGGCTGAATGTCAGAAAATAAAGCTCTCGATTCCGAGCTTCCTTTTAACTATGTACTAGTAGCGTGAGCTTTCGTACAAAGCTTCTATTTAGTGCCACACGCAGAAGCAGTAGGTACTCGCTGTATATAATATATATATCTTGACCTAGCAACAGTACATAATCAATGCTATATTGGCATGGCAAACATTTTTTTCTTGTTTTATTTTCTCTAGAAAACATGTCTGCCATATTCAAACCGAAGCGTATTGTTTTGTTGTTCGAAATTTAATTGAGCTGTTTTTGTAATTTTATTATAGCTTTCTATACAGCCTTTGGGATCTTTATATGACATCCCTTGCCTTCTATGTATGTAATGTACATATATGCACAATGGTTGAAACAAGTTAAATTAAATTGGAGGCATTGGAATCGGGCAACTTCTTCGTAATCACTTAATCACTATTCAAAATGATGCACATACATATTTCCATATAGAATGTACCTACCCAATTGATAACTTTAATTATTTGCCGAATACACCTAGAGCGAAAAAACCGAGTATGTGCATGGATTATAAAAAAAATTCCCAATCTCAAACAAATATGCAATAAAAAAGTGAAAAGAGAAAAAAAATTCCAAATAATTTTCCCTCGGCTTATAGTCGTCTCTTTTTAACTAAACTATAAACGAAAAATATTAACTAATATTCTCCCTTTTCTCTCAGTGCATTCCTAATCCACTCCAACAACAAAACTGCACACTTAGCTAGCAGCAGACGGGCAGTGCTTGTGCTATGATGCGCCGTTAATATACATTATGTACATACGTGCAGGATAAATACTCATTTTTAGAGACACATAAGATAAATTTTTTGGCCTTTTTTTACTGGAGCCTATCGCCATCTCGGAAAGCTTTTGAGAATTAAAATGAATAAAACCAATTTTAGCATTCACTTTTTATCACGAATGAGGTTTACAAAATGATTTTTATAAAATAAATTACTTTCGGGATTAATCCAGTTTTTGGGCTACGGAATAGAATCGTGTTAAAATAACCGTGTAGCAAAAAATTTTTTTCAAGTTACAAGAGTCTCAATCTTAATTTTATGAAAGTAATTATAACATTAAAAATATTAACAAATTTGAAAAAACAGCTCCGCTAGCATTTACAAATATGTCTGTACGAAAAAATAATAAAAATTGGTGTGTACATGAAAATGTTATTCGAAGGGAGAGGAAAATAACACTGTTTCTTGAGGTTTTAGATTTAAAAAAAAAAAAAAAAAAAAACTCAAAATCTTTCTCAAAAATCTAAGCCCGGTATCATTTGAACTGAAGAGTTTCTAATATTTTGCCGAAGGTTTCAAATCAATATAATAAAAACTGCGGAAAATAAAAGGGGGAACAAAACTCTTACAAATTTATTCAGCCATAAAGTTAACAGTTATAAGGATCTCTATTCTTCGATGAAAAAAGCAAATGTTGAAAAAGGTAAATTCTCTTATTACTTTAGGAATAAAATGAAAACTTCAAATGTACATACATACATATATTTTTTTTAAGATTCTAAAGATTGTATCATGATAATGCCATTATTTTCCATGCTTAAACCTGCCGCTAGAACTTGCTTACAGAAGTCAAGTGATGTATCTTTGTCATCTTTTAAAAAAGCTACCATTAATTATTATTATTAATATATCCAGTAGAGTCAAGGCTGTTATGGTATTTTTTTTCCAAAAGTATGTGTATAAAATTTTCAATTCTGAAGATCGCAAAAGCTCAATTGTATCAAAATTTTAATTGCAGAAGATTAATTTCTCTCAATAGTTAACAGATCTACCATTTCAAATATTAATTTTAATAATTTCAAGTCTTTAAAACGCATTGAATATAAAATACAAAATAGGATTGGCAGTACCAATAAAAACTGAAGCCGATATCAAAGTTTTTGAAATAAAGAATATACTCCTATATGATTTTAAAAGTCCATTTTTAGTTGTGGAAAGAATTTAAGTCCAGTCATTTTCTGAACATTTTTAATCATATTGTTACGAGCGTAGCCTTTGTTCGTTATTTAAAACACAATATTTCAGATATCATTAACAAGTTCTTTCTTTTATTTAACTTCACTATTTACTTTTATAACATTTATAAACAATTATCGCAATAGTTTACTTCGTTCATTTCACTGTCTGAAATAAGACTCGCCTCGTGGATGTGAGTAGCGCCGTATTTATACTCTACAAATTATACTAGAACCTTCATGAATATTCCGTTTTCCGAGCCCAAGGTTTACTAAGATGTCACTAGCCTAAAGTTGCTTCCATTTCCAACAGATGTCGCTTGTGTCACTTTGTGGCACGTAACACTGCCCCCTTCTTAAAATTGTTCGTCCCGAACAACAGGTGATCCACGGTTTTCATGCTCGCCGTATTTACACAAACGATCCAGGTGAACGATTTACCGTTTGCCTCTTGTACCACGCTGAATCCTATATACCATATTATTATTTCTAGTTTCCCACTGTTGTAGTAATTTTGGAAAACGTCTCGTGGCCGCGTGAACATCAGCTAGTCGTTGTCTGAGCTCGGGTGCGTAGTCTTCTGGTATTTTTTGTTCGCCTCTGGGTATACCAAACTTGAGCTGGCTAGGTGAGCGCACCTCCCTTCCGAATATGACCTTTGCTGGGGTTTGTCCGGTCGAATTGTAAACAGCTGATATATAAGCCATTAGAAATATAGGAATGTGTCGATCCCGCATAGCGCTGATTATAGTTGACTACCCTTCTTAGATGTTCGATTAATGTTCTGTTGAAGAACTCGTCCATGCTTTTAGTTTTCCTTCGTCTCTTATCATCC
Organism: Dioctria linearis; assembly: GCA_963930735.1. Taxonomy (NCBI): domain Eukaryota; kingdom Metazoa; phylum Arthropoda; class Insecta; order Diptera; family Asilidae; genus Dioctria; species Dioctria linearis. Next base: position 85,314,126 of record OZ005742.1, read on the forward strand.
TCACCATCATTGCCTTTGAATCCTTTGTCCTTAATTTTCTTGCCCTTTTTATCGCCATTGTCATGCTTGTCATTACCGCCTTTGCGCTTCTTATCATCACCTTTGTCTATACCTTTTCCGTTCTTCATTATACACTTACCATCGTCATTATCAACATACTTAGACCATTTACTTTTCGTCTTTTTCTTTTTTTCATTGTCCTCGTCTTTGGATTTCTTTTCTTTCACCTTTTTATTTTTATCACCGTAGTCATCATCGTCTTTGGATATCTTTCCTTTCTTCTTTCGACTGTCGTTATCGTCATAGTCATCGTAGTCATCGTCATCTTTTTCTTCCATCCGTCTGCCATGTATCCATTCAGGATTGCATGGACGTTGTGAAAAGGCTTCTACATTTCCGTGAATACCGCCTTTGTGGTATGGGATCTCAAAGTTATGAGGTTGCAGTCTAGTCTCTCCACGAAAAGCTTGCTCTCTAGTTCGCCATCTTCTCCCTTCTTCTTCTGATAATGGCATTCGTCCTCGTTTCATACAGTCGTTTTGAAGGTGACCCAGTCTACTACATTTCCAGCATCGAAGGAGACCACGCGAAGGAGTGCTCTCTGATGACGGCATTTTGCTGCAAGTCTGCCGCCTAGCTCGATATCTTTGCCCTTCTTCTAGCGCTTCCATTCGTCGGCGTTTTCTGCAGCCCTTTGGGGGTGTCCCGGTCTATTACAATTCCAGCATCGAAGAATAGCACGTGAAGGAGTGTTCTGAGATGACTGCACTCTATTACAAGTAAATTCACCCACCGAAATTTCTCTCGCCCGTACTACACTTCGAGAAGCTTGTCTGGCAGATTCATATCCTAATGCATAGGCTAGTCTTTCTGCTGTTAATTTCTTTCCTGTTAGCCTTAACGCTTGTTGTCAATTTTGATCTGCAATAGCGTTCACAAATGCTTCTGTTGCCACTTCATTAAGGAAGTCCGCATTTACGGTAGAGTATGAAAGATAAGCTAATCTTTCTACATCAGCCTGCAGTTATTGTAGTGACTTTCCATGCTTTTGAGTCCTGTTGCGTAACTGCAGGCGATATACTTGCTGCATGTGCTCATCTCCATAACGTAATTCTATCGCCTGTACTAGTGAAATGTAATCACGTTGCTTTTCAATCTGTATAGTTTGTAATAAGTCTGACGCAGGACCGCGAAGTGCTAATACCAGAGTTGTAGCTTTGTCTGCACCGCTCCATCCATTTACTTCGGAAGCTGCCTCGAATTGTATCTTGAAAATATGCCACGAACTTTGTCCATCAAACATTGGAGGTTTCATTCTGCTTGTACCGGATATTTCAATTCCTTCGCGGCGAGGTTGTCGATGCTTCATCCTCTCCAAATCTGCTTTAAAGTTATCAAGCTGCTCCGTGACATTTTGTTGTACTTCCGACACTTCTTGTTTAACTTCCGACACTTGTTGCTGAACTTCCAACACTTTCTGCTGGATTTCTTCAATTTTAACATTTTGTGTGTCTAATGAATTTTTCAGAAAATTCTTCTGTTCTTCCAAACAAGTTTCTAGACAATTCTGTGAAGAAATCTTTTGTTCATCCCAACGGGATTCCAGAGAATTCTTTTGTTCGTCCAAACGGGTTTCCAGAGAAATCTTTTGTTCCTCCATAGATTTCTTCTGCTCATCTAAATGTGATTCCAGAGAATTCTTTTGTTCCTCCAGAGATTTCTTCTGCTGATCTAAACGGGATTCGAGAGAATTCTTTTGTTCCTCAAAAGCATTCTTTTGTTCCTCCATAGATTTCTTCTGCTCATCTAAACGTGATTCGAGAGAATTCTTTTGTTCCTCCAGAGATTTCTTCTGCTCATCTAAACGGGATTCCAGAGAATTCGTTCGTTCCTCAAGAGCATTCTTCACCTGCAGGATTGAAAGCTCCCTTTTGGTAATAATGTACCCAAAAGCTGTTCTATGTTCATCGCAGGCTCTTTTTCAGTTTCTGGTTCTTCCTCGAAAACGTATGTCTCAGGATTCTTTTCTTCCTCTATCAAAGCTTGTCTAAGTCGCTCGACTAGAACATTCTATAGACCTGTCGTTTGCAGTGACCGCTTCCCCAACTCCACTTTCAATTCCTGTATGCGAAGCTCTTCTAGTTTGCGTCCCATTCTTGCGTGATTTCACAAAATTAATCACTCTTTGAATTTCAAAGTCAAATGCCACCACTTTATTTCGCGATTTTATTTTACTTCTGACACCAGTTGTTACGAGCGTTGCCTTAGCTCATTATTTAAAACACAATATTTCAGATATCATTAACAAGTTCTTTCTTTTATTTAACTTCACTATTTACTTTTATAACATTTACAAACAATTATCAAATCAACTCTTTATAGTTATCGCTAGTACTATACTTCTAATTATCGCAATAGTTTACTTCGTTCATTTCACTGTCTGAAATAAGACTCGCCTCGTGGATGTGAGTAGCGCCGTATTTATACTCTACAAATTATACTAGAACCTTCATGAATATTCCGTTTTCCGAACCCAAGGTTTACTAATACCATAGACACACATGTGGTATTGATGCCATTGTATTCAAAAACTACGTGCTACACTAGATGTGTGTCTTCACATACTAGTTGGATACTAGCTGTAGTACCTGGTATCCGGTGAACGTACCTAGTACTGAAACACAACAATTTTTGCTGGTATCCTAATATTCAAACCTAGTAGAGACAGTTTTCTATTGATACCACTGCCATTTTACATAGCGGGAAAAAGTTACAACAAAATTTTGCATTTTTTTGATCAGCCATTTTAAATTCTATCAAAAATTTGTGTTAAAAATGGAGAGCGCAAGTTTTAATAAACGGAGGAAAGTGCGAAGCAAATCACATCGTTTTCCCAATATTATGAATTTTGAACCTAAGGATAAAAAATATAGCATAAATATTACAAGTATATTTTAATTCAAAGCTAGGGATTACCTTTGTCCACACCCTCCGATTAACCCTCCATGAATTATTTAAAATATACAATTTTCTATAAAGAGCTGCTCGTCTTTTGTTCCAAATTGGTGATAACTTTAGCTGCGCGTTTGACCTCTCTAGCAAAGTTTTTAATAATAAATTATTCATATAAGATGAAATTAATTTATTTTGTGACATTTTTACAAAAAACTTTGGCTTTTCAGTGAGAGCGAATGTCAAACTATACTACAAACAAAAGTGTGTCGGGGGTCGGCTATACTACGTTGTATAGCTTTGACCTGGTATCAATGGCATGATATCTATACCATATGTGTGTGCCCAGTATAAGATGTCACTAGCCTAAAGTTGCTTCCATTTCCAGCAGATGTCGCTTGTGTCACTTTGTGGCAGTGTTGGGCGTAATCTGATTGCAGTGTAATTTAATTAATAATTCCATTACAGTTTAGTCAAATTACAAAGTAATCTAATTAAATTGTATTCGATTACATATCAATCAGATTACTTATGAGAGAATATGTAATCTATCAAATGTGTAATCTGTTACAATATAATTAGATTATTTTGTAATCTAATTCCATTGTAACAGATTACTTTGTAGATTACTTAAAAGTAATTAATAATATAATGAAATGAATTGAAAGAAAATAGTATTGTTCTCGTATGAAATTAGTTTTAGGGAGTTTTATGAAAAATTAGAATACAAATATCTTAAATATCTTAAATGTCTTAAATGTAATCACATTAATTAGATTAACATGTAGTGGGATTAACTTGTAATCGATTAATGTGTAATCAGATTAGCTTGTAATCACATTACACGTTAATCAATTACATTAGGTAACTATGGAAATGGATTACATTAGTAATCTGTTACAAAGTAATCTGATTACAGAATACATGGTTAATTGTAATTGTTAATCATTAATCAGATTACATTTTGCCCAATACTGCTTTGTTGTACGTAACAATATTATACAGGAAGGAATCTAATTTATTTACAGGACCTCCAATTCACATTTATTAGGTATATAAGCAGCAATAAAAATAAAGATCTGTATTATTTATATATTAAAAGTATATAAAACATTACTGGATTTATTATACATATATGCAACATATGAATTTAATAACGATTCTTATTAAAAAAATAATTCATAACTTTCCTTATAAAAACAATACACCATCGCATATTATCAATACACTTTTTTGTACTAATACTCCGTCAAAATTTAATACTTTTGCATATCATAATCTTCATTCATTCATTCGTATTGAAGAGATTTTGTATAAGAATCTTATCAATTTTATAGCGGAGATTTCAGGTTTTTTCTTTCGGTGAACTAGCCTAATAAGCCCATGTGCACAATGACGAACCAAGAGAAAACCAAAAGCATTTTTGAAATTTTAAGCAAGGACCGTATCACGAGGCTTGCCAAAATAGATCTTTGGCGGTAGCAAAGCGTAGTTGGAAAAATTTCAAAACTGTTCCCATCTGGATAGCATTAAAATGAAAATTGGAACTGCAATTGCAAATATTGAGGCAGCTCGTTAATTAACAAAGTATGTAATAAATCCCCTCAACCTATTATTCAATAAAAAAAAGAAAGCTTGAATAAAATTGACTTTAACCATGATTGGTAGAAAAATTTCCTGTGTCCCGGAGTAAGATCTTATTTAGAAGGAAATAAATTTAGTATAATAAGATGTTGGTCCTGCTGAATAATGCTCCAGGTGATCCTAGTTGAATTAGCTAATGAGAGGATTGAGTATCAGTCTAAAATACTACATCTTTAATACAAATAATGGAAAATGGATCAAGCCAGAACTTCTTCATATAAATCAGGGATGTCCAAACTCACATAATTTAAAATACATATATGTATGTAGGTACTAAAGCAAATGTGTTAAAGGAAATGAGCTTTTAAGTTTTCATACCTGAATACTAAAAAGCTTAAAGCTCATTAGCCCGCGGACATAGGACTGGGCATCACTGATTTAAAGCATATAATTTTCAATAAATGGCACTGTTCAAGTCAGAAACCATAGTAAAAATTACAATGCAATTTATTCAACGATTAATAAATTGCATTCATGGGTCAATTAACTCTTAACTTATTTCAATCACCTTGTAGGAATATTTATGCTCAATAGGTCACTGTTATATATCTAAAATATGCCTGAAAAGAAAATCTGAAAAAGGCAATAAATAAAAATATTTGATTCATAAAATTTTCACATAAGCTAATCATGCCTAAAACACGGTTAGCTTATCTATTCAATCAGTGAAGAAAATTGCGTCAGCAATTTCCTTCATATTCCATGAATTAAAACAAAATTGTTCCCATGGCAAGTTTTGCCTTCAGCAAATATAGAAATAGAAATAATTACTTTAAAAAATAAAGCAAAAGACAAATCGTACCTTCAGTACGATTTGTCGTAAAAATTACAATATGTATGTACGAACGTACATATACATATCACAAAAGAAAAAGCTTCGCGATAAGAAATGCGCGCCGCGAATTTACATTATACATATGTATACACGCACCGCAACTTCAAGCGATGCGGGACCGTCGCTGATGTTTATAAAAACATCAAATTACATCAGTATTACATTACTTGTTTAATCAAGTCCAGAATAAATGAAAATTTTTCTCAGGGTAGAAATGCAATTTTCTACACTGAACGACGGCTCTTGATCGCGATGAAGGTGATCAAGAGCTCAGTCGGTTTTTTTGTTTTTTAAAACGAAGAGAGTTGTTTTTAGATCATATACGCGGGAGTCGAGTTTTAAAAAGAAAACGTGGTTGGTTTGAAAAAACGAAGTCTGGCGGTAGAAAAAAGATTATTATTAAAGTTGTAAAAGAGATATAAAAAATTATATTTTTTGGGAAGTGGATTCGGCTCGGTTTTCGGTAGGAGGAAAGTTAATTACAAAGCAAAAGTTTTTACGAAAAAGTTTACAATAAAAAAAAGGAAGTTTGTTAATTTACGAAAAAGTTTATTAAGACCACAGATTATAAAAGGTGTTTGGTCACCAAACAAACTATTTTTGTCACCACCGCCACTGGAATCTAACTAGATATTGACTAGTTGTCAACAGATGGCGCGCATGGCTCTATTCGGATATTTCGGATAAACGGATATCCACAGCTGTGCTTTCATGAGCTTTTGAGCTTTCGTGCTATAAAAACGTGAGCACGGAGCTGAAGACTAGTCAGTTTTTCTCTGACCAGCATCCAACAAGGCTAGGATATTGACCTAGACTTAATACCCATCGGAACTGAGCATATTGAGCCAGTTTCAATTTTCCATCCTCCAACTACCCACCAAGATATTGACTTGGTCACATCCCCAACCTCAAGGCTTGAATATTGATCAAGTCTCCTACACTCCCGTGGGGTTCTCATAAATATTGATTTGAGAATCTCACTTTTAGTTAAGTATTTAATCATTAATACGTGATAGTAGAGAAGTGTGCACTCGCTATCCGTAAGATTAGGCATTAACCAAAAATTGTGAGTAATTTGTCTCTTTTTTCTTGTCTAATTTCAGCTCAAAAGGAAATAAACGGACTGAAATATATATAATTTTATTACATATGTGAATTGTATTAATTTAATTATTTTGTTAGCATTAAGGTTGGACTTTGGATTTATAATAAATAATAATTGAACATTGCTTGTGTTATTATTCCGGAACCTATTTCTATTTCTTTTTATGTACTTAACAAAAGGAAAAGAAATTAATAAAGAGAAGAAAAGTTTCAAGTGAAGTATTTTAAAATTAAAGAGCCAACACAATTAGGGGAAAAGGCTATCTCTGAACCCACAACGGAGTGAAGAACAAGTAAAAACCCCCTATTTCGACGTACATTGACGGAAAACATAACATCACTAACTATAATATTGCTGAACACTTCAAATTGTACTAGTTTTAAGTTTTTTATTGTTGTTAAATTAAGTATTAAAATTGTATATAAACCGTGATCGTTTAGTAATAAATCAGTTGCAATTTATCAGTTAACACACCTTGTTCACCCCCCACCTAAGGTCAGTGAACAAGGTAAAACTAAACCGCGACTATCTCATCAACCAAAGAGCGATAAATAGTACACAACATCTACATAGTTCAATTACTACTGATATATGTACATAGTAAGTATGAAAAATTCAGTGAAATCTGAAACATTAATTTACAAATATAAAATTCTTTCAGATCAATCGTTATGGAGACATTAACCAACAAGCAAATTGAAGTCGGTTAACAATTAACCAATTAATCGAACTCTTGGAAACCTCAGAAGAGAACGTAAAGAGAAAAGAACAAAACAGCTCGTCATGTTATGGTCATGTTAGTTACATATATCAATTCCCATGATTTACCGGAAACTTATAAAATTCCAAAGAAACCTAAGCCACTATCTTGGTAATGTATAAACTCTTATAAATAACATGTACCGACAGCATATCATAACAATAAAAATATAAAATTAATTTCACACAGCTTGTAAAAACGCTGATGTTTGCAGAAAGTAAAAGACGTGAAAATGAACTTTTAACAAGAGAAGATCAGTCTGTGAAAGCTTAAACTGAATGTCGGGACACTTATAATCAGCACGGCGGTAAAATAAAAAACGAATGTAGAAATATTTCTTGAATAAAGTTTAGAATAGAGTGCAAGTTTTTGTTGTGATTTAAAAATCGATTTCTTTTCCCTTTTTTTTTCTCCGGAAAAATACGAAAATAATTAACTCGTGTGGGCACGACAGTAACACCCAGGTAGTCAAACGTATACATGGCATGCCACCACTCGGTAACTAGCCTGACATCTGTTAGTCAGGGAGAGTGGAACAACGTGCATCATGTGGGTGAACAAATAGAAGTGGACCAGAGGAGGAGGCCAAAAATGAGTGACAAGAGGTCATGAAGAGGAGATTCAAGTGTAGAGTCCTGCCGGGGTGAGATTGAAAAAATTCTCGGAAGTCGGAAAATCTTTTTATTCGTGAGATAAAGACAAGGTGACACTAAATAAAATACCACCATGACGACTGAGTCAACAGTGCCTATCGACCTTTTTCCCTGCAGAACGGATAAGTGAAAACAAGAAATGGAAAGTACAGATTAGAACATAAACCGGATTCATAAATTTAAACCTAGAATTGGAATAAGTACCTAGTAGATAGGCTGTGAAATTGTGCATGGCACAATCAAAGGGGACTGTTATAAACGTACAAATTTTGCTTCGATCTGTTCTTTGGTACCCTAGAAGGCCTTCTCGGGACGACTCTCTTAAACAGCAGACAAGACTCCCTCAAAAATATCACCAATATCATACGGAAGCTTACTACGATCAGGCAAAATAAGCGACAGAGCATATCAAAAATAAATTTGCAAGCTACGAAGCCACTATTGTTATGGTCGTAGCATACTGCATATAACAGCATGCAACACTGAGAATTACTGAAACATGTATACCGGCCGACTGCCATGCCGACAGTCGCACGCACCCTAGCTCGGAGAATTCTTGCTTGTCGTTGATTGAGAAGAAGAAGACAATCTTCTCTTCTTGTCAAATCGTCCAGTCAGCAACAGCGCAGAGGAATAAAACAAAAAGATTTCGTATACATCGTGTTACATATCATAAATTCATCTATAATGCATTCATTGAGATCATATCATCTATAATGCATTCATTGAGATCATATCATCTATAATGCATTCATTAAGATCATATCATCTATAATGCATTCATTGAGATCATATCATCTATAATGCATTCATTAATTAATATTAATTCATATCAATAAAAAAATAATGCATTGCATATACGTACATACCTACATTGCATTATAATTCCTATCAAGAAAAAATAATGCATTGTATGTACATACATACCTATATTGCATTATAATTCATATCAAGAAAAAATAATGCATTGCATATACGTACGTACAGTAAAGGTTGACCGAGTGACGCAATACCCCTGCGCGCAAGAACTCGCACATTGCAATACGATAACCTTGCGCCGGCGGTAAAACATAAGTAACCAAATTGACATGATGTAATATGATAAGCTACAAGCATTTGGTGAATTGATATGTATGTAGGTACGTATGAATGATAGAAACAATGGAACTGGGAAATATGTATATACGCATAAAGCAACGAGTATCGTGATGTAAGAATAACAAGCTGCGAATAGCTTCCGCAGCTTGTATATTACAAAATAGGAAATTAAGAAAATACACCTGGCCTATACAAATTACACTTTTGGTAAGCAAATGTTAGACCAGAAATATTACGGAAGCATAGGTAAGGTTAATTTTATATTTAAGATTTTTTGTATAAATATGATGTTGATTTGTAATAAAGGGGAGTGTTCAAGTAGCATTCAAAGCAACTCAAGTTGTTCTTACTAAGGGAAGTAAAGCTCATAAGCGGCTCCCATCTTCGAACCAAGGGAAGTAAAGCTAATAAGCGGCTCCCATCTTCGAACCAAGGGAAGTAAAGCTAATAAGCGGCTCCCTTCAACCTACTGCGGCTTCATTCATCAACATTCGACCTGGAATATCTTCATTAGGTGAACCTATGAGAGTACTTGAGGACGACTACCTCCCAAGTGCTACATAAACTCAACAATCGGCGAGGAAATAAATCCTGTAAGTAGATTTAGAATATTTTTCAGTTCTCAGACTGATCTATTTTCAATTAATAGAATTATTTTCATCTACCCCGCACTAACAATAAAGTAATCCGCCACCTTTTTGTCCAACAAAAAGGGAACATTCCGTCATTGGAAATTTGTCATCGACTAGTAGATAGAAGTGCTGATGTGAATCCGGAACAACTGCTTGGTGGCTTCAAGACGTCACGTAGCAGGGAACCACAAAAAAATTATCAGTATTGCTCCTGCAGAGCTCGAAGAACTCCCCTAGGACGGCCAGATCTTCAGGAATAAATGTAGCACCTTCTCCCCCCCCCCCCCCTTGCATGCTGACCACAAATGAAATATTCACCTTCCGGGACCGCTACATATGACGGTATCGCTTAAGGCCCCATAAACGAGCTGAAAGACGATAGATAATCGAAAAAAGGAGGAATAATTGGTTCCGCTGGCATCAAAACACATTCAGGTCACTGCATGTAGACAGGATTCGCGTCAACAGGAAAGAGGTTTGAGATAGGTTAAGAAAACTGAACCAGGTCTACACAAGGGACTCTGAAAATAGATGCCCTCAGAGTCAGTTGGTTGGTTGGGGCATGCAGTGAAGGCATACCATCTGCGCCTTCAATGTTGGATGTAGGTAAGTGTGTAAGTGTGTAAGTGTGTAAGTGTTAAGTGTGCCGGCGTTTTGTTAAATAGGCGCGAATCATTTTTTGATTATGGCAGACGGCAGCGGCAGGTTTTTCGTGGAACCTCCCCACACTCTCCGCCAATAGCCGAGGCGAGCTGGCGTGCCTCCCTGCAGTCAACGCTGTCCGCCGAGTGATCTGTCAGCTCATGCTGGCAGTCTGGACTTCACGTCCAAGTGAACCACTCTACATAGTTCCATAACACTATACACCCCTCAAACAAGCAATTCAAGCTTTCAGCATTAACCAGCGAAAATGAAAGTGATGTTCGTCGCAAACGAGAAGGATTACGCATTACAGCTTTCACCGAGCAATTACAGGGAGTAAACAATGACAATGAACTCAATTCAACCCGAATTGAGCTCTGCATACGCATACTCAGCGAAGATTGGAAAAACATTCAAGAATTGCATACAGAACTACTGCTATATTGCAAAGCAGATGATTACGAAAAAGAAGAAATTCAGAAACTAAGCATGAAAAATAGAGGACCATGATATCTCTTCAGAAGAAACAAACGTCACTTCAACGTGTTATATATACTATGAATTCTTTTTTAATACAGACCTTTTAGCATTTGAATCCTCTCATTAGATTTGTTCTGGTCCGAGCCTTTGGTCCTTTTGAATGAGTAAAGAAAACAATTTTTGTGTGTTTTTTCGTGCCTCACTTTCGCCATGTTATTAGTAGAAGCCGTTACTCACGAGGGTGTTCGCTGCCCCTCGGGGCTTACCGTGATGATATTTGGCGTGTATGTTTGGCGAATAACGCCTGGCTGGAAAGGCCCCTTGCGCCTGGTGCTTCGTCGGAGGGGTTACCGCCCGATCACCATTTGGAGTGCAGATGCGGTTGCCGGGCAATATCACCGTGTTTTGCTGCCATTGTATCCCCATGGGGGACAGACTTTAATTGCTCGAGGTGAGTTTGCGTCCCCTTTTTTGAAAAAAGATTTTTGATTGTTTTTCTTTTGTTTTTAGGCTGCGTCCTAGTTATTACCGGGGAGCACTGGCTATGTGCATGCTGCCTCGAAATATTTTCTTCCGCCCTTACGGATCTTTTGCGGGCTCTTATGGTCACCCCCTTCTCTGGAGATGTCATCGAGGAGGAGTCCAACTTTGATGACTGAATATAGTCGCAGCCGCATTCTTCAACACACTTTATCTTTTTATATCTTTCATATTCCTCTTCTCTTTTCCTAACACCAAAAAGTAAAAAAATAAATTTTGATACTAATGATGTATTGTTGGGTTTTTTTTTGGTCTACCCTTCCCTTTCATACTTTCAGCATTTTTTTTCCCTTTTTTTTCTTTTGATTGAGGTTGGTTCAGCTTGTTCTGGTTGTGGTTGGCTTGTCTTTTTTGGTTTACGTATTATATTTTTCTCTATATTATTTTGTTAGGTGGTAATTTATATTTTATGCTTTTAAACAGCTACTTATATATTGTGTCCTATTCTAAGGTTAGTTGTTATTTAGTTTTTATGCTACGTTAGTTTTGTTTCAATACTTATTTTATTACTTTTATTTGTAATATAGGTATGTTTTTTGTTTTTCCACCTGTAATTAAAAATGCTTCAAAGGGGAATAGGTTTCTATATACGTGTGTGCTCTTATTACCACTATACTTATTTATTTTTATTTTCTAATAAAACACTTTTCAGAACGTCTTTTTTGTTCTTGTTTTTATATATACTTATTGGTATCTATTACGTTTTATAACTTATCCTTACTTATTGAGGGAGCTGCGTTCTTTTCTTTGTTGATTGTTATCGTAACATGTTTATCTTTCGTAATGACAAGATTCAAATGCTACGGTTGGCTCATCTCTTGCGCATATGAAGAAAGTTGCATCAGCAATTTCTTCAACTACGCGCAACATTCCGAACAAACAAAAATCATTTCAAAAGCCAAAGGCAAAAAACGACCATAGCAGAAGCCCCACGACAAATCTTACCTTCAGTAAGATTTGTAGTAAATACGATATGTATGTACACAAATACATACATATCGGGCGCATGAAATTTTACGTCGGTGAAGACTGAAACGATCACGTCTTCACCGAAAAAAGCGCTTATCAGCAAATTAATGCGAGCTGCATACATTGTGGGCGCAACAATGTATGCACGATAACAAGACGATGATTTGATATTTATAAAAGTGTTAAATTTCATTTTCAACCATCGTCCGTCGCGATAATTCTGGGCATGTTTAAACATGTCCAGCGGCAAACAATTTTCTCAGGATAGGAATGCTAATTAAGCATTTTCCTATCCTGAAGAAGAAGACTTGAGATTTGAAAAATCAAGTCTCGAGTCAGTCAGTTCTAGACAGTCAAGTTGATTTAGAACCACAGTCGGGATCGCTGTTTGTTTGTGATTGGTTTCATGGTTGAGTTATAACCAATTTTTTGAGAACGAAGTTCAATGAGAGTAATTAGTTTCACTACGCAGTTGCCTAATTTTGCCTAATTGTGAGTGCTAAGAGTCCGTTTTAAAAAATAATTGAAGTTTGTGAATAACGTAAGGAGATTGTAACAGGTTTTGGACAACCTGACAAAAAAAAAAGAAATAAATAAAGAGTTTTGTATTTGGCAGAAAAGAGTGTTGTGATTTCCTACAGTTCCATCAATAAAACATTAGGATACGTGACTACCTGAGTAACTGCGCTCAGGGCCAGTGAGTACCCCATATAGTTACATATATATATATTTGTACACTAAAAGATATATAACAAACGCACGCCTTCAGAAAATGATATCAAATTGCCAAGACTGACAATTCCAAAATTTTATGAAAAATATGAGGCATGGAGAAGCTTTTACGATATTTTTGTCAAACTCTTTAATTCTTCTGCATCTAACCGGGGCCGTGGAATCGTCGTAGCGTAATTTTAATACGAAGTTAATTAATACCAAGTACCAATTTAAGCCAGTCACCCATTAGCTTAATCAACATTATTTAACTATATTCAATAAAGTCCAATTAAAGTGAGATCGTACCATCTTTGTTATCATGTATATCAATTACATCCTGAGAATATCTACTTAGACGACATCGTCATACCGTCAGCAACCGTAGAAGAGGCATTAGATTGATTTCAGCCAGTTCTGCAAGTAGCTTCCAAAAGTGGACTGAGAATCAAATGGAGCAAATGCCAAGTATTGCAAGAAAAAATCGAATACTTGGGTCACCATATCACCGCAGGCCATATATCTCCGTCGATAGCGAACACTAAGGCAATCATAAACTTTCCGATTCCGAAGACCGTGAAACAATGGCAAAGTTTCCTGGGTTTAGCAACCTATTTCAGAAAATTCATCCATAATTTTGCAATAAAAGCCAAGCCTCTGAGTGATTTACTGAATAAAGAAAATTGTTTTAGACTAGAAGAAAAACAAGTTGCAGCCGTGAAAGAAATAAAAACGATTCTCGCAGCAAGAGCAGTGCTAAGCATTTCTGAATATGGAGTTGAATCAGAGCTACATACAAATGCTTCCAAGGAGGGGAGCAATCCTATTTCAAAGATGCAGAGACGATAACGCGCTTCATCCAGTTCACTTTCTGGGTAAAAAGAAAAACGATACTGCAGTTACGAGTTAGAAGAATTTGCGGTCGTAGAAGCTGTGAATCGATTTAGAGTAGGTATACTTACTGGGACAACGATTCAAACTTGTGACAGACTGTAAAGCATTTAAATGTACGTTAGAGAAAAGGGATCTAGCCACACGGGTCGCCACATGGGCGCTGTTACTGGAAGAATTCGTTTATACCATCGAACATCGAGCAGGTAACCAGATGACACACGTCCATGCTCTCAGTCGCGATTTCACCTCCGTCCGGCGAGAAATTCTTGTGGGCATGATTATACATGCCCAACGATAAATGATTTTCTCAGGATAGGAATGCTAATTAAGCATTTCCCTATCCTGACTGTCGAGGCTTAATTAATGAAAAATTAAAAGTCGAAACAGAGTTGGTTTTTTAACGTCGACCTGATCGCCTCGTAAAAAGGATTATTGCCAAGTAATAAAAAGTATTACCCTCAGATTTAAGTAAAAATATTTTGCCAAGTTAATAAAAAGTATTTTCGTCGGATTTAAGTAAAAATATTTTGTCGAAGTTAGTAAAAGGTATTTTCGTTGGAATTTCGGTTACCAGATACAAACTGCTGGTTTAGTGAATTAATAAAGGGAATTTAGATTAAGTGAACACTGTGAATTAATAACCAAAAGTGGAATACCATTTAAGATTCCTGAATAAAACTATAGAGGCATACGTGTGGATTAATTGAAGTGTGTTTTATTTTACGGAAAGCTCTCGCCCCACAACTACAAAAATACGTACACTGCCTGAGGTGTGACAACTACAGAAATCGGTGAAAAAGTGGTGAAGTTAGAAGGTACCCCGTCAAATACGCAACAGTAACAACAACAAGAATTTCCTAAACAGATTAAGAGAAGCTCAACAGAAAGGTGCCAGACTACGTACCATAACCGAAATATTACAAAATAAACCCTACCAAGACTACGCTATGCATCACGAAATACTTTGTAAAAACATAAGCAACACACTTTTGTTCGTTGTACCATACTCGATGACCGCAGGAGTTATTAGAGAGGCTCACGAAAATAGTCGCTTCCATGTTAAGAAAATGAAGGAAATCTTGGAAAAAGAATATTTCATTCAAAATTTGCAAAGGAGAATAGAAAATCATATCTGAGGTTGCGTCAAATGCATCCTATAGCCGAGAGATAAAGAGGAAAAGCCGAGAAATAAAGAGGAAAAGCCGAAAGACATCTTCAACCTATCCCTAAAGGTGACCAACTGCTATAGACGCTTCACATATATCATCTG
Source organism: Dioctria linearis (assembly GCA_963930735.1). Lineage (NCBI taxonomy): Eukaryota > Metazoa > Arthropoda > Insecta > Diptera > Asilidae > Dioctria > Dioctria linearis. Next base: position 85,329,311 of record OZ005742.1, read on the forward strand.
GGACTACTACAGAACACGAAGAAGAATTATAGATACATTTTCGCGGCTATAAATAGCTTCACGAAGTATTGTTGGCTATTCCCCACGAGAACACCGAATACCGAAGAAGTCAATAAAAAGCTAGAGAGTATAACAGAAACGTTTGGATACCCGAAGAGAATCAAAGCAGACCACGGAGGAGCATTTACGTTGAACCGTTTCCGGCACTACTCTAAGGATCATGGCGTTGAGTTAACTTTCGTTAGGTAGGAGTTCCAAGAGGCAACGGCCAGATCGAACGACTTCATTCCCCCGTCATCGCTGCATTAACGAAGTTATCCCTCAGCAGTCCTGATAAATGGTATCAATTTGTAAAACCGCTTCAGCAAACGTTGAACTCATCCTTTCAGAGAGCAATCCCAACAACCTCATTTAACCTACTAGTTGGGACAGATATGCGTACTAAGCAAGATATCAAAATAATGGAAATAATTGAAGAAGGGTGGAGAAAGCAATTCCAAGATAAAAAAAACAGGCGATAAGAGAGCAAGCAAAGAAAGATATAGCCCAAATGCAAGCCGAAAACAAAAAATACTACAACAAGAAGAGAAAGCAAGCTAAAAAATTTTAAGTTGAAGATCTGGTCGGAACTGAAAGGGTTCAATTCGGCACACTGGATTAAAAATTCGCTAAAGTTCTTAGGCCATACAAGATCACAGCGATAAAGGCTTTCGATCGGTATAACGTCAAAAAAGAAGAAAATCAGGAGGGTCCAAACATTACAGAATGCAGCGCAGACAAGATGAAATATTGGCCAGAACGTAATGAAGAAAATTGAGTAGACGACGAATACTTAGTAGATGATGAAGACATAGCAAACGATGAAGAAGACATAGTAGATGATCCAGCGGGTGAAGAAGATGGAACCAGCAACGAAGAAGATGCAGCAGCAATGAAGAAGTCGCACCAGAGCCCGATGAATAGTCACGAGAGACCGAGTGTAGGAGCGAGAGAAATTCAATATATATGTATGTACCTACCCGCTTATTAGTATAGCCTAGACTGTATGTTTATAATTTGACTGACTTATAAATTAGTTTGTCTAGACTGTACGTTTAACATTTGTAATGTAGATATTGATTTGTGAGTTAGTATTGGTCAACAGGCTTACCTCTCGAAGTGCAGAGCTTTAATTCTTCTGCATCTATATTATGATAATCGTTTTATCTTGAAATTGATATTTTCATTACATTGCGAAGTGCATAAGGTTTAGTTTATCGGGTAATTGCACTTCTACTGCTGGTGATCAAATACTAGGAGGCCAGAAATATAAGCCTATCAATTCTAAGCCGGGTATTGCTGTAGTGAGTAAGTCAACGATAACCCACCACAACTGCACGTAAGTTTGATAGTCCAACTTTGGCTATTGCTGAAATGACGTCCAATAACATTCCAGACACAGCTGACATGCGAGCACTCCTAAGTGAGTTAAATTCTACAGTGGCTTTGATGAGAGAAGAATTTCGGTGTCAGCTGGAGGATATGAATAAAAAAATTTCCGGTGACTTGCAGAGTATAATGATGCCTTTCGAAGCTTAAATAAATGGAAAATTTCAAGGAATCTGTACCTCTGTTAACTTGCTCGAGGCAAGACTCGACCGTTTTGAGCGAGAACGCATATCAGTTGATTTGATATTGTCATAAATGGAATTCCATCAGCGCCTGATGAAGACCTTGTAAGTTATCTTACAAGATTTTGTGCTGCACATGATATCAGTTTACCAAAAATTGCAAACATATATCGTGCTAGAGTTAGGAGCGGTAGTGCTACTCGCCACATGAAAAAAATCATTCCTAGGAGCATTGGCGCGAAAGCGAAAAATAAGGGATCATTGTTTGACATTGAATGACATCGGAATGAACTCGACGCACGCATCTACATATATGAGAGCTTGACCAGTCGTAATTATTCTCTGTGCCGAAGTGCTGTACGATTACGCAAGTATTAGCATTTGGCTGCTGTCTTTACTTTGCGGGGTCTTGTTCACGCCTGTAATAAACTGAATGATTAAGCCTGCTGGAGGAGAAGGTAAAGAAATTGCTTTAGTCGTTATATCGGTAGTAATATTTTCTTAAATTTTCTTTTGCTATATTTTATATTTAATAATTCTATTAATTTTAATGGCATATATGTATGTAGTTATTCTACCATTGAGTATTTAGATATTTGTGTACTTCATGTTATCCTGTTTTGTAAATTATTGTTTGAGTTTTATCATCTGTACCACATTTTATTACTGATTTTCATTCTAACTGAATTTTCGCATTTCTTTATGAATTGGCTAATTGTTAGTTTTATGGATTTTTATTTACTAGATCCTGCTGCGTCCTCTTTTGATATAATTAACATTTAAATGAATTTGAATTATTATAGCGATTTCAGATCTGGTGGCCTTGACAACTCGCGAATTGTGCTAAAATTTTTGTCGGAGCGATATGAGGGTTTGAGTATTTGTCATTTAAGGGGTAACGCCACTGTAACGGCTAAAAAAAAAGGTTTTTTCACGAATTTTTTTCTCGCGAAATTAAAGGTGTTTGAAAAAAACCTTTTAGGGGTATTATCGGGCATACATTGCACTTTATTAATAAATTTTTGACAGCGAAAAAAAAACAAAATGGCGGCTCCACAGCCATCTTCCCGGGACATATTTTGCTTGCAGGGCTCCGCGGCACGCAGCACCACTGGTGCACATTTGAATCTAGACCAAAACAAAAAAAACCATTAATCTAAAGGGTTATAGCTACAGAATGACGTACGGAATATTAATTTTTGTAGATATGGCGCGCGTTTGAAAAAAGTTTGATTTTTGACGAAAAAAACGGCAGGTTTTTTGTTAATAAAAAATCAACAAATAAAGTTATTGAAAATCCCGTACGGCATTCTCTAGATAATGTTAATGTTAACATGTGTTTAAAATTTCAAGTCGTAAATATGAAAATTGTTCGAGTTATGCTGCGTGCCATTTTGAAAAACTGTGTTTCGAGAAAAAAGCGTTTAAAGTTTTGATAATAGTTTTTTATTGAAAAAAATAAAAAAATGAAGGTAACAAAATTTTTACCGTTAGTCTGCAATCCCACTTGCAAATGTCAAAAAGGTCAGTTGTGTTCAATTCGGCTTTTTCTGTCAGCTTTAGAAGAAAGCTGGCGATAAAGCTGGCTGAAAAGCTCCAATTGTGTTTCAGGCTTCAGGTAGTCGTTTCGGAGCAAGTTTGACGCGCTTGGTGCCGACCTCCATTTTCAAAGGTAAAAAAAAATTTTTCTCGCACCGGAACTTTTTTTTCTTATTCTAGAGGGTTTAAACTATTTTTTAAGCCAATAAAAAAAAACGACTTTTCAAAGAATTTACAGTGGCGTTAAACCTTAAACGCACAAAGTTAAAAAAAAATTGATGAATTCAGGAATATTTTTCGTTACTCGACTTTAGATTTAATTGGTGTGTCTGCTGTTTGAATGGTTACACCTAATTTAGGAATCATAGAATTGCTAGATGAGTGGTGGTGTCGCAATTTTCTTAAAGAACAACCTTCGTGGTCGAGTAGTTGCACGCACGGTTATTACGTACAAGATTACGTACATACATACGTACATACGTACAAACACGATAGTGATTTCTTGATTTATAGAAAGCAAAACATACGCGCATATGTACATACATATAACGTACAAACATATAATAAATTGACAAATACGAATACGCGCATCAAATTGCATTTCATTTCATTTTCGCGGTGATTCCACCGTCAATTTATTTATGATTTCTACGTCACGCGTTTCCCATATGGTTTATATGGTTAACCAATTCTATTTTCGTTTTATGAAACAACTTTCTCCGTTGTTCTTTGGCTCTTTGTACAAAAACACAAACACGGCATGAGACCAATTTCATGCATTATAATGGCACTAGGTTAACCCTGACCTAACCCACAGTCATTACATGCCGCTTATTTTTTCCTCACACAAAGTTGAGAAATCTCATGTGTTGATATTTTTACTTGTACATAATTAGGTAAAGTGAAATAGCAACTGACCCACTTATTGGGCAATAGTGCCGAGTTTTTTGTAACATTGGTTTCTTCCCTATATATATGGATGACCAATGGTTGCAAAGAAATTCTTGAATAAAGGGGAAATGTTTTTTGAAATTTTCTGATATTGCGGAATAGGCAATATTGACTATTACCGATATATTGGGAAGGCGTTCCCGATATATTCGATTTCTAGAATTCCTATATGGAATTTCCTAACTAGTTACCCCCATACCAATTTTTAACCAATTTTGCTGAGCGATGCCAAAACCTAACTAAATAAAAAGCCGATGCATCTCAGGGACCAGGCAGTCAGTTTTTGATAAAGTCTAAAGAATAAGGTTGACCCCCCATCAGTGGTAAGGTAACCTATTCTAAACTTATTAAGTCTAAAGAACTAATAACCCAAAGTATGTAAAGTTTAAATAAGCTTTAAATAAAGAGTAAAAACAACCAAAAGTGTGATGTAAAATTGTTCGAATAAAAAGTGTAAAGAATCAAAAGGTTCATTGGGTTGGTGATCTTCTTCTCAGGAAAAGCACTCCCAGTCCAAGTTACGGCAACAAAAACTAGGCCCGTAACATAAAAAGTGATTCGGTTTTAAATAAGCTTTTAAATTTTCACATCTGCATGCCCGGGCTGATATCTACTCTCGCTCACGATTTATTTGACAGCATTATTCCCAAAGATTTAATGATAGAAATAACATAATTTCATTTGAGTATCTTAATACCTACATATCTAAGCTCCTAAGAAAAACTTTTAAGCTAACAACGTCTTTCCGTAACGTAAGCAGAGAAATGTAAAAGTTCCCAGGAAAGGTATATGAGGTGTGAAAGCTTTAAATCTCATGCCACTCATTCTTATAGACAAAATTACTGACTTTGAACTTATTTTCTTTAATGGTTGAAATGTGTCGCCTTATTTGTGCTGCTGAGATTTCTTATAATCACACATTTTTGTTATCACATTATATTGTATTAAATGATTACGTTTTGGAAAATGCCCATGAAATAGGGAAAGTCATCGTCTTACTTATAAGAGCAATATTTGTAAATGACAAGGCGATATTATATGACCTAATGTTAAATTTCTGGTACATTAGTATTTGAAAAGATCATTGCAGAAAAATCATCTATGTGTTAGTTTATACAATATACTGGTGAAGGCACCAATAAATCTATTGCATTCAAGTACCCAGAAAACAACTTGGCGAACGTAACAGCGAAACTTAAGCGACAATAGAGCTGTACAATGCGAAACAGGAGAGTAAATTCTACAGGGCTAAAAATTATTTATGTTATCGAAGTGATATAAAAGCGAAACGAACGCGAATACAAATTCTGTTCTCTTTTATTTATCTTACATAACACGTACATGTGCGCAGTTTTGTGCCCAAACTTCCGAGAATTTTACAGTTTCAAAATTGTCGGTCCTATTTTCCCCCCTGAGTTTGCATTTCACTGTAAACAGATCAGAAATTTGTCGTGTTTCTGTTTCTACCAGTGAATTTTGTAAAAGGTGAGCAATTAAAATTACTGTTAAACCATCTACCTTGATCATAGTTAAATGACAGTCAAGTCAAGTAACATCAGTATTTGTGGTCTAAGTATATTTCGATAAAATGTATCAGATTATAGTAAACAATCAATAGTTTATTGTAAAGTAGTATTGCACACATACATATATACATATTGTATTTAACCTCTCTCGAAATTAACACATCTAAATAAAAAAATAACTCTATGCTTAATCGTTGCTTATCTCAATTTGAACAATGTTAAGGGATCTAAGAACTGCAAGCCTCACTTGCACTCTAGAGCTCAGTCGATGCACATTTATAAAATTTATCGTTGTTGGTAGTCAAATAAATCAGTGATAATAGTACCAAGTGTGTTTTTTCTTCATTCTACCCAAAAGTACAAAAGCTCTTGTATTTTCAATTACATTTAATTAACATTAAGGGTAAAATGAGTGGCTACATTTATTGAAGACTGGATTAGATAGGTAGGTGCCTACAAGCATTGGTTACTAAATTATATTCATACGTAGCTGAGACACGCTGATAACGCTAATGATTGAGAAATAGTTTCATTTGCGAATTGCTAAAGTTATCGTTACCACAGTAAATTAATATTCACTTTGGATACATTTAAATTTATCACATTTTGTCGAAAAAGAAAGGTAAAGTGAATCCGAAGTGATACCACCAATGTGATACAATGTTCTGTCAATTAAGAGAATAGTTTTAAATCCTATAGAGTTTTGGATAGTTAATAGGTATATAAGCAAATAAGTAAAAAGTTGGAAATACCCTTCCAAGTTTGGTGTAATGAAAGATATATTAAGAAAGCTTTCCTTAGTTTTCCCATTATGGCTGATGTTATAGTAAAATACTATCTACAATTATTAATTTTACCTGGATTATGTATTACAAAATTTGTTCCAGGTAATAATTTGAGAATTGAAGGAACAAGATTTGTTCTTGAAAATACTGACTAAGAAATTATGAGCGATGAAATTTTGAGATATTATGCGACAAATAATAAGAATCAAATTATTATGTTGCTAAAATCCGACAGCACAATTAACAAATATACAGCAATCCACAGAAAAGACTCCTTCATATACTATTGAGGAAGTTTATTCTGAAAAAAATTATGACTTGTTAAGTTCAACCAAGAGATTTTCCTTTTTGATAACATTTTTGAAAGAACTTCAACATTAAATAGCAATGTCAATAGCTGCATTATCTTTTCCAAACTTTCCCAATATTTTAACAAAACATAGGAAATGATGCCGGTGAATATAAATAAGAGCTTTATAAATAAACAGAAGCTTGGTAAAGGAATTAATATTTTCGCCAACCTAATTATGGATGAGCTTGGTGCCCTTTTCCTTCTTCAATCCCATGTGTATTTTTCGGCTTATGCAGCTACAAGCTGCAGTAAAATATCCTGATTCGTTTATAGAACTAAATTCCTACAAGCAAAAGATTGAAACTATTTTGTTACCACTCATCATTATTATGATAAATTGGAAATTTTTTTTAAATCAAGCGCCCAATAAGAAAAACGTATCTTCTGGTGATACTGTTGACACTAAAGACAGAATAAGAATCAAAATTTTCGAATCAAACTGTCAAAAGTGGCAGCCTTTTACAGATCATAGTGAAAGATTAATTTGAGTGAAAAGAAACTATATATACGCAAAAATTACTTACACAATCGATTAACTTGGAGGAAAGTCCAGAAACAAATAGAAACACAATATAATCTTTAGGGACCCATAAAAACCAAAAGATGGCAGCAGAAGCACACTGGCAAATTGGTATCGAACTGGCAACGACAAATAGTGGAACGACTAGGAGCCTCGAGAGACCGAAAACGAGTCAGCTTAAGGGAGAAAAATGACTTTCTTTTAGGCGGCAAGTACTGAAGTAGTGAAGATAGGAGAAAGTTACTTTTTGATTTAAACAAAAACAAAAAAAAAATGCAGTATTTTTTTTAAAGAAAGCAACAGATCAATAAAGTCTTGAATTGTAAATGTAAACGAAAAAGGTGTCCATTTTTTGTAAAATTCGTTCAAGAAAAGGATAAGGAGTGAAATAAAAAAAGAAGAAAAGGGAAACTGATCAATCGGTTCCTTTGTTCTAGTGGCAGAAGGACAAAAGAAAATCCAAGATAAAAATTGGTTTTCGGTTTTCTCGCTTTTTACTTTTGCATAGGAATATATAAATAAAATAAATTTCACAAAAGATTTCTGAGAAATTTCTTTCTCGAAACATTATTTGGACGGAAAGTAGCGGAACCTATATAGGTGAACATATGTTCACGTTACCTGGTATGGTATACGATGTGTGAATTATTTTTTCTTTCAATTAGATTTTTTTTTATTGAATAGGAATAAATAAGAATAAACAATATTTCTAGAAAATTTCTGGGACACATTCGTTGTTATGGTGCATCTACAATAAAATAACTAGACATAGTAAGAATAATCTAACAAAAAGATGCATTACAAGAGTACATGCATAAGAAAAGATAATTACAACATAAGATGCTAAAAAATACGCATATCATGCAGGCAGAATTTACATAGAGCGGGAAGTACAATTGAACCAAAGAATCATGAAGAAATTCTGTTCAAATAAGTTAAACGCTTTCACTTCCGCATATCAGCACATATGGCTTAAGAATTAAGTAATTGATTTTCATGCATGAAGCATGAAGACCTGAAAAAGATAAACAATGAGTTGAGCAATTAAATGCACTCAAGCGCCAGCCAGCTGATTCTTGCATTTTCACTTTTTACGATGTACTGACCCTCAATAAAGCCGCCTGCTGATATGGGTCACTGTTGTACACAATGAATGTGTAAACAAAGAATATTTTTGGATGATATTTTTGTGTCATTAGTTTCGTAAGTTATTTGTGTCATATTGCTTCACGTTTTTTTGTGTTTTGTTAAGTGACCGAAATTATGTTAAGGACGGGTAAGAATTTTGTATAAATTGAATGACTTCATATTGAATAAACAGAGTATAATTTTGACCTGTGAAGGGAGAAGTTCAGTATTTTCAGTTGTAACTAACACTCCCCGCTCCTTCTACAATTTAGGCTATCGCAAGACGCCAAGTACTCTCAAGTAAGAGATATAGGCTGAGCTCGCTCGCCAAACATTGAACCAGTTCAAAGAATGCTGATATAGTGATTGAGAACATCCCAAGAAGACGTCCAATCATTACATACGCATTTTATTTTATTGAGTAGAAACTATTTGCATCCAGTTCACGTGAAATCAAGTGAAAAGAAAGTGAACGTTTAACAGAAGGCTATTGCAAAAGGTCGGCGTTAATAATTTTTATGCACAATCCAATTATATCATTTGTCAAAGACACGCGGAAAGTGATAATCAGTAATTTCGAGTGAAAGTGCCCATCTCCAAGTCCTGGTGTCCACTTGTACTTGGCAGCAAAACGAAGACTTTATTTATTTGACTTAATGAAGGCCGACGGAAGATCGAGGAGTGTTTTTATTTTCTTTTAGATTTTTCAGATTCTCAGATCATCAAATGCTGATGGCGAATTAAAGAATTCCTCTGTTTAAGAACATGAAGGCCGTCTGAAATCGAGGAAATTGCCTCATTCTAGTCCAACAACTGCCGACGGCGAATCGATGATTGTGTGTAGATGGTGTGCAGATCAGTGAAGGCTGACAATTCTCCCCCGCCAAAGAGTTCGCACATTACTTCGACCTTCTTGGTCACCTCCAAATATCAGAGTTTGTCACGGTAGTAATTTCGAGGTAGAAACCGTGAAACAAAAGTAAATAAGCAACGCAGTCTGCGAGTAAAGTTCCCATGATCCGGCTCCTTCCAGAGTGGAGAAAACAAGTATTTCGCTTTTCCCCAGAAAAGGCAACAAGTTTAGCCAAAGGGATTCGCCCCACGAAGCTCCGATACTAAGCCAAGGCTTGAAAATAGAACTTTTCTGCGCAAATCAAAGCTACTAGAACAAGTTCCACACCTAGTTATAGCACTTTTCGGTAGAGCTCCTTTGCTCTTAGAAAAGTTCTTCATTAAACATTCAAACAGGCTTTCGCTACACACTGCAAGCTACCTCGGTTGTTGTAGTTAGACAATTTTCGCGCAAAGCTTCTCATTCAATCCTTTCTCTATTACTAGGGAAAGAAGATCTATGCGACAGCGGGCCGTGCAAGTAAATTGCTCCTTCGTCACCACTCGGCCAGAGCAGTTTTCTATTAAGATAAAACAACGTTACAATATGAACAATTGCAATCCTTTGCAATGCCATTAGGACTTTCAATTCCTAGTTCAGGTGAATGATACATATTACGGTGTGCAAATTTACCCCAAGACATTTAATTTTACACCAATGTTGAATATTCTGCATGTTGCAAATTATTACCGGATGTAAATTTACTTGTATGCTGAAAATCATTACAATTATTGTAACTATATTTAACAATTTTTTTTTAAAGTATACTTGCAAAATTAATGAAGACCATATAAGAGACTATGAAAGTCAATAACAAAAGGGCCTTTCTATGCTCAGATTCAATGGTTCCACTATTTTGGATAAAGGAAGATTCAAGCAAATGGAAGAAGTTTTTCGCACTAGAGTTGAAGAAGTACAATAATTACCCGAAGCAATGGAACTACATCAATTCGGACGACAATCCACCAGACTGTGCCTCAAGAGGATTAAGTGCAACCCAAATAAACTCTCATAACTTTTGGTGGAAAGGTCCAAGGTGGCTATAATATGTGACAGACTAATAAAAACTAGTACAACTGAACTGGAAATTAAACCAATATATACAAAACTTATAACAGTAACATCTACCGACAAAATATCCGTACGATTTTCAACCATTAACAGATTAATTACGAGTAGGTACTAGCCATTTGCAACAAATTCGTTCAGAATTGCCGAAAACCAATGCAAAGAAGTCAATTATCGGTACTTTCGAACTTGAAGACGTAAGAATGCAAGTAGTAAAATTAATCTTTTAGACGACTGCAAGGATCGAGTCTTTTCTTTATCGCAGGGCGATGGCGTTTGATAAAAACAAGAAGGGATTGAATTACATCTTGAAGCCATCGTCCAAAGAAATTCGTTTAGTCGTATACACATCTGTAGTATAGCCAATATTACACATAAATTACCTAAAAAGAGTAATTCAATAATTATAAAATATTCAATTTTTATACATAAGTATAAGCTAATCATTCTTAAAACATGGTTAGCTTATCTCTCTGCAAAGCGAAAAATTGCCATCAGCAACTTCGTCACATTCTTTTGCATAAAATCCAAATATTTTCCCACAAAACGACTTGGGAAAAATAAAAGTTTTAAGCTTCATCCCAAGTCGTTTCAATAGAAAAAAGCCCCACGACAAATCTTACCTTCAGTAAGATTTGTCGTAAATACGATATGTATGTACATATATACATACATACAAATCGGGCGCATGAAATTTTACGTCGGTGAAGACTGAAACGATCAAGGCTTCACGCATTGTGATCGCAGCAATATATGCACGATAGCAAGACGATGGTTTGATAATTATGAAAATATCAAATTTCATTTCAACCATCGTCCGTCGTGATATTTCTGGCCATGTTTAAACATGTCCAGCGGCAAATAATTTTCTCAGGATAGGAATGCTAATTAAGCATTTTCCTATCCTAGAAAAATCTAAGTCTCGACACAGTCGGTTTTTAGCATTTTGTTCGAGCAGACTGATGGTTTGATTTTACGAGAGAGAAAGTACAAAAACGGTTCGGTTGGTCACGGGAGGCTGTACACCAATTGTAAACTAGTAAAGAAAACAGAAGTTGCGATAAGATAGAAAAGAAACGTTTTGCGAAAATAACGATAATTCGAAGTTTGTTAAAGAAAAAGTTTGTGAATATATTAAAAGAAAAATTATATATAAAGAGAAAAAAGTGTGTGAGTTGTCTTAATCATGGCTTCCTGAAACAGCGTAGAGTTTCTCAGGGTCGAAAGTTCATAATCAGCACCTTTGGCTGAGAAATATGGTACTTGAGTATCTCACCAAGAAAAGCTCAAGTAGTTGACATTTGAATTCGATCGCGAATATCACAGGCTAGATTTTTGCTATTGTTGACAGTAAAAAATTATTACAATTTCACTAGATTTAAATGTGGTAAAACTTTAAGTTTTTTTGTATTAATTCCACACGTTTATCTAAAAATACATGAAAAAACATGTACACGGCTTTATCCGTGTAATATTAGAGATGTCCATGTTAATAATCCATTGAAAATTGAGAATTCATACAAAAATTCAAATTTACGTGCTTCATGGTAACTTTACAACACAATCAATGTAAAATTCCACATGGATGGTATTTTTTACACCAACAATTTAAAATTCCTTGAAGAAGGTGAAAAATTGTGCATGTTCTCATCATCATTTCATCACTTTTTCGGTTTACTTTTAAGTGATTAGTTTGCTCCCTAGGCTTTCTGTATATTAAATATAATTTTAAGGCGTATATCTTCAACAGTGTTGTGTTACATTTCATTTTATAGCTTGAAATTTTCTTACTGTGTGAAGGTATGTCTTGTCAAAGTAATTTCTTTATTATTTGTACAGAGTGCGAAATTAAATTAACAAGTGTTCAAGATTAGCATTTGTACATGTGTTGTGACTAAGGTACCTATGCCCCGAATCACAGCCATAAGATCAATACAATATATTGATGTATCACATAAATGACCCTGAAAATGAAAAATTATTTCATTTAAAATTTCTTTTCAAATTTTAAATGCATTTAAAAATGCATTTCCAATTAAGCATAAATTGCATTTTGTTATTAGACACACATCATATTTCCTTTTCTTTGTGCATATGACAATGCGCATAAAATAAGTTGCATTTTTTCAAGTACGATCTTGGACTCTAGTGAGAAAGCAAAAAGGAAAGCAAAAAAGCCTAAGATTTCCTTACATACGTTTTTTTTGTGAATTTCAATTTAATGATTAATGATATCGAAACAAATTTGTGTGAATCATAATTAAGCGACTGATGTGAAGATTCTTCTTTTACACTAATAAACTGGAAAATAAAGGACCGTTTAACTCTTCCATATCTCATCGCTTCTCCACGTTTAACCAGAAAGCACGAGCGATCAAAGGTACAACACATGCACAGATTGAGAAATAGTTTTTCTTTTAAATTTATAGAACCAGGATGTGATAAAAGGTTTTCTAATTATTTATCCTTTAAATCACACTACTTTCGTTTTCATCCTTTTCAAAGAGAAAGTGATATTTACTCTAATAAGTTTTTTTTTGTTTTTGTAAGCAACGATCATGTGGATTTTCTTGCTGTTCGCTTAAAATAATTGTAAATCATGAATCCTTACATTTACTCAGTGAAGAACTATTGCATTGCCCTGTTGATAATTGTGAAAAAGTATTTAAAATTAAAACTTTTTTTCCACAGTCATGTGTTTAGGAAACATAAAATCATTTCCGATGTGCAAAGAGTTGCAAGTGAAGTAGAAATCGAGAGATACAACATCCTCGAGTCGGAGCTTTGTTCAGTTCAAATGGATTTTCCTATTCAAATGATTGCAAAGGCATTGAAGAAATCCCTTTCATTGCTTTTTTTTTAAAGCTAAAGACCAAATTCAATGTATCAGAATGTGAATGAGAAATTTTTGAATTTCCATATCTTGATTTCGAGTGTACATGCGACTAAATTACTGAGTTTCTGTAAAAATTATAATCTTATGAGCTTTCAAAATTCCTTCCTTGGTTTTTACTGAAATTGAAGAGACCCTAAATAATTTAGATACATCATGCAAGCGGTGTAGAGTTTTTAAGAACGAATTTTCTCATGTTATTCGGACACATTTTCACTTTCTTTCTTGCAGAAACTGATACCAAGCCTGCATTCAACATTTTCGCCGACAGCGAACTTGTTAATTCGAATTCAAATAGTTTTAAAGAAACATTTCTTCAAATTTTTTGATTGTACTACAATTTAAACAATAAATATCCAGTGCAGATATCGCAGACATATGAATTCATAATAAGATTTTTCTTTGAATTAAACACAGAAGCATCAAGAGGTTCCAAAAAATTCATCACAGCAATAGCAAAAGTAATTTGTCTAATTGGTAAATAATTTTCTAAAAAATGATGTAACTGTTCTAATTATATGTGAAAAGATTTTTAAGAAATGACGACTTATGATGATCTTCAAAATCACATCATTATAACTAAATATTTTGAAAGAGATTAAATGTGTTCAAATTTTATCTGCGTCAAAGTAATTTTGTTGTCAAAGTTGATGATATTATTTTTTTTCTCGACGAGAAGTTATTCTAATTTAGATACATAGATAGAGCCATTTAAATAGTTACCTAACATATTTTAAAATGATGTGTACCTAGTATATAAAATAAATATTTTTTGATTTCAAGCCTGGTTTCGTTTTCGGCCGAGTGACATAATTTATACTGCTTGAATCTCAATTCCATTTAATATTTGATTACGAATGGAATGGCATTCCAAAAGAATTATGTAAGAATAGGCCTGATTAACCCTATATCTGTGTCCATAAGTAACAACTGGTAACAACACATAGACAGATTTATTCGAGAAGATGATGAACGCGAATTCCGAATATTATAAATAAAACTTTGGCTGAAATAAAACAAGACTATCGTTAATACGTCTGATGTGAACTCAAATTGAAATTTTAATTTACCACTTTCTGGCACATCAGTGTAGTTTTACAATGCATAGGGTAAACGAATTTCACACAATATTGTAATTTTACAATACATAGGGTAAACAAATTCCATACAATACTGTAATTTTACATTCAGCTGGTAAACTCGTTGAAGTACAAAATGTATTTTTACACATTTTCTATTAGAGATGTAATTTTATCACATTTTTTATTGGCAGCAAATAAAAAATCGGTTGTTCAAAAAATTTGCGGAGCAATCTTCGTGAAGTTTATGGTTTCGTACATGACCAATGACGATGTACTTGTTTTCCTCATAAAGCAAAAATATGTTGCCCTTAAGATACGTATTCATTGCTTATATAAACAAACTTAATTTATCGCCCACAGATTCCTCTGGGCACTTCATTTCTTTTCGTTTTATACTGACGTTTAGGATTTAAGTATCAACCCAGTGGGAAAAATTGTCAGGCCTTCCAATGGAAGCCTTGTGGAAGCAAAGTACTTTTTCTCAATTGCTTCCATGTTAGTCGCATTGACGCTTGATGGAAAAGAACTCAGCGGAAAAAATTGTCAGACCTTCCAATGAAAGCTTGGAGGTAGCGGTAGAAAAGCTTTTCTTTTGCTTTCTCCTAATAAGTGTCCAACGAAAAGCCATAGATGCATGGCTCTATGCTTTCTGAGTAGAGCTTCCGCTTGCATCCTGTGATGCTTCCAATTCCAGCTAGGAATATAAGACAATACTTAAGTAGATATAAGTGTGTAACTTGTAACTTAAAAATCGGAATGAATAAATTCATTAATAGTTGAGTATTCAAGAAGCTCGATCTTTTCAATTCGATCATACTAACAAATTTGTTGTCAGAGGTAAAAGTTTTAATATTGTATTTGGGTAGATATACTGTATTGCATTTGTATCAGTTACATTTCGGAGAGCTGATTACTATATAGAGCAGTGATGGGTAAGCCTATATGGTCCAACGAAAACATTTTGTAACTTTGTCTCTCAGACGATACACATCGTACTGTGTGGTAGTAAGCTAGTTACATAAGTGATGTCATTACAGATCATCTATATAGATAATTTAGGAAAGTAATTTATTTATTTCATAAATACAATAAATTGTCTTGAGTTGAGCCGATAGTAGTCGTGTTATTTATATTTTATACTGGCGGCAAAAAGTCTAGCATCGGCCTTGAAAGTGACACTTACAACTTACGTTACGGCAAATTCAGAGTAAAAATAGTACAAGTTGGTATTGCTATTATTTAGAAAGAAATATAAGAAAAAATTAAAATAATTCTTAAAATATAGTTACTTTATAACAATCAAATTAATATAATTTATAAAATAACAATAAAATATGAATCTACTTAGGTACTGTGTTTTTAAACAATATGTAAATAATAATTTATGATATAGTTTTAAATTATTTTTCTTTATTTTTAGCATAATGAGTAAGAAAAATGGATGCAAATTCAACGATGATCTAAGAAGTGAATTTCCTTTTATTAAAAAAAACGAAAAGTGAGAAATGTTGAATTTTCTATTTCGCATGGCGGGAAGAATGATATTTCAAAGCAACTTGGAGACACAAAAACATAAAATATATTTAAAGGCTGCTGCATCTTCCTCCAAAATACAGGAATTTTTTCGGAAAATAACTTATGGAGACAAAGAAAAGAAATAATCATTCATTAGCAGAAGGACTTTTGTCTTTTCATGCTATTAATCACAATCATTTCTTCAGATCTATGGACTGTACATCACAAGTTGTCAAAAAGTTATTCAACAAAAAAAGTTGCCTGTGCTAGAACAAAATCCGAGGCAATTGTGTGTAATGTTCTTTTCCCAAATGTATTTTCAGAACTAAACAAAAATCTAGAAAAAAATTAATTTTATATCCATATATTCTGATGCATCTAATCATAAGGATATAAAGTTTTTTCCAACCATTATTAGATTTTTTTAATTCGGAAACTGGAATAACAATTAGAATTTTAGATTTCGTTTCCTTGCCCGGCGAAACTTCTGAAATAATTTTCAGTTCCATTATTAATATTTTGGAAAAAAACAATTTAAAACATAAAATAATTGCATATTGTGCAGACAACACGAACGCAAATGTTGGAGGAAAAGCGAGAAGAGGTACAAATAATATTTTTTATAAATTAAACAAAAACCTTAATCAAAACATTATTGGTGTTGGTTGTGCAGCGCACATACTACATACCGCCATTAAAACAGCTGCTGACTTGTTGCCCGTAGATGTGGAAAATATTGTTATTAAAATATATTCTTATTTCTATACATACACTGTTGAATGCTTTAAGAATTTTGTGAAATTTCGGAAGTCGAATATCAGAAAATAATTGGATACAGTAAAACGCGCTCGTTAGCTCTTTTGCCAGCTGTCGAAAGAATTTTGAAAATATACGATCCTTTGGAATTCTACATTCTATTATAGGATAAATGTCCTAGTTTTTTGAAAAACAATCTTCAAAAATGTGTCTAGAGTTTGTACACAATCAAGCAGCTCTTTTTCAAAATGCTATAAAACTTATTGAAGGTGACACGATTTCGGGAATTGAAGTAGCAAATGAACTTAATAATCTTAAATTTCATAATAATAATAAATTTGTTCTGTTTAGCTATCCGTAATAGTATAAGCCAGCTAGAAGAACAAGGTGCAATAAATCGTTCAGTTTTCATGAATCACGTGAAAAAGTTCTATAGTAACTGCATAGATTATTTATTTAGAAGAGCGGACGGTACATTACAATGATAGAGATCATTTTCATTGGGTTACTTAATTGGAATGATGTGCAAAAATCATTCGATTATATTACTCAAAATTTCCCATACAGTATTTCTGAAAATAATCTTTTTAATTAGGTAGCATTATTAAAAATATATATTGATATGCAAAAGGTTAATCTTGAGCATCAGCAAAAATCACAATAGGGAACAAAGGGTTAGAAGTATTTCATCATTTTTAAACAAACCATGTTCCATACAATAATGCATTGAAAATTGTGGAAAACACGCTGACGACTACGACTGAACGCGACTGAATGCGACTGAACGCGTTTTTCTTTTTTACGGTAAATAAAGTGTGGACATCAGAAAAATCACAATTAAGTGTTGGGACTTTGAAAGCCATTTTATGTGTGAAATATAATTTAACAAATTCTTGTGAAAAATTTTATGACCTTTTAAACAACGACAGCAATCTACTAAAAAAAATTCACTCAAATGAGAAATATGCCAAGGAATAAAATAAGACTACACTTTTTTTATTTTTTTTTATATTATTATATTTGTGAATTTTACTTATGTCGAAATTTTATAATAATATATTACAATACTATTTTTGCGCTCTATGAAATTCTATTTTTGCGCTCTATGAAATTCTTTTCTGCTTCATATAGACCAATTAAATCAAGAACCCTCCCGGTCAATGGTGTCCCGCTTTACCAATGTTAAAATCTGGTCACTTTATATATGGAGCATATAAATAAGGTGATAAATTGTGGTACTTTGTTTTCAATAGTGGTGCTGCGTGGACGTTAAGTCAACTTTGGCAAGTTTTTTGTGAAAGTGAAATAGTATGGTCGATTTTATTAAATTAACATTAGTGAGTTGGGGATATGACCATCTCGTTGAAAAATTCATTGGTAAGTGCAGTGCAGTTAATTAATCATTAAAAAAAATTTAATTAATAAGACTTGCATGAAAATTTTTGTGATTTTGTTAAGGTTGATTTCGAGCAAATATTGTCTAATTGGTGGCTTAATATTATTAAATTCTGGTGTGTGCATTGTGAAATAGTGTAAATATGATTTATTTTCTGTTTTCAAAACGCGTTGTACTAAATACATAGACAATACATAGACCTTAAAATTGCATTAAATGGTATTGAAAAATATAATTTAATTTTGAATATTAACTACTAATGTAACGCCACCATTGGCTTTTCGACACCACTGGAGAAGATGCAGCACTATTACTGTGAACTGTTACATACCTAAATTACACCTAAATTACCTAAAAAGAGTAATTCAAAAATTATAAAATATTTAATTTTCATACATAAGTATAAGCTAATCATTCTTAAAACATGGTTAGCTTATCTCTCTGCAAAGCGAAAAATTGCCATCAGCAATTTCGTCACATTCTTTTGCATAAAATCCAAATATTTTCCCACAAAACGACTTGGGAAAAATAAAAGTTTTAAGTTTCATCCCAAGTCGTTTCAATAGAAAAAAGCCCCACGACAAATCTTACCTTCAATAAGATTTGTCGTAAATACGGTATGTATGTACATACTGGGTGTCTCAAACCACCCGTCCAGGCTTGTTATTGTGAAAAGTTGCAAAAAAAACTAAAAACAAAAAAACACGTATCAAATATTTTTTGAAACTCTATCCAACACCACCAAAAACAACCCCCACCCCCTACCCCCTGTTAGGGGTAGGGGGTGGAACTTTGAAAAATCAAATGGGAACCCCTATTTTTTATTACAGATTTGGATTTGTCAGAAAAAAAGACAAACATTTTGTTGGAAACTTTTTTTTCATTTTGCATAGATGGCGCTGCAATCGACCAAAAACAGTTTTGTTGATTTGAAATAAGAATTTTGGTCGTTCAATGATAAAAACAATAATAACAACAAAAACATAAACAAAAACAGAAACAAAACAAAAAAAACAAAAAGCAAAACAAAGACAACAACAAAACAAAAGCAAAACAAAAATAAAAACCAAACAAAAAATGAATAAAAACAAATAATGCTTTCAAGCGCCAATTTAGGTTTTATTTTTATTCCATTTTCAGTCATTAAATTCTCAGAATCGCAAGTAAACTTTGTTTACATTTGTCATTGTTATGAATTATTTTCATGGCACCATGTCAGTTTTTCTCAACTTTCGCTAGTGTACGGACGCGTGAAATTACTTACTCGATTAAAATTAGAATTTAATTGTTATTATTTGTGTATTGATAAAAAAGTTTATTAAAATTTGTCTAGAAAGTAAAAGGTAAGTTATGAACGAAAAATTTCGTTTTTTAATTTTTCAATGATGTTATTTTTCTTTGGTTTAATAAAGTCATTGCTAATTTTTTATGGATTTTTCTTTTTCTTTTAAGATGGTTTTTACCAATGCTGAGGGTTTTGAAATGATCCAGATTTTAGGTGAAACGGGAAACAATTATAGCGCTGCTGCAAGATTATGGCGAGAACGATATCCAGATCGCACGCCTCACTCAAGACGAGTTTTTGAACGTTTAAAAAAGAGAGTGATAGACAAAGGCATTATCCAGCCAGACCACAATAAAGGAAAGGTGATTTGTCGACGAGTGCGTGATCTTAGATCTGCTGACATTCTCGCATCAGTAGAAGTCAATCCACGTGATTCTTTAAGACGAAGAGATAGGGATTCTGGTGTGTCGAGAGCGTCAATTCAACGAATTTTGAAGGAGGCAAAATTTCATCCCTATAGGATGACCCTTCTACACGCTTTAATGGAAGGAGATTTTCAACTTCGTCTGGAATTCTGCAATTGGGCGATAAATCAAGATCCACTTTTCCATCGGAAGATTTGTTTTTCTGACGAGTGTACATTCAAAAGTGACGCTGAAGTCAGCACTTGGAACTGCCGGTACTGGTCGGAAAATAATCCTCATTGGTTTGAACAAGTCGATCACCAACATGTTTGGAAGGTCAATGTTTGGTGTGGCATCATAAATGATAAAATTATTGGGCCTATCTTCTTGGAAGGAAATCTGAATGGTGCGAGGTATGCAGATGTACTCGAGAGAGATCTGCAGAATTTGCTGGAAGAGTTACCACTGCAGTACCGAGGTGGTATGTGGTTCCAACAAGATGGCTGTCCAGCTCATACCTCCCACGTAGCTCGGAACGTGCTGGACACCATGTTTCCTGGACGGTGGATTGGCAAGTATGGTCCAGTTCCTTATCCACCGCGTTCACCAGACCTCACCGTCCTTGACTACTACCTTTGGGGACGTTTGAAAGAAATAGTGTACAAAGATCGCCCAACCACACGGGAGGACATGAAGGAGCGGATACGGGCAGCTATTGCATCTTTGAATGCTAGTGAAATCAGGAGAGCAGTCAATTCTTTTCCAGGCAGAGTCAGACTTTGCGCACAACTGAATGGAGGACATATTGAGCATCTCAATTGAAGAAGTAGAAGAGAATTTTTTTATTTTGTTATTTTACTTTTATTTTGAAATTTTACTACCGCAATAATTGACTTTTCATTGTTTTGTTTCTTTATTATGATTTTGTACTTGATTTTTGTAAAAATGTTTTGATTTGAAAAATTTGAAAATAAATAACCTGAAAATGAAAAACCTGAAAATGAATAACATTATATACATACATACATATCGGGCGCATGAAATTTTACGTCGGTGAAGACATTGTGAGCGCAACAATTTATGCACGATAGCAAGACGATGATTTGATATTTATGAAAGTGTCAAATTTCATTTTCAACCATCGTCCGCCGCGATAATTCTGGCCATGTTAAGACATATCCAGCGGCAAGCAGTTTTCTCAGGATAGGAATGCTAATGAAGCATTTCCCTATCCTGAACGAAGAGACTTGAGATTGAAAAATCTAAGTCTCGACACAGTCGGTTTTTGAGAGCTGATTTTTCCACTTGGTTCGCGCGGTCTCGGTTAATTTTAAAAAGAAAGGATTTGCCAAATACAAAGTGTATTAAAAGAGATTAAGGTTATTTTTAACAAGAAAGGATTTGCTAAGTACAAAGTGTATTAAAAGAGATCCAAGTTTTTTTTAAAGGAAAAGCAAGTGATTATAGTTAAACCAGAATTGTTAAATAAAGGTGTTGATTAAGAAACAGTGTGTTAGTAAAGTGATCCCTTGAAGGAATACATAACAAAATTGAAGCTTGTTTCTTTTTATCGGAGACTTGTCTTCTTGGTGCTGAGTCAAGGTCAATATAATATATATACATTGATAGGACCCCGAAAATACCGAAAATATTGTGTTTTTCCTAAATAAATCTAGTTGTTACACTAAGTAATTACTAATTACCAAGGTTATATGCATATTAATGCATGCAGATAAAGTTTTAAACTCTTGCTGAGATGTGAATAAGCTCAGTAATCAAAATCTTTTCATTAATTAAATAAACTTTAGATGAAGAATTTACCAAGAGACTTTTGAAAATCTGGAATATGAAATTCTCAGAGATATTATATCATAAGTTGGATCGCGACAAGCATTTTCGTTGCGTTATAGAAAAGAATATAGGAGGGAAGAGGTTGGTATTTGCTGAGTTTTTGGGAGACACCACCTAAAATATATTTTGATTATGTTTTTTGCGCGTTTTATGTAAATAGAAATTGCCCGTTTGAGATTCTCTATAAAACGCCATTTTTGGAGTGACATTTGTAGCGTACATATGGTAAATATCCTTTTGGACCACATTGACCGAGGTTATGTCTGGTTTGCGTTTCAATTCTAGGAAACAAATGTTGGGAAAAACCCCTCAACAAACAATATTAGAATATTACGGCAGGCGGCGTTTGGTACTGTCTTCCACTTTCTATGAGCAATAAAGGCGGTGTCTCAAAGGGATTTAGAAAAACGTGTTTTAGGTTCGAGGAATGTTTCTGTTTAAGTATGAACCTTTTAGGTTTAGGTTTATTGTCAGCTTAATTACAGAGTATCTAAGGTATGTGATGTGTGTATGCTGATATCAAAAAGAACAAATAGAGCAAAATTTATCAGAAGTTCAATTGCACGTGCTGCAATCCAAGGGTGTCCTAAGAAGGTTATTTAAGAATATTCTGGTTCACATATCGAACAAAGGATAAATAGGCAGAATGCCGGGCTCCTACCTAGATACCGTTTAGACACATATTTAGATAGCTATCGGGCATAGAAAGTGGTTGATCGGTTGATACCAGCGTAGTGTTATGGCCCAATAGACGGAATATTCTTCCAGCAGCCAACGGCATATTCTGGTAAAATAATCACCGATTGCTAAACAATTACTTCGCATGGAATTGTTCTGCGACCGCCGGTTATTTTGCTGATTAGCCCAACAGCTGGCTGCGATGAGCCCTTAGTGGAGCAATCGACGATTACAATAATAATAACCTCGCATGGTAATTATTATGTAAACCGATTGCTTACTACTAAGCGACGCAAGTGCTGCAACCGGTAGAACAAACGACAAGGTTGTTGTCGTTTATTTACATATCCGCGATGTGATGTGAGCAAAGCTTACTGCCGAATATGGGGGCATAAAAGGTCAATCACTTGGCTGGCGAGTGCCTTCCAGTAAGCAGTCGCGTTGTATTTTCTCGTCATAGTGGTGTCACGTTTCAGTTCGGTGTGGAGTACTTGATAATTGTTAAGAAAGGTCAAGTTTTGGTAAACAAAGATTTATAGCGTGTTAAAGAAATTCCGGCGTGAATTTAAAGAAGTTTAGTTGTTTCGGGTTGATTTGGTGTTGATTTTCGAAATTAATTTTGCAAGCGGAAATTTTCAGTTAACTTTTTTCTCTACTGTAATATATTCTACTTTTGACTATACACCATAGAATTTGTGTAATTTTTTTTTTAATTTAATGTAAATAAAATTTTACCGTTTGGGATTCTCTCCTAAGTTTACACCATTTTTATTTATTTTTTTTTAAAATTTTGTTTTCAATTTTCTGAATTTTGTTTAATTTTTTCGCAATTTTTTTATTATTTTTTTAATTGTTGTGTGATGGGATGTTAATATGCACATATAAAAAAGCGACAATTTTTAAATCAACTGGAAATGCAAGAATGCGCATTCTGCGTTATGGCGGTATTCAATTGATCTGAAAACCATTGCTAAATTAATCGATCACAATAAATGTGATCAATAATATTATTGCAATTAATCAAAAACATGCACCCAAATGCAAGTCGCACTCGAGCAGTATGCCACTACATTTGTTTACATGTTTTGCAATAAGCTTAACACAGGTCACGCGAGTTGTATCAGGCACGGAAAAATATTAAGCACATAAGTGCAAACAAATCATTTTGCTTAACATGCCCCCAAATCACGGGCATGCACAAGATTGCGATATCGATAATCGATAAACCGATTAATCGGACAAAAGTATCATTTTAAAATTATCGATAAATCCTCTAAATATTGTCGATAATTCGATAAATAAATGAACACCCATTTTTCAATTTCTGAAAAAGTTTTAAAAATATCAACAGTATGCCATGCATTTTGCTTTGGTTTATGTTGCTATTGTGGTTGTTATAATTCGAAAATCATTCTGGCTTTGTCTTTACACATAAACTGTGAAATTTAATGGTTACTAGAATATTTTTAAAAAATTGAAATTTTTAAAATTGTGAAATTTGAACTTGGCCTACATTTATAAAAGGTAACGAGTTTTTTTTTTACTTTAATATATATTATACGTGTTGAATACGGTTGATATTTTTCAAGGCATGGCGAATAATACAAATGTAAATGATAAGAATAAAGATTCGCCGTGGAATTATTTTAACCGCACTAAAGATGGAAATGGAAATGCAGGTATATGCACAATTCAAGGTTGCTCGAAAACCATAAAATATGCAGGCCGAATGACTACTGGTTTACATAGCCATCTTAGAACACAGCATAACATAAATTTATTAAAAAGAGATCAAAATTATGGAACCTCGAGCTGAAGCCGGATAAAAAATGTAAAAATATCAACCGAAGCGAATTTTTCTGGTAAAATTACAAAAATTTTCACCAAAACCATTGATGATTCTCTACCCTGCAATAAAATCTTTTTTTTTTAATCTTATAGAGTTTAAGAGCTTATAATAGCAATTCTCACTCACGAATGTCTGGAATACTCGTGGTTAATTAAATAGGTATAGAATTTGTCCTCGGGACTTTAAATTATCTCATACATGTGAATACATGGTCGTTTAGGTTATTCAAAGTAGAATCTCTTTAGGCCGATTTTCACATCTAGGAATGATTAATTGAATTGTTTTGTAATTATTTTTTTTCTTATTCTAATCCTAAGTAAATAATTTAGCGCTATTTTTTTTGTGGTTTCCATATACCGCCTTCCTGCATATTATGTATTATCAATAACCGTACTAAATGAATAAAATTAAGATGTTTACATAATTTTTCTAGCGTTTTGGTTGTAGTCTCTGTAGATGATTCGGGCGATGTAAGCAATGGCGTCAGGGGTTCCTTTTTTTTAGTCCTGTACAATACTTAGTTTGATATTATTTTTCTCTGATGGGGGGAGGTTTGGAGGGAAAGGGATCTCTACGTTAATCTATCAGTAATCCTAGTATCAGGAAAGGTTAAGCTTTCCCTAGTTTTCAGCACACACCAGAGCTGGCATACCAGATCCAAGAAAATACCCCACCCCATACCATGAGCTCGAGTCGGCAAATTGTGCTGTTCTTGGATCTAACCAGCTCCTATCTACCTGGACGTAGTCTGATTCTGGCTAGCTCAGGTTAGATATGTAGAGGTAGCTTGGCATTCATTGACAACTGCCGCCACAATACTAACAATAGCTCTAGTGAGGAAAACCTTAAGCAGAATGCAGAATGAATGATATATGAATGGGGAGAGCGCGAAGGCCCTGTGTTCTCATTTGTATGTGTGTGGTTACTAATATACTGCTACCTTCTGGTACGCGGCTAGTTCAAGTGTGCTGAAAAAGGTCAGAGTTACTGATTCACCCGGACAACAGGGCACTCGAGCTAGTTAGCATTTTCTTTTAAAGTAATTTTTATAATATTGGCATCTTGAGACTAGTTATAATATGAATTGAGACAGCTATTAAAAAGTAAAGGTCATCAGCAAATTCTAAAATCATCCAAGACAATTAGGAATATAATTTTATCGTACTTCCAAAAAATACGTGATGAAATGATAAATAATGAGTTATCTTCACGAACTGTTTGCGGCGAAAAATTTAGTTTGACGTTTGACGAGTGGACGTCGGTTAAAAATCGGCGATATATGAATATTAATATTCACGCGAATAACATATTTTGGAACCTTGGCTTAACGCGAGTGTATGGATCGATGCCAGCAAAGAAGTGCGTTGAACTACTTGGTGAAAAATTGCGTGAATTTAATTTTAACTTGATAATATTGTTTCAAGAACAACGGACGGTGCTTCCGTGATGACGAAAGTGGAAAAATTAGTAAAAGCTGACCATCAGCTTTGCCTAGCACATGGCATACAATTAGCTGTGGTAAAAGTCCTTTATACAAAACATACCGTAAATGAAGAATTAAATAATTACAAGAATCCCGATAATGATGAAGATGATGAAAATTATCTAGATAATGATGAAGATGATGAAAGTGAAGAAAATGACGGTTTTGAGGTAATTATTGGTACGCCCATAGAAGTAGTTTCAAATATAACATTGGACTCAAAAATATACTCGCTATTTGAACAAATACGAAATTTCTTCGCACATCAGCTACAAAAAATGATAGAAGAATTTGGAAAAATAATGGAATTGAAATTGGAATAGCGTACTAGATATGCTCGAACGAATTCAGCTAATTAAAAATTCGGTAAGAATAAGAAAAAGTCTAATTGACCTTAGCATAGATATTAGCTTCTCAGTTGAACAATTTGACTTATTATCAAGTATAATATAAGCGCTGCTTTCCATTAAACTGGCGGTGGAAACACTTTGCTGTCGAGACACAAATCTATTTAGTGCTGACATCAGTTTTAAATTTATGCTGGATGAATTGTCTCCACAAAACAGCTGTTTAAGTAATCAATTTAAATCAGAATTGATTTTACGTATCAAGGAACGCAGAACAACTTTTCCAGATGTATTTCAATATTTGAATCATCCGCACGGCTACTTTACATTAAACGAAGAAGATTACGTTATATTCTATCAAACAAGTAAAAGTTCAATAACTAAAGCTATTGTAAAATTGGTGATGAGTCATTGTGACAAAAATGATGAAAACTTTATTGAAAACACGGATGATATTATAGAAGAAGTCTTAGAGGTGTCCTGTTCCTGATGTTATATTATCAATGAAAGAAAAACTTCACCGAGCAATACAAGAAAAATCTAATTTAAATCTGGAAGGTCCACAAGGACCACAGCAAAGCACGTTAGGCGATATAAGTAAAATTATCAAAAGAGAAATGATTTACTTTGGAAATGTGAAAGTTCGTGGCAAATACTTAGAATTGGCCTATAACTACCTTAGATCCGTTCAACTAACAAGTGTTGAATCAGAAAGGGCGTTTTCGGCTGCATTGATTTTCTGCACAAAAATACCGTCACGATTAAATGATGAAAGCTTAAATGCGTTATGTTTTTTAAGAGCGTTTTTTAATAAGTTAAATTAAATTAAAAAAAAACTTTAATAACAAATTTGTATTGTTTGATTTTTATCGATAATTATCGATAAATCGATAAATGATAAATTTTTTAGGATATTTTGCAATCACTACATGCACACAAATCATTATGTACCTACTAATAAAAATTAAGTTTAGGCTAGCAAATTTACATTTGTATAAATTAGCTAGCGATACTCCAATAAAGGGCGAGTAGTATATTGGCGATCATGTCTTTTATTTAACAGGGCATCTGCTAGTTCTAGCTTGCCCAGAAGAAGCTTCTCACCACATATTCTTATTATTTTTATTTTTTTATTTTTATTTATTTCTAAAATATTTATTAAATTTTTTATTTTTTTTTTTACTTTAAAAAAGTCCATGCAGAACAGAGTCTGGGCTTTTCTCAAGTATATAATATTTTAAATGTATTTCATATAGGGTATTAAGGATAAAATTAGCTTTCGACTAGTTTAAGCTTTTCTGCCTACCTCCGTTTTAAATTATTATCAAAAGCATAACAGATTTACAGGCAAAAGAAATCCATTGACTAATATCATAATTCAAGAGGTGTATGATTTTTGCAAGGTTTTAAATCAAGAATTTAAGATATCTGGTGCAATATTTAAGAATATTATGAAGAAAATTGTTGAAATCTTTCAAACTGAAGACATATGCATATATTTTGTGTCATATAATCCCAAAACCAAGGCAAAATGTTCCGGTAAGTTATGGGAAGCATTCAATAAGCTGAAGCGAAATTTAAAAGAGTATAATAATAAAAATCAACCAAAATCTTCTGAAAATATACCGATTACTTCCTCTGTATCTACTGTTGAAAATAATGCTTTTGGTCTCTCAGGAAACCGAGACTCTCCAGACCCAACTTATTCGAATCGTCTTCAGCCACCAATAATCCACACGAATTCTGAAGAAATATGGTCGATTTAAATTCTAAGAAAAAAATCGATTTTTGCCTATATTGAAAAAAATTGTTGGTTTGAAGCCATGATAGATTTAGCCGAGATCAGTGAGTTATAGAGGTTTGCTATGAGCTCTTCCATACATCACTTTCTTAGTTCTACCGTCGATATCTGGGTATTTCTTGTCTGTGTTTTTATATAAAGTTTCTCGACTGTAACTTTTTTGTTTTTTTTTTAATCCTGAAAACATATCGAGTCGCTGTAAGGGTTGTTATGAGTTTGCACTCATACCCGTAACCATCATGGGCATAAGCAATTACGTGCGAATATACACGCCCTGTAGAAAAATTATTTCATTTCCTGTTATACCAATTGTACAATTTGTATACTTTGTTTGTCTCACGAACAGAATTGCTGACGGCGGGCATTATTGGCCGCCAGCGATAAGAAATACAATATTTCTTGCTAGAGGACACTTCCTCTAACCAAATTTTAATTATTAAATCGGCGCGCGAATATTTTCCTCTGCGTAATTTTATCTCGAAATCGCCGAATCAGCAAGAAAACGATGAAATGGCGTTGGTAGCGGGAGATATGTGTGGCGGCTGAAAACAGATCGTCGGGGCAGTCTGAAGAATCGTGGCGGTCAATCAACAACCGGCGTAAAAGTTCTTGTGCCGTTCTCGTTAGATAACTAGCAAAAGAATCTAGATACCTCAATGCCGCGCTATTGTTTTTTGATATAATAGTTGAACCACTAATTAAGAAAGTTCATTACAATAATTAATAAAGTTTTATAGAATTGCTAATAAAATTAACAGGATAACTAATAAAGTTATATGACAAAGTTTTGAAAACTGAGAGTTTTAATGAATTAATGGTAAAGTTTTGTACGAAAACTAATCAGGTTTTATGGACTAATTAATGAAGTTTACTACAAAAACTAATAAAGTTCTACAGAATTAATAATAAAATTAATAGACCAACTAATAAAGGTTATATGAAATAAATGATAATGGTTTATACGAAGACTGATAAAGTTAGTGTGGGGCTGGTGTACCTTCTTCAGTAGCTGAAAAGCACTCCCAGTCCTTTGAGGATTATTCAAACCAAATCACCACAGGGTGCATGACTTTGGTTATACAAATTTAATTAATCTTACTGAACTCTTTATTTTTATGGTGATTGAACAACGATCTTCAATTGTAATCACCTGAATTTCTAATAATTGCTAACAATAGATTCAGTAATAACTCGAAATTAAGCCGGTTTGCTGAGCTACTATTTCACTTACTGATTTCACATCTTAAAGAAAACGAGTTTCCCAAGATAACGGAAATTAAACTTAATTTGGCTGATGTCCATAACATGGTTGCAACCTTTGATGGAAACCAAGAAGAGTTGGAAAAATTTATTGCTTTGTCAAAACTAAACTACAGGGCCCGGTGTTTGAATTAGTTCAATACAAGACCTGTGCCAAATGGGACGACTTGGCACAGGAACTAAAAAGCAACTTTACGGACGAAAAGTCAAGAACTGCGATCCAAAATGAAAGCAAAGCAATCATACTAAGAGATGGCCAGAGAATTTGGTAATATATTCACGAAACTATTGACAAGATTTCAGAAATAAGCTTGGTATCACTCAATACTATACATGCCTAACAATCATGATAATGTCGTCAGAAGAAATTCAAGAGTAGAGGAATTCTCACTTATTTCAATAGAACCATGAAACGAAAATCTTCGGGTGGAGAAAATCAGCGCCCATCCAGAATTACTCACTCAGTCGATGTCTAGCACCTGTTCAGCTCCCGAACAGATCGAACATCATCCAAATTAGCGAAGGTCAATATGCCACAGTTAATTGAGTGCAGCAGAAGCTTACTTCATAAACAAATTGCGCACGCTGCACGTTTTGCTGCCACTACAGGTAGTAAAACGCTCGATTAATTGTGCGACTCAGTGACATACTTATAGAATATAGAATAATGTACAATACATTCTTTTGCAATTGCTTAACTTGATAGAATCTTATCTTGTTTTTTTACCATTTATTTCGCAATTGCTTTTTATAGCTTCTTTTGCTTCTGTTTAAAATTTTTGTAAACAAACTTAGTTCCGTAATTTCTTTTGGCTTTTGTTTACAGTTTGTGTAAACAAATTTTAGTTCCGTAAAATCTTTGTTTATTTTTTATATTTTGTAATCTTTGTGTTAAAATATTTTTTACTGTGATAATTTTTTGTATAAAAGTACATGCATTTGGATAATAAAATCACAGTATAACCTAGAGTCAAGTGGCTATTACTTCGTGAGCACTCTCCAGCATCAAAGTCAGATTGGACACACCGTTTAGTCTGAACTTAAGTTTTCTTTTACTGAGATACATAGTCGTTCTCAACAGCAGTCTTGTTTAGGTCTCAACACACTGTTGAAATCTGCACAAGATTTATTTTTTGGTGATTCTGAAGTACGAGAATCATTACACACCAATAAACCCAAGACAACCTCGTAAGATAACAGTGTCACAATCCGCTTATCCGAATGGAACGACCATCTGCATTCCCTTCACTCCTTCAATCAAAACTCATTTAACATTTCTTATAGATACCGGAACTGATATCAGTCTAATAAGATACCAACCGGAGACTAAAAATAGCGGCGTAATAACGGACAATCTGTGGCAACCCTTGGTATTCTAATGGCAACTCTCGCTTTCCCAAGCAAAAACTTTAAACCACAACTACGTCACCCTTTTCATTTATTTCCTTCTAATACTGGTCTTGCTTACGATGGGATTATAGGGAATGACTTTTTGAAAAAGTATGGTTGCTCTATAAATTATAGTAATAGTAAGCTAGAGATTCAACTTAACTTTGTGGAGATAATTCCAAAAATTGAGTTAACTATGGGGAATATGAAGGAAAGCTCGAATATTGAGTTTTCAAATCCTGATATCCAATCCAGGGAAGAAAGGATAGGGCTTAAAGCAAGCAATAATGGTGGAAATGAAATCACTGTTCTAATGAGTCCAGAAAGCGGATGTATAGGACTGCTTCCTGCGAAACAAAGAAATAAGACCAGAGTTACGGGATTTCTTTGGCTTACGTCGAGTGCTTGCTTAAGCGAAGATCACTAGCACAATTTTTTAATATAAAAGTCCGTTACTTTTTTTTTAAATTAAAACTCCGTTGAGTTAACTTGCACTTTTTTTGTAGATCTGATGTTTCACTATACTCCGTTACTAGGTTTTAGGCTTAATACATACTTTTTACTTATTACTTTACAGCCTATTCATTTTAGTTTAGATAGTTTGAGGGGTCAACCTATTCAGGAAATTTTAGAAAATTAACTGCCCAGTATCTTCGAAGAATCGACTTTTTATTTAGGAAATTTTCGGTCGATTTCCTACTAGCTAAGCAAAATAACTGCTATTGCCTATACAAGCGATATTGGGACATTTCGTTAGAGTACTTCCCTTGCATTCAAAGAATGCAGAATGGTTCATTTCTAAGTACATAGGATTGCGCATTGCTCACTAAGTGAGCCAACCTCTTTGCACTTTACATATGGGATTTCCCAATTTTATACAAGAAAACAAACAGCATGTACTGTCAGTGGGGTAGGTCAATGCCGTAGCAATGTTCAAAATCGATGTCATGCTGTGGCGTTTGGATTCTTTGTTCCGAGTGCGGTGTATTGCCGCAAAAATGTTGAGACAGCAATAAATTATATTAATTGTCGGCTAGCTGGGAAAAGACAACAGAGAAAGTTATTTTAAAAATATGGGAAATGTAATATGAGATGCACGCATAAGATAATAACGCAACCTGGAAGGCCGCCCTTGTATAAACGGCCCTACAGACTTCCAGAATTGCATAGGGAAGAGATTCACAGGGAGGCTAACGATATGTTCCAAAATAATGTCGTTAGAACAAGTTTCATCCCTTGGAACTCGCTCCTAGTGGTCAAATCCAAGTTCTTTAGCACACTAGACCTGGCCAGTGGTTTTCTTAATTTTAATTTTCCATGTTTAAAACAATCAAACGTTTTCTAAATTTCAACATAACAGTGTTGTAATATCCTCACACCGTGCTCCTATGGAGAGTGCAGGATTCTTTAATTTCCTCTACTTAATGATTTTTGGCACTGTTCACTGCAGCTCTTTCCTCGCCAAATAAAACACTCTTAATCCTGGTTGTATTTTATTGAAAATCCACTGAACTTTTTTATTCACAATTATAAATTCTTGGCACTATACCTAGTATCACTAGTTAAAAAAACAAAAGAAAGGAAAAAATTGTCAGAAGTCTAAAATTTTAGATAGACCGCTTTTTGACTTTTTCGATAACTCTGCTCGGCGGCTTTTTGAATCAAACTCCCCGAGGGTCGGCGATATTGCACCCCGGTGTCCCCAATAAGCTTCAAAAAAGCTTTTTTATACTCTTTATTACTTTCCCACGACGTGAAAAATCGTACGTGGGAAAATACAAAAAGTTTAGACGCAGTGCATATGCATGAAATCTGATATGCACTGTGTCTTGTAAAAATAACATTTTAGTAATTGTGTGTATGTATGTACATACGATTAGGTTTTATGAATTTAGGAATTGTATGTACATATATACATGCAGATAATTTAGCAGAAAAGCTGCATGTAGGTATGTACATAGTGCTGCATGTAGGTAAGTATACATGCCGTGTGAACGGAGTTTATGACTGATAACAAAATGCAATTTATGCTAAATTGCATTTTGTTGCAGTACGTAAATGCATTTTTAAATGCAAATGAAATTTAAATGAAATTTTAAATGAATTTTATTTTTAAGGGTCAAATTGTAGTGCGCCAATATATTGCATAGGGCAAGATATTGGCGTATTGGTTTTATTGTTGTGATTCGGGGTATAGGCACCTGGGTCACAACATCCCTCCCCCCTGGGGAAAAGAAAGTTTTATTCTTTTTAAGAAGAAAACTTTCTTTCAAATAACTAAATTCATTATTCATATACTAAAATAAAATAGTATGTAGCTTACTATAAATAATTACAAAATTGTAGATTTACTATATATTAAAAAATAATTAAAATATATAAATTAAAACTGTTTGCATCACTAATTATATGTAATTACAAATTACCCTTTTTTTTTTATTTGTTGTTATATAGTACCTAATTAATAGTGGAGCTATGTTTAACAAACAATATGTTTTTTTTATTAATTTCCTTATTTTATTTGCATAGGGTTTTTTTTTACTATATTTATTTATTTTATTTCCTTTATTGTATTATATATAAAAGTTAATTTGTAAATAAAAACTATGTTTATTTTTATTTCTCTTTAGTTTGCTTTTTTTTATATATATATATATATATAGATATTACTACATTAGTAACAATTTTAACTTTTATTTATTTATTAATTTCTACCAGAAAAGAAAAAAAAATTAGTCCTTATTGTAAGGACTATTTTCCACACAGCGAAAGAAAAATTTTCTATTTTTCTTTTGAATTTTTTTTTCCTTATGTAGAAAAAAACATTGTGTCTATTCCTTCTAATTTTTATTTATTGGTTAGTTACTGTCAGAAACGAAAAATATTAATCCTATTTAATGAAAAAAATGTAAAAATTGATATTTCACAAAAGAAAATAATTTTGGCATCTTCAAAAATGTTTATGATTTTTGGGAGTGGTAGGTGATAAATGGGAAAGGTTGCTTTGTCAGTTTTTTGTTCGTTATAGTTTGTTCTGTCCCTGTTTGTATTAATGAGCAATTGCAATTTTGTTTTTGTTTTTCTTCGAATAATGTGATCCTCTATTAATCACCATTTACTGGTCGCTTGGCCTCACTTCTTTTTCATTGTTGTTGTCTAGATAAGATTCTGCTGACCTATTCTTTTTGGGTTTAATTCTGTTGCGAGTTGCTTTTATCTGAAGATTTTAAAGTGAATATAATATCGTGTGGGATGCTGGTATGCGAAGGGATTTTTTTTTGTTATGTTTCTGTTTGGTATTTTGTTTGGAGAATTGGAGTCAGTTCTCATTTTCAAAATGATTTTCGTTGAAGAGGTTGGCCACTCTATTTATCGTGTACCTCAGTACTTTTGTTTCCGGGTCACCGGGATATATGTCTTACATGTTTTCCCGGGCTGGATGGGGCCCCTTCGGGTGGTCTGGCACGCTTATGGGCGGCATAGTCTGCCTCTATGGGGTGGTCCACCTGTTGCTGACGCGTACCATCAATGCGATTTCATACTGTATCCAGAGTATGAAATGGGCATTTCCTTTCTAGGTAAGTAGTTACTTTTGAAAATTGTTTTGCTGTGTGATTTTTAATTTTTGTTTTTTTTTTCACTTTTAGGCGGATATGCTGTCATTGTCGGGGAGTCATACCCACTTCCCATAAACCCCTGGTTTTCTGGTTCTGTTTCCAATGCGAGCGAGGCCGATTGGGACTTTTAGTAATTTACTCACAATTTGTATTTTTTCATATTTTTTGTTATATTGTGGTATGCTCAAGTTTTTTTTTTCTCTTTTTAATTCATTTCTCCCTTTTTCTGTTTTCCTCTTTTTTTCAATAAATCTTTCTAATTAAAAATGAGTTTTTCTTATTTATTACCGTTTTTTATTTTTTTTCTATTTTTTTATTTTATGGTGGTTTCTTTTGTTTTTTTTACTAGTGAAACTAGGTATAGTGCCAAGAATTTATAATTGTGAATAAAAAAGTTCAGTGGATTTTCAATAAAATACAACCAGGAATAAGAGAGTTTTATTTGACGAGGAAAGAGGTGCAGTGAACAGTGCCAGAAATCATTAAGTAGAGGAAATTAAAGAATCCTGCACTCTCCATAAAAGCACGGTGTGAGGATAATACAACATTTTGGTGGCAGCGGAACCAGCAAAAATCAGTGCCTAAAAAAAATAATAATAAAAAAAAAAGTTTCAACAAAATCTGCCACAAATAACAAATTGGTGGCAGCGGTATTCACTCAAACCAGTGCGCAAAACAAATCAATAAATAAATAAATAAAAAAAAAAAAAAAAAAAATCATAAATTAAAAATCATAAATTAAAAATCAGAAATAACATAACAAAAATCAAAAAAGAAATAAGCCCGGGTACCCTTAAAACAGGGTACTTAGAGGAATTAAGTTTTAATTGTTTAGAGTGCCATAGCGCTCCAACGTGGGAAAGTTGCGAGGCTTCGTCCGTGCCTCACCAAGACGTGCCAAAGAAGGAAGCAAGACATATCCCCAATAAAACCAGCAAAATTATCACTCACAAGTACGAGAACACTTCGACCAGAACACTTCGACCAGAACGCTCCACGCATTTCTTCTCAACCACAAGGTTTTTTTTAAACCGGAAACCAAGGAATATGAATAAGGTAGAAAAGAAATTTTTTTTTATATTTTAATAATTATACCATATTACATGTATTAAAAAAAAAAATCAATATCAGAAGTCACAACATTTTACATAACATTTTGGCATTTGGCGATAGTAACTATACAAAAAAATTTTTTTAAAATTCGAATTATCATAATATTTGCGCAACACTCTTACATAAACATAACAAAAATTTTCAGAATATCGAGCGAAATTTGCTATCTCATGGTAAATAGATTACAATTATGTTACTATAGAACACATTTTCAAAAGTTTTATGAATTAGTGAAATTTTTCGTCGTAAAAACTTTCATAATTATTTAATATTTATCTTTAAAAACTTAGAACCATATAGGGAATGTTCATTAATGGCGTATGAGATTTTGTTTTACGGTTATTAACGAAAGACTGCATTGATTTCCTCTTCCTAAATTTCCCCATTGTAATTTTCTCAGCTAAACTACGCTCCTCCTAGAAGCGACCTCTGCGGCAAGACTTCGTGGGCTTGCTGGTCAGAGGACTTCGACAAAAATCAAATATCAATCCCCTGCGGTACGACTTCGTGAGCCTATCGGTCAGGAGAAAGATATTGATTGGAAGAGCCATCTATTAACAATTTAAAAATTTGCAGATCAGATAACGAAGCACTTTTCCTTTTTATTGTATACATACCTACATATGTGTATAATATCTAAATTTTTTATTTTTTTTTAATGGAAATACATATACACTTCATTTAAAAGATTTTTGTGTCGTTATCTAATAATAATTTCCATTTTTGTGTTGTGATAAAATATTTTTTTTTCCTACAAGTCCAGTTTTGTGTTGTGATAAAATATTTTTTTTTCTACAAGTCCAGTTCTCCCGTAAAAAATTAACAGAGATATTTAAAATAAATAAATAAAAATCAGTTTTTTTTATTATACAAACATAAATTCTTAGCATTCCTTTTATTAGAAATTGAGAATTTCGTAATACCAAAAAATCCCAAAAATTATCATAACCCCCGTTACTGTACTTTACTCACTTCCTACAATTTACAAACCTTTTCTTTCAAAACAAAACTAATTACACATAACAAACTCGTTTTTTTTTCGTAACTTATTACTGTTTAGAAATTTGACGATTAGTCTTCTACTCGGCTGTGTTTTTTTTTACATACAATATTCTCACATCTTCTATAGTCCCCCACAAATCAACCAAATCGAAGCTCGAAGCAGACTCCCTTAATATTATAAAATCTCATACCATATCTCTACCAAATTTTCCGTCTGTTACTTCTCAAAGCCACAATGACTGAAGAAACCATTTCTTTCGATGAGCTATGAGCCGGTAAAGTGAAGCGTACCAATACCTTTGTGACAGGTAAATTACAGCAACTCGAAGAAATATGGAGCGACTTCGAAAAAACAGAAGAACAAATAGTTCAGCATAAAGACTTCACGACAGACCACGATTATTTCAAAGAATCGTGCTCAGACAAAACTGAGGATAGGTACATGTTGACGAAAGCAACACTTTCCGAAAGATTGAAATCAAACCCAGAAAGTACTATGAACAAGCATAACCCCTTTCATATACCACCACCCAGAGCTTCGTGGAGAATTCCAACCAAATCACAAGCTACAGAAGCTAATAAGGAAACAAATAGTCCACAAAATCAAAGTATTTTCAGAAGTCTAAATACAAAAATTAACTCAATTACAAGAGTTATACAATCATTAAACCCCGATACCTTACCTACAGTGAGTAAAACATACCTAGAACAAAAAGTGGGTATCCTAAATAAACATTGGGCTGAATTCGAAGAACTCAACAATACAATCGAAATGCAATCTACGCCACAAGACCTAGATAATAAATACTTTACTGAAGATGTTTTCGGTAAAATAGAAGCAGAATATGAAGAAACTGCAATTGCTATTCAAGAACAGCTAATTACCAACATGACACACGAAATAACTCATCACACTTTCACAATGAAAGCACAGAATTTAAAATTTCACATATTTCCCTATCAGAAATTAAATCTTTAATACCAAATTTTAACGGAGATCCAAAAGACCTCCAGAAATTCATGTCATGTTGCGACGATATTAATAGACTTTATCCCAATACCGACCCAACAACCCTGTTTTCAATAATCAAAAGTAAGCTATAAATAACATTTTAGTAATTGTGTGTATGTATGTACATACGATTAGGTTTTATGAATTTAGGAATTGTATGTACATATATACATGCAGATAATTTAGCAGAAAAGCTGCATGTAGGTATGTACATAGTGCTGCATGTAGGTAAGTATACATGTCGTGTGAACGGAGTTTATGACTGATAACAAAATGCAATTTATGCTAAATTGCATTTTGTTGCAGTACGTAAATGCATTTTTAAATGCAAATGAAATTTAAATGAAATTTTAAATGAATTTTATTTTTCAGGTACGAAATTTGTAGTACGCCAATATATTGCATAGGGCAAGATATTGGCGTATTGGATTTATTGTTGGATTCGGGGTATAGGCACCTGGGTCACAACAACAGCAGTGTGTTTTTCGTTTTCAACGCTGTATCGGTTGTGATCAGTAAAATATCATTTCCGCTCGTGAACGGTGCTTCATTTTGTTTTCCCGGTGCATTTAAAATTATCTTCCAAGTTTTTAGTTAAATTCTTTTTTGAAAATATTGAAAATATTCAAATTGACGGCAACATTTCATTCTATTATGCTTTAGATAGTGCATTATAAGGCCACAACAAGCCCCAGAACAAGGAAATATTCATGAGTTATTTGTGGTGCTTAAAGAATATGGATTTGAGTGCGCGTACAATAACTGAATAGGTGCGTTAGTGATGTGTGTGATTTAATCAATTTATCAGATCATATTAATTTTATCTAGAAAAGGGCATAACTATTGGATGCTTGCATTTGCTTACTGAGAGAGACCTCGATACAATTTTTCAACTAAACGAACTATGGCATTCGTGTGCAATTGAGGGATAACCTCTGTAAGAGGAAATCAAAAAACGTAAATAACCGGAAAAGTGATCAGTGATTTTATAAATAGTAACAATTTTTCTTTCAAGGGGTACATTAATACGCTTGACGAATCTGGGAGCTCAGTAGAAATTTGGTTAAAAAACATATCATTGCGTTTCATCTCCGTCATCATCTTCAACATCATTTTCAACGGAATTACCAATTGAAAGTTCAAGTTCATGCAATCCTTTAAAAACGAAAAGAGTTTGTGACAATATCAGTGTATTTTACATAGGGATTAAAATAAATATTTTTGTACTTTATGATTTGGATTCATATCTCAATGGTCCAGGAAAGTGTATTTGGAACACATATGAAAAAAATAACAGAACTTTGTTACCAGTTTTAGAGAAGAACTGGTGAATGATGTTATGAAGCACTACGCGGATCAGAACACGTTCTTGCACGACGAGGATATTAATCGATTTGCTAAAAACATAAAAGGTAAATTTGAAAAATAGCAAAAGGTAAAAACCACGTGTATTTTCTAATCCTTTTGCATGAAATTTATTACTGTAAAAGAAAAAGTACCCTTCCGGGAAGACTTTGTACAGCTTACAAAAACCACATCCATAAATTGTAGGATTTGTTATGGTCGTAGCATACTGCATGTAGCAATATGCTGCATGATGGCTAGCAGCAGCACGCGCAGTGCGAAAATACTACACTTGTGGGTCGACCACAAGATTGGACCTGACTGGGACCGAACTCAAGGAAAAAGTGACAGGGAAGAAGAAGGGTTAGACGAGGAGAAGAACGAAAAAGATAAAAATGTGGTTTGGAAAGTTTTTTTGGGTGAGAAAAAGGTAATAAATTGTTAACGAAAGAAAAATCTAGGAATAAGCGCAGCATCCGAAAGAGATCGCGCGAAGCAAATAAAAATGTTATCAGGGTGTACAGCAGTAGATAGGAAGGCAGACATATAAAAGTGCTCTAGCGTGGTAAGCCAAAAAAAGCCCACAAGTTTCCACAGTTAATGTATCTAAATCGGAATTCTCGGAAGAGGCCAAGACAAAACAAGGGAATGGCGAAGGTTCCATAATCAAGTAAAGTATTATTGACTGATCTCACGCATTGTGATAATTGGAGAGAACCACGAAGATTTGTCCCGGCGGCGGCGGGCTCCCTTGACAAGTTGATGAAGGTGTCGTCTGCATAATTACTGCTCGAGAAGTCTACCAGAATTGTTATGGGGAGCAACCAAAACGAAAAATATTCTTAAAGAATCCCACCCAGAACTGAGTCTAGAGATAGTTCACGCAGACACAAACCAACGGAAGCAGTCTTACAAAAACGTATTGGGTTGACGAACTCGCCAAGGCAATAAATAGTTAGGGTACATAAAATACAATAACTTCAATTGGAATTGTAAGCAAGGAGAAGAAACGAGAGAAAAAGGAATTGAGAAAAACTTTTTGTGATTTAATTCTTGAAGTATACGGGAAATAAGGCGGTTCGGCGGGTGATTAAGAGAAATAAATAATAAAACGAAAAATATAGGGAAGTTTGGTTAGTAATGATAGAAAAGAAAGTGGATTGCATGAAAAGGAAAAAGGTTGTAGAAGTCTGTGTATTTAGGAAAAGTTCATGAAAGAAAAAAGTTGTAAAAAAAAGTTGTATAAAGAAAATAAATTCTGTGTATTTAAAAGATAAAAAAAAGTTGTATAAAAAAGAAAGTCCGTGTAATTAGGACAAGTTCAAGAAAATAAAAGGATTAACAAGGAAACCAAAATGTAGTGTTTTGTGCACATCCCTCCAAGACAAAGGAATACCAATGTAGGAGATATATACCGCTATACACTGTAGATTTAGAGGTGAAAACAAAGAAGGAATACAACAAACCAATGTTTTGAAATTTACCTGTAAGCTTCGGAGTGTGACAAAAAAGATGAAGAGGTTAAAATATCCATCTTTTTAAATGTCATAAGAGATCATTCATTAAACGTGTACAATAACATTGAGGTTAAGAAGAAGAAAACAACTACACTGGAAGAAATTTTAAAAGAGTTCGAAAATCTTTGTAACAAAAAGAAAAAAAGAAAAAAAGACGAGGTAGGTAAATATATGAGAGATTTAAATTAATGAGCCGCGTTCAAAAAGAAAATGAAACGTTTGATCTGTTGGAATACACTTAATATACACAAATGTACAAATTTTGCTAATGACATCGGATGGAAGTTTACCTTTAGTACTCCGTAATATCTAAAGTCAAATGAACGCGCGAAAAAACATGTGGGGATTAATAAGAATTTATTAAGAAAATCTAAAATTATCCATTCAGCATTGTTAGAATACAGGTGGTTTGTACAATGGGATTTTTTGATGGGAAATACATCTGATGGGAACCTGTGTCATCGGGGATGAAGATCTGATACAACCCAAAAATTGTCCAGTTTAAATCCTCATGAGGACGGAAATGTGTGGCACAAAGACGCACATTAAATTATTGGAAATCTCTGTTAGTGCGAGTTAAAATTGACTTTAATATGGGTATACATCAGTGAATTCTGTGTTAGTATGGTTTAAATTGACTTGAATAAAGGTATACCTCAGTAATAACTTAAATTGACTTGAGTAGAGTAGACGTATACATCAGTAAACATTTTTTATATTTAATTTTGTATCCGTGAGACTTTAACGATTGAATGAGAGTATGTGTCAGTAAAGTACTGTATCTGTAAAAAAATTGTTCGTAAAAATCTTTGTATTCGTAAAAAAAATTTTGTATTCGTAAAAATTTTTCATTCGCAAAGTTTTTCGTATTCGTAAAAAACTTTAAAAAATCTTTGTATTCGTAAAAAACTTTTGTATTCGTACAAAACCTTAATTTTTTTTCTATATTCGCAAAAAAACTTTAAATTTTTTTTATTCGCAAAATTTTTTGTATTCGTAAACAATCCCTTTAAAAAACTTTTTTTAAATTTTCCCAATCCGCAATTGTGATTTTTGATGGGAAATATATCCGATCGGAACCTGTGTCATCGAGGATGAACCTGTGTCATCGAGGATGAACCTGTGTCATCGAGGATGAAGATCTGGTACAACCCAAATATTGTCCAGTTTAAATGCTCATGAGGACGGAATTACATCCGATGGAAACCTGTGTCATCGAGGATGAAGGTCTGGTACAACCCAAACATTGTCCAGCTCAAATGCTCATGAGGACGCAAATGTGTGGCTCAAGGACTCTCATTAAATGCGACTGAATGGGACTGAATT
This sequence comes from Dioctria linearis, assembly GCA_963930735.1. NCBI lineage: Eukaryota > Metazoa > Arthropoda > Insecta > Diptera > Asilidae > Dioctria > Dioctria linearis. The sequence goes on from OZ005742.1 coordinate 85,370,602, forward strand.
ATTGAAAATCTCTGTTAGTACGAGTAAAAATTGACTTGAGTAGAAGTACAATTTAGATAACTTGAATAAAGGTATACATCAGTAAATTCTGTGTTAGTACGATTCAAATCGACTTGAGTACTGTTGGGATTTTACGATGGCATATAGCCATCTGATGGAAACCTGTGTCATCAGGGATGAAGATCTGGTACAACCCAACCTTGTCCAGTTTGAATGCATGTGAGGAAATGTGCGGCTCAAGGACTCTATTAAATTGTAAATTACGATCAATATTAAGTTATGTTGGGATATGATTTGGGATTGATGTTGAATTATGGCTTGCGATGGATGTTACATTGTGTTAAACTTGGATCTAAGATTGTTGTTGAATTGTAGCTTGCGAGTGATGTTGAATTATGACTTACTTATTGATGTAAAATATGACCCATGATTGATGTTGAATTGTGAATTCTGATTGATGTTGGACTATGATGTAATAAGGTCTGTGGTTCCAGTCAATTTTTTGATTGTATAAGGTCTGAGGTTCAAGGAATTTTTTTATATGTGAATATGCGGCAGTTGGGTCGGAGAACACAAGCTGAGAATGTGAGTAAAAACAGGTCTGATAAATAAAGTGAAACAGGTCTGATAAATTAAGTGGGGAATGTGTGGGAGTCTGGTCTGAGAACACAAGCTAGGAATGTAAGTAAAGGGGCAGGTCAGGGAATATAAACTGAGAATATATAATAGTAGTAAATAGTCTCTGGTCTGAGAATCCAATTTAAATAAGTTAAATGAGTAAATGTTCGGTGTGGGTGGTTGATAGGTCTGTGTTTAAACCCTATGCTGGGATGGGGCTGTGTGGCCAAACTGTGTGTAGAGTAGTAACCATGGCCGTGTAGGCACCTATTTGGTTTTGCTCAACGCGTTTCACCCGAGCCATCGGGATCATCTGGATTTTCTGTGTTATGACGTATGCCATATAAACTTGTGTATCATCTGTAGTTTCTGTTTTACGACGTATGCCATATAAACTTGTGTATCATCCGTATCATCTCGTATATTGTATTGTGGATGTTAATGTGAGCGGAGTATGAGCTCCGAGTTAAAATTTTATAAGTGAAACAAACTATACGTCAAACAATCCAAATAATCAATAAGTGAAACAAACTATATGTCAATTAACCCAAATATCAATAAGTTAACAAACGATATGTAAAGGCACCCCAAATAGTTAAAGCACCCCAAATAAACCAGCAGACATCACGACCAATCTGAAGGCATCACAATCAATTTAAATCAATAAGTTAACAATCAATTTGAATCAAAAAGTTGACAAAACAATCTGAATCAATAATTTAACAAAACGATATGTAAAAAGCACCCCAAGTAGTCAACAGATATGTAAAAAGCATATGTAAAAAGCACCCCAAATTGTCAACAGATATCACCGTGACCCGTGTGTGACCCGTGCACCAAAATCAACCTGTGAACCAAAATAAGGCACAGCTATGACAGATTACCAGATTAACAGATCAACAGTAAATAGATCAGCCAATCAATCAACGTCCACAGATTGAACATTAAAAATGTCCACTCACACTAAAACTCCAGTGTAGCAATGGCCATTCAAAAATGTTCAATATGTCAAATTGTAGCAGCAGTAATGATGGCTGCAAAAATCCTGATGGAGCACAGTAATGATGGTTCAAAACGAATCAAACAACCATAATAAAACAATCCACGTGTCTCTCGAATGCACCCCGCGTCCCTCGAATGCACCACGCGTCCCTAGAATATACAAGTGCAGCCATGTCGGTTCCAGCAAATCAATGGGTCAATCCCAGTGGGTTGATATATTGCCGGCATTGCCCAGATGGAAAATGAGATGATTGTTGTAAAAATGCTTGTTGTATAAATGCTTATTGTATAATGCTTATTGTGAAGATGTGTCACTAAATGTGCATCCCACGATGAATGCTTATTGTGAAATGCTTCAATAAATGTGCATCCCATGATGAAAGCGATTGCTGTTTTGAAAACCCGTTGTGAAAATGCTCCATTGACTGTGTATCCCCGATTGTGCATCTAAATGTCAAAAGATTAGAAAATATTACAACAATGCCACGCGAAAAAGAAAGAAAAGTAAAGCAGGTGATCCGAAAACTTCATAGCAAATGGTGTGCTGGAAAAATAATACAAAAACACTTTAGTTTTCGCTCATTTATTGCGAAATTAGAAGACGGAGGGACGTAGAAACGAAACTAGAAACACTGAAGGAAAAGATCACATCCGTTTTGAAAATGAATTAAAGCAAACAATTGTTTAATATAAGATTTAAGTATTTGAGCATATACGAATACAATTTGAAACATACAATAAAAATCTTGTTTGAGATGATATGAGATAAAAAATATTATATCTATAGCATTCGCAAATGAAATGTACTGAAGTAATATTCTAGCGAGCCGTTAGTGGTTGTTCTTCTTGCCAGTCTTTGAATGTTATTAGTTTGTATATGATCTTACAACTAATTGTGTGAACCACTTGTCTAGTAGCGCCTCTACTCTGTAAGCCAAACTTCGTTTCGCAATCACTAGATAGTTCTATACACAAGGGTTTTTCTTTAAAATTTAATAATTAATTTAAGTCAAGGTCAAGGATCTTTTGATTAATTAAATATATAAAATACAAAAAAGATTCTGTACCACAAAAATTTTCCATCTTCTTGTAGGAAATTTTTAATTTCGCTAGACCTCTAGATTCAATGTACAAATCTAAAATATTTTCTGTATAAATCGGCATTGCAACGAACAGAACTACAACAACTCCCACACTTGGGCTATATTTCAAATCCAGGATATAAAAAGTGAGCGATGCATGAATGCTCCTTCATTCATTGGTGAACATTCGAGAGGCATTCTAGGGTCTTCTCGATAATATAAGTCAATTCTGATTTTTTTTATACTAATAACAGTTTAAAGTGTCTTATTTGCGCTATCGCTACAATTTAGCGCCCAACATAGAGCACGGTAAAGTAAATACTCACTACGAAGGAGGAACGACGGATAATACTTGCCACGAAAAAGACACTGCCCCTTTGAAGAAGCCCCCCACAGCACTCCGCAATGGACTTCCAAATGGCGTTCGAACAACTCCAAGAGTTGATTGCTGCCCTACGAATAGACTGTTGTGGCCCAGTCTGCTAGTACACGGAAGCAAGAGGCTGGCAGGTGTACTGGTGGTAAAGTAGCTAGCAATAGCGGAACATATTACTTCGCACAGTAAAGTGCCCACTTATTGTTATTAATGTGATGATTGTTTAAATTACGGCTGCAGTGACTAATCATGCTACTTCGCACTACCATTTTGTTTAAACAACAGCACAGCTGCTTGCTATCAGTGACATTGGCCGCCAGTCTCGTCATCGGTTGTAGAATATTACCGCATCATAAGAGTTGCGTGTGCAAGTTTTCGTGGTGCCAAACTGAACTGGTGTGGTCAGTTTGAGTGTTTAGTGAAAAGCGGTCGGAGTCGATTAACGCGTTAAGATTAAAAAAAAATTGTAGTTAATAGAATTTGTGTGTTTTATTTACTAGGGATACGATACAGACAACACGACACCAGTGGCAGACAATCATAGTCGGATTTTCTCCAATTGCTCCGCCCGTTTGAAAGAAATACGCTCGAGATCAAATGTGAAAGAATTCATAGCAGCGGGAACAGTTTACAAGGAAGTTGAGAGTATAAACGACGCCAGTGCTATACTCGGACTTCTCCTCCTACTACAGAGCATTGCAGCCACTTGATGGCATCAAAACCGAAGTGACAACTTGGGAACAGGCGTCCAATCTCTTACGGAACGCAGCATCAGTGATTATATTTAAAATTTTGCACGTTATACATAGTATATACATATCCTTTAGTAATGAGTTCAACTATAATTATGAGCTCACCGATTAGAAGGCAGTACTACCGGATATCAGGTTTAATCTTCAAATGCTTTTAGCGATCGTAATCAATGCAAAGTAACATTCCTTATTTTCCTGTTCATAAATTTTCAATACGCATTGCGTGCTTTGACCAGCAAAACTTCAATTGCAAACTGTGCGAAATGGGCTTCACCACTAAGTGAGGCCTGAAACTTCATGAAAAAAAGTCACCTTATAGCTTATAATACTGCCTTAGAAAATGAGGCACGTAAACCCCCTAGATTGAACTCTATATGCCATTAAGGGAAAAAGAAAGCAACAAGCTTAAAAAATAAAGTTGCTGCGTATAGACAAGCCTGGGAAGATAACACAGCCAATCATGATCTTGAGCAAAGCACATCGGTATTAAGGATAAAAGCAATAAATTAAGGGACGCACTCAAGGAGATTTTAGAAAATAAAAACACATCGACGCCAAGGTCTGATATTTTAAATAACTTAATCAATGTTAGACCCGAAGAAGTCAAACAACATCTGGATGGCTGGAGAAAAAATTGGGAAAAGGAGTAGGAGGCTAGCGAACATTATGCGTGAGAGCAACGAAGATATCCTGAAGAGGAAATACAATGATCCCGGAGTTAATGCCCGTAGTAAACGGGCCTTATAATACTGAAAACTAAAAAGCCCAGTTCAATATCAATAATCAATCTATATATCACATCCGGTAGTACTGCAAGGTTTTAGTGCTTCATGCATATCCAGTTCTTCTTTCTATTGTATACAATCAGCTCCGTGTCGGCTGTGACGATTCAGAAAAGCAAATCCCTATTATTGTTAAGCAAAAATAGCGGATTTGTGAAAAGAAAAGAAAATCAATATCCAGTTAATAGAAATTTCGTGTTGAATGATTGTGAAGGAAATCCATTTATTTTTTTCTCAATTAGATGCGTTTGAGCAAAGTTCATCAATAAACCTAAAATAGGAAGTCGACACAAAATACCGGAATCTGGCACCGCATAGTTGCATTGATGACAGAAAATGATGTAACATTATTATTATTATTAGTTGAGTTCCAAATATTTATATACCGAAGCAATAACGAAGAAAATATGCCATCCGGTAAATAAATATTCTTTCCATTAACCTCTCGCTTCCCACTGTAATTTCTATTAATATTATTTCAGTTAAAACAATTCCAAGCTTCGAAATCGTTCTTATTTAAAGTTAAGCTCTGCAGCAGGAAATGATTTAAGAAAAAAGAAAACTCGAGCTAAAGGTTGAATGTTTGAAGTTCAATAAAAATTTTTTATTATCAGCGAGATAAAAAATTGAGCTCCAATATCTTCGGCTTGAAAGAGAACTTAATTTACCATCTTCGAAAATTTGCAAAAAAAAAAAAAATCGATAAATTGCCTAAATGCTTAGCAAAGCTCTGAAAGGGATTAACTAAGAGAATAAAGTATTTTGCCTATAATTTTCTGCAAATAAGCTTATTTTTAAAATTATACTTTTGATACGGCAGTGGAAGATGGTATAAGACCAATTCTTATGATACCCTAGATCAGCTATACTCTAAGTGTGTTCCGCGGAACCCTAGGGTTCCATGATACCTCTGTCGGGGTTCCGCAAGAATTTAGAAAAAAAAAATCAAAACACCTCTCTCTGGTCGCTCCGCGGCCGCTTGGAGACAAAACGCTATGAACGTTATTTATTTGTATTTGTATAAACATGTGTTACAATAGCTGGTACAATATCTCATAAGTCGTCAGTCGTCAGTTGACGATTAGCGTTCGAAGCGATAAGTTACTACCTACTTACAAGCTCGCTAGCGAGAAAATAGTGTTCATTGTTTTACTGCCTGCTGTATTCTGTTGTCTCAGTTTTATACATTTCTTCACTGTAGGTACTAAATTTAGTCTCTTATACGCAGTAACGATTGTGCATTACACATAGGTAAGTTTTACTGCCTGCTGTATTCTGTTGTCTCAGTTTTATACATTTCTTCACTGTAGGTACTAAATTTAGTCTCTTATACGCAGTAACGATTGTGCATTATTTAAACCCCACTATCCTGACGTGTAACATTATAAATAAAGAAGAATGGAACGTTGGCTTAAAGGTGTTAAACGTGTTGCAACAACATCTTCTAATGACGCTGAATGTTCAAAAGCAGTGTGCGCGGAGAATATAGCAATCACCGATCCAGAAGATGATGCCACGACGTCAAGCTCGACGGTTTCAAAGACGAAAAGAAGGAAGTATGATGAATCTTATATCAGTTTCGGATTTTTTGATTCCAACGGCTCACCTCTCTGCATGCTCTGTAGTAAACTGCTTCCTAATAGTTCCATGGCACCTGCCAAATTGCGCCGACATTTAGAAACTGTACACCCCGAGTCTAAAGACAAGAATAAAGAATTTTTTGTTCGAAAAAAGATCAGTTATTAGAAAGTCAAAAAAATATGATGCATGTAACACAAACTATCAACGAAAAGGCCACGGAGGCATCATATTTAGTTAGCTATCGCATTGCACAAGCAGGTGAAGCGCACACTATCGCTGAAAATTTAATAAAACCATGTGTATTAGACATAACAAAATGTATGCTCGATGAAAAATCTGCAAAGCATCTTTCTACTGTTCCGCTATCAAACGATACTGTTTCACGACGAATCCATGATCTGGCAAGCTACGTCAAACAAGAACTAGTTACACGTCTACAAAATACACGATTCGCCTTGCAAATGGACGAGTCGACTGATGTCGCTGGTTTGGCTATCCTGCTGGTTATTGTGAGATATCCATATAAAAGTTCTTTTGAAGAAGATATGCTTATGTGTTCACCGCTGCTTACAAACACTACCGGGGAACAAATTTTTAATAAAATAAATATATTTTTTGAAGAAAATAATCTCAGTTGGAACAATTGCATTGACATTTGTACAGATGGGGCCAAGGCGATGACAGGTAAAACAGCAGGAGCAGTGTCACGAATGAAAAATAAAGCGCCTAATTGTAGTTCCAGTCATTGTATTCTGCATAGACAAGCACTTGCGATGAAGCAAATGCCGTCAAATCTAAAATTAGTTATGGATGAAGCGGTAAAAATAATTAATTTTATCAAATCACGACCACTACAATCCCGATTGTTCTCATTATTGTGTGAAGATTATGGCAGCAAACATAAAACACTGCTGCTCCATACAGAAGTGCGATGGCTGTCTCGGGGTAAAACTTTAACAAGGCTATTTGAACTTAGAGCCGAGTTACAAATGTTTCTTTCAGCAGATACTTCTTTTAATTTGAAGGACCGTTTGTATGATAAAACTTGGTTGTTCCGATTGTCTTTTATGGCGGATATCTTTCAAAAACTTAACGAATTGAATTTATCGTTGCAAGGTAAACAGACAACAGTATTTCAGGCCTATAATAAAATAACTGCTTTTAAAAGAAAATTAGATTTTTGGATCATTTGCATTGGTAAGAAAGAAATAGAAAGCTTTACGTTACTCAGTGAGTTTGTTAGCGAAAACGACTCAGAAATGTTTGAAGATAATGTATTTGAAGAATTGGTCCAATATCTCAGTTCGATGCGCGCATCTTTTGAAAAGTATTTTCCCGAAGAACACAATACAAAAATTAAAGTGAATTCATGGATTTATAATCCTTTTTTACCCAACTTGGAAAAGCCTGAAAACATGTCAAACGAGATATATGAATCTCTTTTAGAAATGTCATCAGACACAAGTATGGAGTCACTATTCAAAACGACGCCTCTCAATGATTTTTGGTGCAGAATCCAAGATGAATATGCAATGCTTGGCCAAATGGCTCTGGATATTCTTCTCCCGTTCCCAACTACATATTTGTGCGAAACAGGATTCTCTACCTACGCAGCCACGAAAACAAAATATCGCAATAGACTGGACGCCGAAGCTGATATGAGACTCCAACTTTCTTCCATCAAACCTGATATCAACCAATTGATGAAAAATAAAAAACAGTTTCATACCTCCCACTAGTTAGATTTTTTTCTTTTTTAATGTTTTCTATTTTTGTCCTTGCCAAGTGGTGAAGTAAATAATAATTAGTAACTGTTACATTGTACTTTTATTATGCTGATTAATAAAGAATACACTTATAAAAACAATTGTTTTATTGTAGGGTTCCATCAAGTATTTTGCTTCCCAAAAGGGTTCCGTCATTAAAAAAGTTTGAGAACCACTGCCCTAGATGAATGCCCGTATTAAATTTCGTATGGTCACTGATCTATTCAAGTTTGATTTTGAAGTTGTTTTTCGCATATATTTCTAGAACGGTTTGTCGCACAGAAAAAATGATTATAACCAATTTTATAGGATTTCGTATTCTGCAGAAGTTTTTAGTACAACAAAAATGTCTTGGACTGATCGTTTTCAATGTATACGTAAAAAACCTAAATTTTTCTATGGCAACACCAAGAAAAAGTTGCCTGATTTAGTCCATTTTTGACATTTTATTTGCTAATGTAGTAAAAACATCATGTACGAAATTTCAGCTCTCTACGTCGACGCGTTATCAGGCAGTGTCCAAATAAATAGCAGAAAACGAAATTTTTATATGGCAACCCCACGAAGGAGTTGCTCGATTTGTCTCATTTTCGAACTTAATTTTACTTTTTTTTTTAAAGTCCGCGTACAAAATTGCAGCTCTCTAAGTATACGTGTTCTCGAGTTATCGTGCGCACGGACGGACGGACGGACATGCAGAAATCAAAATAACTTTTAAGATTATGTATGGTTGTCCAATCCATTTCGCTCTACCATCTTTATTTCAAGGTGTTACAAACGGAATGACAAACTTAGTGTACTCCTATAGATTTCATCTAGGGTATAAAAAGATTTTATGCGTCTTTGAAAATCTTGCGATTATATAAAATTGGCTGTATACCTTCTGTGTGTACCTACGGTATACCCGCGTTAGTTACACTTGCAGCATACCTGCATATACCTGTGTGTGTATCTTATAGCCGAAAAGGACGCTTTGTTTGAACAGACCACTGACTGTATAGTGTGTGTATATTGTGTAAGATAAAGGACGCTTGTGCGATGGAAAAGGAATTTCTGGGATAATTCAAGGTATTTGGTGTCGTAATATCTGTGTTTGTATTTTTATATTATATTTTGTGTCATATTTTGTATGCTGTATATTGCTTATTTCACTTATAATTATGAATTTTTATTAGTATTTGGTAATTGGTATAGGTCTGTAAGGAATTGTGTTTAATTTCTTTCATTGTGTTAGTAAGCAGGGTAAAATGCCCTCTTCTACCACTACTACACGGGGGATTAGTATGAAGTCCAAGAAGCCGGCTGTCAAAAAGATCAAGAGCGTGGAGCGAAAAAGCAGCCAAGTCCGGGGAATTTGTGTTTTTCAAGTAGTGATTCGGAGACTCTTCTCCTTATAAGCGGGGCAGAAAAATAGCCGTGGCTGCAAAAATCAGGGAGCTTAGCTCTGAAGACACAAGTCAGTCAGAGAGTGATGGTGGGCTTCTCAACAGTACCATGAAAGCAGCAGTGGGCAAGGGTAAGAAGAGTAATCCGATGAAGGGTATTTTTGGGCAGGGCAAGAAAGAGGACAACCGGCTGAAATCTGTAATCACGGAGATAAAGGAGATCTCCAATGACTTACAGAAGATAGTGGTAGGCAAAGTAGTTCCGGCTGAGATTACATTGCAGATATTGAAGGTTTCCAGCAGGTATGACAAACTGCGCATGGAGTTTTAGGTGAAAATGAAAGGTTAAGTGGAAACCTGGAATTTTTAAAAAAGAGTGGCTTTAGGAACGAAGATGTAGGTCAGAGTGTATCAGGTGGCAAGAATGTATCCAAGGCGAATTCTGGAATGACTAAAGGCTCAGCAGATTCAAAGCCTGTGGAGACCTGGTCTGTTGTGGTTAGGCGAAAGGCGCAAGGTGTTACAACAGATGAGATCATCGACAAAGTGGTGGAGGAGGTAGGTCCTACCCTAAAAGTTAGGGTCCACGATGTTGAGCCGCTAAGGAATGGAGGCGTAATCATCCGTACACCATCAGTTTCTGAAAGGGAGAAGGTCCTACAGAATGGGAAATTTAAGGAAAGTGGGCTGGATGTCAGTGTGAATCACAGACGAACAAGGGTAGTTATCACGGGGGTTAGCTCTTCAATTATTTGTGAAGAATTCATGAGTGACTTGTATGAGCTCAATACTGAAGACAAAATGACGGCTCAGGAATTTAGGAAAAAAGTAAAAATGGTCAGCCGCTCTTGGGTGGCCGAGGGGAAAAAGCAAGTGATCGTTGATAGTGAGGGACCGGACTTACTGTTGAAGGCTCGTAGCTGCTACATAGGGTGTTACTCTCTTAGAGTTCGACCGTTTGCGGTAGTGCCGGCGTGCTTCAGATGCTTAGGGCTTGACCACAGGATTGCGGAATGTACAGCAAAGGACGAGGTGTGTTTCCGTTGTGGCCAGGAGGGTCATAAGGCGGTCAACTGCCTGAACGAAATGCATTGTCGTGACTGTAAGAAAAGAGGGAAACCTGCGGGGCATCGAATGATGTCAGCAGCATATCCTGTGTATGCTAATCTGGAAGAGAGGGCGAACTCAAGGCATTAAGATGGAGATTAAGATCTACCAGCTTAATTGCCAAGGGGATTATGCCGCTATGTGTGACGTGTGCGTCTTGATATAGGAGAATAATATCAAGTATGCCCAGTTGCAAGAGCCATATGTGGTAAATGGAGTGGTGAGGGGACTGCCTTCTGGGATGAGAGCGTGAGCGTGTACTGCAAATTCGACGAGCCGCTGGGGCCTTATGTAGCGTTCTGCCCTCACGTTACATTTTATTTTTCTTCCTTTTTGCATAACACCACTCAATGCTTCAGTCTCCGTTCCTCGTCACTTTTTTTTTTGTTTATCTTTCGAAATTTCTCCTGTCAAACTTTTCTTTTACCTTTTTTTTCCTTAACGTATAATTTCTGAAAAAGGGGGACAAAAGTTTTATGTAATTTTTTTTTGAAAAAGTAGCCCTTGGCTACTTTTCCATTGAGACATTAATACCTGAAAAAAAGGGAAGGTATATATATACATTTCGAGCAGCAGCCTTATGCTACAAAGAACAAAGATTGCTTGCCTGTCGGTGGCTGGAAGCAGGGAACGGCTTGAGGCAGGCCGACGACGGGCAGAGTTGAGTGTTGGACAAGTTTCGGTTGGATACGCATCGCGGTCGGTGACCATCGCTTAGATCAATATCAAATTTTTTTTTAGTGTTTTTTTACCTTTTTGTGAAAAGTTCAGCGCTAAACTAGCGGAAAGTTTTTTCGTTTTCGTCCCCGTGCGGTAATCAATTGCGAATATCGGGGACTATTGGTTGGATTTTATCCGCGGAAAGCCACGGAGTGTAGTGGAAAATTCGAAAAGAAGATAAACTAAAATCTGAAAAGAAAACTCAGATCGTTTCAACATTTGAATGCTTTACATAACTTACTTGTGCGGATTAGTTCGTTAACGTCGAAAGTTCTGCAAGATAAATGGGATATACAGTGAGAAATTTTGTGAAATATAGTGAAATAATTTCGTCGTAAGCTCACCTAGGTATTAGGAACTTTTTCCTTTTTCTTCTGAAAGAAAATCGAGTGAAAGTATTATGAGAAATTTTGTGCGAATATAATGAAATAATTTCGTCGTCAGCTTACCTAGGTATTAGGAACTTTTCCTTTGTCTTCTGAAAGAAAAATCAAGTGAAAATATAATGAGAAATTTTGTGGAACATACTAATATAATTTCGTCGTGAGCTTACCTGTGTTGCAGGAGCCCTAGCTTGTCTTCTGAAGTAATATGGAGACCTAGTACGATATTTCGTGGCAACATAATTCTATAGATTCGTCACACGCTCACATATGTTATAAGTCCAAGGTGGACCATAAGGTTAGTTTGGTAATACATTGTTCTTTTTTTCTTTTCTTTTGGATCTTTGATACATCTATTATATTCCTATTTTTGGATGGTTATTTTTTTTATTTATTTTGTTTTTTTTTTTGTTCTCGTATGGTATCCACCTAAATTGTGTTAGCGTGCTTAAGGCAGGGTTAATTAAGTAGGATAGGAAAGCCCTTCTTAGGGCTAGGTTTAGTTATACCTATGTACATATATATATGACTTATAGTTTTTTTTAAACAAAGGTCGGAACGTTGTAAGTTTTGGTGTAATCGGGTTTCCTCCATCGAAAAGCGTCACACAATAATGAATAAATTAGTCACATTGCTTTGAAACTAATAACGCCTGCAGTTCTTTGTTTTCCTTTCCCCTATGTTTTTTTCCTTCAAAATTTTCGTTCTACTTCCTTCCAGCGAATATAGCTCCATGGAGTGAGTAGGCTCCACACGATGGGAGGTGGTCATGGACTCGGTGGACGACCTCGTCACACACGCACAAGCTTTAAGGGATCAACCATGGGGCTAAGACTTTTTTTTTGCACTGCGACATCTTAGCCAGGGTGGATGGGGGCGATGGGCCCAATCTAAATCCAGTCAGGGCTCTACTTTCATCAGGAGTCCACGTTTTCTCTCTCTCTCTCTATTGCTCTCGGCGTCGAACTCTCTCCGGGTGGACAAACAGTTGTACGGCGTTGAACTTCTTTTATTTCAGCACCGCAGCGCTGGTAGTATTGTAGCAAATATAAACGCTTCTTTTCAGGTTTGCAGGTTGTACCAATGGAGGCAAAGCACCATGAGACATGGAAAGTTTTTTTTTGTCTGTCCGTCCGTCTGAAGTCTGGCAATTCAGTTGTAGTTTTTTTTTCTCATTACTCATTTCGCTCAGCTTTCAAGCATCAAGGGATGTGGGTGGTAAGAACCACACCAAGCCGGCTGACCGCTAGCGGCAATATGCTGTGCGGCCACCCACACTAATCCCAAGATGATTTTGCAGCAAGAGTTGTCGATTGCAGCACCTATCCATGCTCATGGCAAGATGGATGTAGGTAGGGCTGACGATGGGCGCGCTCTTCGCTACACTTATCTCAAGTATTTGGATGCAGTGCTACTACTGGCGAGTAGCAAGCCAGTCATCCTTGGCATGGATGCGAATGCATCATCCCCGACGTGGTTCAGTAAGGTGACCAGACATTCGTCAGGTTACCAGAATCACTATCGGGGCGAGATGCTATCGGAATACGTGCTCACAAAGGATTTTCATGTCCTTAATGAGCCAAGTGACTGTTATAATTTTAATGGCCCGAGAGGCAAGAACGACATCGATGTGACGCTAGCAAATAATGCCGCCTTGGCATTTACATCGCGGTGGATCATCAAGGCTGGATATGGGATCAGTGACCACAACCTGATCGAGGTCAAATTGACCAGCGAAAGGGTGGTGGACACGGAGGAGGAAGCGAACTGCAAGAGATGCAATACTCGCGGGGCAGACTGGAACTACTACCCTGGTTGTGTAGAGGAGGCAGCTTCCAGTATGCCTTTGAGTGAGTTTAGAGCCCTGAATGTGGATGACCAGGTACGAGCCCTGAATGAGCTGATGATCAGGGTAAATAATAGTATTGTTACAAGATCTCAAAAGTAGGTCCCCGCGATGAAGAAATGAGCTTCCAATATTCTGATAAATATAAGAAGACAATTATAGCAGCACGTCTGAGGGATCCACCGAAAATAACAAGAGATGGCGACACACTCCTCCTCAAATTTACGATGGCAGGCCAGGGACCAGAATAGAATTTTGACACGGCCACAAAAAATGTAGTAGAAGCAGAAGCGATGATCATCGGCAGACAGATCGAAGCACTATCAAAATTTGTGGAAGATGAAGTATTTTATATGCTTAAAGAAAAAGTTGTTAAGAAGTGTTTACTATCAATAAAGAGTGAATTATAATCTAGTAAAAAAAAACACGTATCATAATTCCATAAAACCCTACACCGAAGTTAGAGGAATTTCAGGGGAGAGGAGTACGGAAGACGGACGATTATACTTCGCAAACGGGAGCACCCAACGGGTCTCTCCTGGGTCCCGCTATTGATGGAAATAAGTCATCTAACGGCTTAGGCACAAGATAAGTGACCTTACTTTGTTTTAAATTTTAGCTCGATTTTCTTTGAGAACCTAGCATAAGAAATAATTTCTCGAGACATATCTACAATAGCACAAAATTGAAAGTACACTACACTGAACCACCGTATAACGGCTGTACTTGAGAAGAGATTCTAGATTTATTTTACTTTTCTTTCAGGCATAGAATACAAAAATTATTTCTCGACACTTCTCCGTAAAAGTAAAAAGTCGATATTTCGCTATACCGAAGCACGGCTTAACGGATACACAAAAGAGAAGGGATTCTTGGGCACATTTGGTTTCTTTCGGGTATAAGATAAGAAGTAATTTTCCGATCCGGTTCTACGATAACACTAGCTTGGGAGACTACCACCTAAAGTGCCTCTTTACGGCCTGTATTAAAAATAAGTTTTTGTGAGATCTAGGTTTATTTCCCTTAGAACGTGATATAAGAAACAATTGCCCGAAGCTTCCTTATCGTAACACGAAAGTGAACATTGACTACATCAGGGCCTCGTACCAAAGTCTTCACAAGACCCCCTCTGGTTTCTTTAACTCAACAGCGCATGCCATCGTATGATACAAGTGAAATCGGAGTATAATCCAATTCTGCTTTTGTGCTTAGCTGAGTAAGGCTGGTAATTTGGTTAGACCCTCTAATTTCCCAGAACAGGATTATCCGTGTACGAAATTAAAAAGCTTTTCACTTTTCATTCCAAGTTTGGCACGGTCATTACGACACCAGTCGTCTACGCAGAACGTAAGGGGAACATCGTCTTCAGCGCTTTCGTCTTGAAGTAAAAACTTAGCCAGAAACGGATAATTATAGTAATTATCCAATTAACGGCGGGTTCCTACTACGATAAAGCAACTCTCAAGCAAATAGTAAACAAATCACAAATAAACACTAGCGATTTAATTACACTCGTTGTCCAGTCCCAAGTCCAACTCGGCGTGAACATATACAAAACAAATTCAACACCTCACGGTTGGTCATTCGTAATATGACACGCCGCTAATCAGCTGAGTCGGAAGGTAATTGTTATTGCGTGCAATCTAGGGGACAGTAAATGCACCACTCATCAAGAATTGCTTTTGGTTTCTCTGCGTGTAGAGATTAGCTATTCTTGAAGCTTCATTTGATAAGTACCGTACCGGGTCTTCGCTACGTTAGAGTGCTTTTGCACTTTATCCCCGACTGGGCATTTAGGTCGTCGAAAATATTTGAATTTCCCATTAGAGGTGAGAAGTTTGGTTGCTCGAATAAAAGCTCCCAGCCAAAACCGATAGGGATATAAAGAAAAGAGGAATTCTACGTTTCTCGTAATAAAGCTGCTCCGTCTACCGCTCGGCCAGGACAATTTTATTTAAACATAGAATTACGTTACAGTATGTTCCCTAGAACTACTAGCGCTAGCAACAGGCGGACGAAATGGTGGACTAATGGGCTAGCTGCAAAGCGCAGAGATGTAAGACGTCTCAGGAAGAGGTTCTAGAGAGCCAGGCAGAGAGAGAGGGAAAGTGAAGTACTGAGGAGCAACGACGAGAATACCAGCAGAACGTGCGAGAGTACAAAAAGACTATGCAGAGCACAAAAGAGTCTGACTGGAAGCAATTTGTAAGGGACGACAGAAATAATCCTTGGGGTAAAGTATATATGATTTGCAAGAGAAAAAGGGACTTTAATGATCATTACATGTCTTTTGAAATTTTAAGTGAAAAAGATGGTGTCCTATATTCACTGCCTGTTTAATCCTTTGATGGCCCACCTGTCAATTTCCAGAAGCTTTCTAGCGGGAAATCAATGATCAGACCAAAAAATTACTTTAGCGAAATCTAAAGCTAAAACCTCTAAGAATTTAAATATAAATTTGGCTTTCATTAAGTATGACTCTGGAGTTGAATTTAATAAGGATCCCTAAAAATGCATCAATCAAGAAATAATACCGACAGAGATATTCAAACTGAAAAAGAATATTTTGTACTTCAAAGTGGAAAAAAAATTTCTGAACGTGAACACTTCCTTCAGTTCAAGTGTTTTCCGGGCTACCTGGGAACATTCATATTGGGAATATGGGAAAAATATATGCAACACCAAATAGCGAAGGTACGAACCTTCTTCAAAGTGACCAATCTATGGTAATAGCTCAAACTGATAGTGCACCTTATTCTACTGATCCTCTGGCTGAGCTGCTAACTAAATGGAATCTTTTTGACGATCTTTATATATTTCTAAAAGGTAAAAGGAAAATATTTTGCTTAGCTTATTAATGCATGAATTTTTTATGTAGCAAAAGGACTCAAAATAGATGGTTTAAAATATATGAAGGAAAGGCATTTGGACGAAGTTTTCAATGGTCAGAAAATTAATTCAAAAATTATATTTGAACATAAACTTGCAGACTGCCAAAATGAATACGTAAGTCATATTGCTTTTTGTAAGCATAATTTCAAGTTAATTTTTTTAGGGAATATATAATTTGCGACCTCGCTTGGAAGGGGAAGCTGCTAAGGAAATTACTTCTCCTATATATTCATGGCTCAATACTGCAACTGCACATACCCCATCTACAAATACAACTAGCGTCTGCTCAGAAATAAGTTCATGAATATAAACCTTGATGCTAGGGAAATTAACTTGTATAAATTAAAAAGTTTAAGTTCTGTAGTTACTTAAATTTTTAAACTACATGTTGTTCGCTTTGTTCAAGCTCACAAGTAAATACGATTTATTAACAGGCGATAGCATACTTGATTTATAATTTTGTTTTTAAAATATTGTCAATAAGAACTTAGCCATTAGTTTTCTATATTTTAACAAAATTTAAGGCATCGTCTGTAGTGGAAATATTAGAAAAAACTGACCAAGGAAAATCATTATTAAGATCTTACGAAGAAAGAGCAATATTAACACCAGAAGACAGAACAGCTCTTGTGCATAAAGTTGTTCAATATTTTATAGAGAATGAAAAGAGTATTCCAGTAAAATTATGCAAAATCTTAGCGGAACAGATCGTTACCATATTCCCCACAGAAAGGACGGTAATTTCAACTTTTATTGGATCAAATGTTTTTAACGTACAGAACTAATAACACTAGGAAAAAAAAGAAGATATGCATTCTCAGGCAGTTAATAATTTGAAAGATAAACGTCTAATTAATGGTATAATTTTTTATTATGGGAGCAGGATACTTACTTCGTGCCGGGACACAAAAAGGCACCACCGAAAGGTAAGTTGTGGAACAAATATCAGGGGCGAAGGGTGATGAAGTTGATGCCAATTTGTATGAAGAAAGCTATAAAGGTAAGTTTCAAGCCTCTTCTTATGTTTCATTAATTTGATGGAATTCCATTTTTCAGATAGTTGCGAAAAACTCGCAGAAATCTCATCTGACCTAAAACATGTAAGGGATTGGGAGCAAGTTTTGGTTAAATGGAGAATAACGCTTCCATACAGAAAAACCCAACTACAACGAAACAACTTATCCTTGCAGCAAATTTTGAAGAATTGGCCACTATTTAAATACTCACGAGCTCCAGAACTGGTAATATTACTAAGAATAGCTAATAACGATTAATAATTCAAAATTATTTAAAGGTTGATATGGACTTATTCGTATCCAAAAAGAATAAAAGATAGCATCTCCAAGAATTTTCTTAAACAAATATTGGAGAAACGCGACGATCTTAACATAGGTAAAATAAAATTAGAAACTGCTTTTCTAGCAAGTATATTCTTAATGTTAATAATTTTCAGATAACCTCAACATTTGCTTGAAGCTCCTTCATTCAATATTGGTGCCTACGACCAAAGTAGTTAAAGGATGCCACGTGAAATATACTATACGGGATTCTGAGTAAGCCTTCACTCTTCCATGATTGCAAGCGAGTGACATCGATGCGATTCTTGCCAAAAAAAAGAGATGAGTGCATAAAAGCAAAAACGACATTGCAACCACTTATTATCGTCGTCGGGAATGAATTTGAGTACGATGGTTTTTATGTAGCTTTAGATGACATAAAGTACGCGTTTAAGTCATATCTTGACGCTGTACAGTATTGTTTTAAATTGATGTATATATTGAATTTAAAATACCCTAACGAGAGCCTTTATGTGTGGATATTTATCCAAAAATTTCTTTTTGATATTGAATTAAAAACAAAATATCCGGTAATTGATACATTTATTAAGAACTTAATTAAAACTGAACGTGTTATGTTATTATAATATCATGCTTTCTATTATTGGATTTAAGCTTTTCTTTGAAACCAATGTTAAATTCACCACCTCCAGTTAATTAAGTCTTATACAAAAAATTCTGTTGTATTTTCTTACACAATACCATAAACTACATACAGCATTATTTGCGTATATACTAAGTACAGCAAAATATTATAAACCCTCATATTTTGAAAACTACTGGAAGAGTAGTTCTACCTTCGCCTATTTTCTTGTTTGTCTTAATAATTATTACTTACTTGAAATTATTTGTTTTAGTAAATATTTTACTGATGTGGATTACAACATATGCCCTAAAGTACATTTGCTATATTGCCATATTTTATTTAGTGGCTAAAATATTGCCCAAATGACCTTCCAAATAAATTGTTAAAAATATTCTTTGATAAATGATTAATGATAGTATGAAACTTAATTATAACTTTTCAGCAGAGAAAAAAATTTTACGTACATTTATTTCTCCATTTCCTTTTATCAAGTAATTAAATATGTATGTAAATGAAAATACATTAAATAATCCTGATTATTTAGTTACTGAGAGATCATATTGAAAAGATGAACACTTTTTGTCTCAACTGAAATATTATAATTTCTGACTTATACTATACTATTGAGCGATTATCAAATTTAATTTGATAGTGAATTTTGGAGCGGCACCATGTAATCGTCTGAAGAAAAATTGATTGAACTAGTGAGGGAAAATCCTTTGCTTTATACTATAAACAGCGAAAAGGATTATAAAAATAATTATAAAAAGGATAAGACCTGGCAGAAAAGAAGTGGAAAAATGGGTATTCCTAGTGAGTGTGTTTTTATTTTAATTGCATTGCATTTAATTATTAGTTATAGAAGCTCTATAAATACAATAAAAACATCCGCTTTGAGTTTTACAACATTGTTTTTTACTCACAGAAGAGAAATTGAAGGCAAGATGGAAGTCTTTGTGCAATGTCTACAGAATAGCATTAAGCAAGAAGAGAAATACTGGTCTGGAAGTGGAGCGGTGGAAGTACTTTGATCTGTTGAGGTTCGTCGATGGACTAATACAAATTTGTTTAGGCAAAAAAATATAATATCTTGCTTTTGTAGGAAAACAATTAGCAACTACGAACCATTGCGACCGGAAGTGGAGATGCCGCAAAGCGCATTTGATTTAGGGGTGTTTGATGAACCACATTGTTATCAACAAGGATAACAGCGATGGAAGTCAATTCAGGAGAGGTACCGCCTGCCCTACTTCAAGAAAGTAATTTGACAACTAGAAAATCTTGCGATAAGAATGCTCATCGACGGAATTAGATAAGCAATATTCAAACTTTTTGAACGTGGCAAATAAATTTCTAGAGACAACTGAGCTCTCGCCTGCCGAAATGTTTATACAAAGAATTGCCAAAAAAATTGATATTGCAAATCTGTGCGAGTGCGAGGTAGATGAGATGCAGGAGGAAGTGTTATACTCCGTTAATAAAAAACTAAAATTGTACCGTGAAAAAAAAATAAAACAAAACTCAAAATTAATTTTTTTTATTCAATCCTATTATCACATACGTATTGGTATAGTCGCATTGTAAATGACGATGTTGAAGCATGATTTGATCTTCCAAAGGGAGATGCAGACTGAAGCTGCATGGTTTCTTGTCGCCATTGTCTTTCTTGAATTGATTCAACCAGGTCGTGGTTTACGAAATTCGGTGGGAAATAGTCAACGTATTCAATATATGACAACATATGTCATACAGAAGAACTCTCCACCGGCAAGACATAATACCGAAAGCATTTTTAATAGTTCTCTTGGTCCACGATAATCGTCGATTAACGTTTTCTTTCTGATCCGTTCAATTTCGCCCTGGATACGGCCTCATAAGCTTTGTCTTAAGAGGGAATGCCACATCACCCATGTGCCCTTATAAAACTTCTAGAAATATTACATATACTACCATGCCTCGAAAATGGTTCTTATATACCCTTTAGTCATATATGTAACCTTTAGTAATGCTATATATATTATAATCACAGAAAACAGACGTTAGTGTTCTTATATACCCTTTGGTTATATTGTGTTATAACAATAAAAACAGTTTTATAATGGCTCCATTCGATACTAAAAGTAATTTGTTTTTATAACGATCACCGTAGCTACTAAAGGGCCACCAAAAATTCTACGATATTTTATAGTGTGTATTTGTATTACCGAAAGTTGCCAATTTTTATTAAGGTCACCTAAATTACTGAATGTTGTCGAGTTAGATAAGGGTAACCACGGATACCTCAATAAACACTTATTATCAATAAGTTATATAACGTGGTGATCATAACAGTTATAAAACTTTCTTATAAACCTTCTAGTAATGGTTACTCTAAGTTATATAGACCGGTGATGGAAACATTTTGCTCACGAACTTATAAAACCTTAAGTAACTTACTTCCACGATAACCATTAGTAACCTTAAAAAACTGTAATATAACTGCGTCACCAATTGGTAATATTATAAAACACTTATATAACCACTAAAATTCTTACATAACCGAGTAACCATTATATACCCCTTATAAAACTACCCATCACCTTCGGTCACCAAAAATTGGAAAAATTGTTACTTGGGTATCGCCTTATTGTTCGTCAGTTCGACAGTTCTGATTTCTTTCTGACATTCAGATTTTATGAAAACAAGTTCGGTTTTGTTTTAGTTATTTTGTGTTATAGAAGTGATTAGAAGTGATTTATACTTAATAAGAGTGAGAAACAATAGTGAAATATTGTTTTGTGAATGAGATTTTATATAATCGAGACTCCCGAGTCTTGAATTATCGTGATGAAGTGCGTTGTGCTGTGCTGCAGAAACAACCGGAGATATTCTCTTGGGAAATCATTTTTCAGTCAAGTTTAATTCTTTCAATAATAAATAATAAGAGTGAAATATTTATAAAAATAAACAGCCATGACGAAAAAATTTAACATTTTTCAAGTTATAAAAATATTATCAAATTACAAATTTAAAAATTAAATTTAAGTTTTTGTGATATAATAGGGTCTCTTCTATTAAATTTCTTCAATACTTAATAATGTTTCAACCACTATATTATGTGTACGATGTGAAAATATCGTAGTTTACTACTTCCATGACTAAAACTAATATATGCGGTTCTACTACAAGCAGAAAAATATTTTTTCTTCCTCATAGCCTACCCTTTCTGTTATATGATGTAAGACAGTAATTCGAAAGCTGGTTTTTCTTACTTGCTTTTTGATATTTGTTCTGTCCAAGATTTTAATATAGCTTCTATCATAGCAACTTTTTGTTGCTTACACTTCTGACTCTAACGCCCTGTCTACATAGGGTGTTTCTGCTGGCAAAAGAGCGATCACAAATCTCCCTGATATTTGATTAAATTTACGAGTGGGCAAATTCTGTCAAGGTAGCTCATTTTTCGCCATATCATTAAAGGTAAAACAACACGTTACAGTTCTCAAAAGCCATCTACAAGAAAATGGGTTGAGGGAGTTAAAAATGAAAACAAAAAAACGTGAACTCTGCGTTTATACTCTGATAAGAGCATGTATGTACATGAAAGTCTGACTACAAGATATTATTCACTATACCTGCTGGTCCAAACGAATATTTGTCTGATTTTGTACACGAAGTTAAGAAACTACAAAATGAAGGAAATTAATGGGAGTCTATAATTCTAATAATCAGATCATTTACCTGTGATGCTCCAGCCCGGGCTTTTGTGACGGGTACAGTTGGGCACACGTAAAGTAATGGTTGCCCAAAATGCGAGCAAAAAGGGCGAAAAATAAACAACAGTCTTGCTTATAGCCACAGAAATTGCTTCCTTAAGAACAGACGATGATTTTAAAAAGCGCAAAGATAAATTTTTTCATAGTTTATACTTCCAATCCCTGAAGCCGTTAATACCGATAAAAATGAAAGGATTCATAAAGAGCTCAGATGGCAATGAATATATTGTAGGCTTAAAATTTGGTGGCGTGAAGAGTTATTTCGATTTACCCCTTGATTCAAAAAATACATTAGGTATCTGCCAAGTTAATGTGATTTTGGATAAAGAAGGAACTTTTATAAGTGAAGAAGTAGCATGTACATCAGTATGTTTACACGACAAAAACGATTTTATTTTTATACCAATACTGCATCATTACATTTCCTAAACTGAACAGTGTAAATAGCATATCTCAATAATGACTTAATTTAATTTATGTAACTATCAACAATTCAACAGCGTCATGCCGTCAAGTCCACGAAAATGTGCTTGGTTTGAACCTGATCCACTTGTGCGAAGTAATGCCACCCCTTAGGCATAACTGAGAAGAGTAGCAATTCTGACAAAGAAAGTAAGAGTAAATTTTAAATAAACAATTTTTGCAACAGTTGATATGTCCTTATTTCGCTCACACGAAAAAGATTATGCGACGGCTGCCAAATATTGCTAAAGATGGCGGCAGAGCAAGAAAAAACTCTTGCAAAATATACAATTTATCTACAAAAATATTGGAGCGCGTTTATCCCACACCTAAAAGGTTGAAGATATTTCCACTAGGTTAGGTTAGCTTAGAGTGGCGGCCATCGAGCGGGGATCTCTGCGATCAGCCTTACTTAAAACATTGCGGTCCATTGTGATCCCACCTTGATGGGAACCAGCTTGGGAATGATATCCCAGTTATAGGGGGTGCGGTGAAACCAGCCACAGGTGATAATGAACCTTACCCGGTCTCCAAACTCCCTGTCTACTAGCTCCCCCGATTCGCCGAAGACGTAACTGCCGAGCGAATTCTTCCTACGCACGGCAGAGCTAGACATTCACACAGCAGGTGCTGAACGCTCTCAACCTCCTCCTCATCCATACAGCTTCTGCAGAAGTCATTGTATGGGGCTTGCATACGCTCTGCATGCTTACCAAAGAGGCAGTACCCTGTAATAATTGCAATAAGATTACGCACATCACTACGGCTCCTCCTCAGCAGAGATTCAGTCCTCCTAGGACAAACCTCGGGCCACAGCTGTCTAGAAATCGCACATGTGGTCAGTTCTCCCCACCTACGATTAGCCAGCTTCCAGGCCTGTACGTCTAGAATCCTGTTCACTGATATTCCCACTAAAAACTCGTATTTAGTTACAGAATGTTGTAATACTGTAAGATTAGCCAGAATCAGATATAGTAAGTTTGACAAAAATTAATTTTACTTATATATATTACGAATTTTAACCATAAGTTATTACAGATACAAAAATGAGGGAATTAATTGGAAATTCGAGGCCTTCCAAATGCTTCCAACATTTTTTTTTTGTAACGAAGTACTCCTTGAGGCGAATTGGGATGGTGCGGGTTTTCTGAATTTGAGAAAGATATGCGGAATGGATTTCGTCCGGCGAAGGGGCGAGTGTACAAAAATATTTTTTACGCCAAATCTTCCAGCGACTGAAAAAATTCTACGAACACAAAATAAATAATTAACAACATGAATTACAGAACTCAGCTAAAATTAAAGATGTAAAATTAGCAAATACTCTGTTTGCTTTCTTTCTAGCCGTTTCTTTGGGATGTTTGATCCCAAATTATAAACTAGGAAAGAAAATCCTATAATTGATCTTATTTTTCTCTTAATAATTGCCTGAAAAACTGTCCTGTAACGAGTATACTGAGAAGGCATCATGCATCCCCACTTCTTCCAATTAAGCTAGGGGAAGCACACGACAAAAGTTGAACTGCTTTCTCCCTAGGACATGCCTGTGCAAATGTCCTACAAAGTGTCCAATGAAGAGGCATGTATCCCCGTTCCTTCCAAGGAAGCTAGGTGGAAGCAACTGCTTCCTCCCTAGGATATGCCCGTAAAAATTTCCTATAAAGTATTCAAGGAAGGCATCCGGTTTGGGTGATGGTACGATTCCATTTCCCGCTGGGCTGCTGCGCACTGCGGTATGGGAAACAGAAGCGGATGGCCATGATGTTTACTATTAGGGACCCTGTATACGTCCATAAAAATATGGGAGATGAGGCGATTTGTATTACAGACGAATTTGCTCTTAATCAACTTGCAGCGTCTAGAATATGAGAATATGAGATAGCTAGGTGCATGAATTCGACCTCTATGCAATAATCAGGGATTGATGTATTTAAACAATTTGGAAACTTATTTTGTATTCGTTAATTCATCTAATGTTGTTGTTGTAGCTTTTGTTTTTATATGCTTTAAATTCCTTCTATTCAAGCAGTAGCAAATAGTTGCTAGTATTATTGTTGATCTGGATTGTTTACTATTAATTAATTTTCTTTTTGGCTCTATTTTATTTAGTCTTATTTGTTATTTTAGTAATTTAAGATTCTTATGCTACTTATATATAGATTTATTTCTTGTTTCGCTCTTTCGAAACTAATCGATGAGTTTAAATTACTATTGCTTGTTCTGTTGTTGTTTCAATTGGTGCTGCCTGTTTGTTATTAAATATGGTACTTCATGTTGTCTAGAGGAGTTGTTTTGACTGATGGCCTGAGTATACAGCGTGTCCTGCTTGGAGAATTTTGTAAACGGAGTATAGGATTGAGTATTTGTTACTTTAATGCGCAAAGTATACTACCAAAATTGGTGAATTTCATAAAATATTTAATGGATTGCCTATTGATGTGATTGGTGTTGGAGAGACGTCGTTAAGTCCGGATGTTGGTGATGATTTGCTTACCTTATCCAGTTATAAATTCCGTACGCAATGTACTTTTTAATATAAGGGGTGTTTTGTAAAAAACTAGGTTTTTTTCTTAATCACCCTGCCCCCCCCCCCCCCCCCTGTTACAGCGCAGGTTCCCAAAATCTGGGAATCTTGCAAACATTGTAATTAAGTATATATATATGTACATACATATATATATGTATACACATCGCTGCGTCAGAGGTTGTTCACCGGGTGAAACGCAGTGCATCAGCGGTTCGTTCACCTGTGTACTATATTCCACCTCGAAATATCTATGCGTGGCCTGTTCGGCTTTGCATTTTAATTCTTTGGTAAAAATAAAGAAACGGTTAAAATTTCAAAGAATGAAGTGCAAGGTCGACAATTTAGGTATGATTTTCGTTGCCGGTTTGTTGGTCTCGAGGTGAAATTGAAAATTGCAAATAAACAACTTAAGCAATTTTGCAATTAAACTGCGGGATCAGCGAACTGATCGATGATTGTACAGGTGGACTGGACACCTGAAAAAGAAAAAGCCCAGTGAGTTGATCTGAATTCCCGAAGTGGATTGTCCCGCTTTTGAAAAGAAAAGAAAAACGAGAGATATTTAAGATCGGGTTCGCCTCGCGGACTTTGTTGGTCGTTTAAATGTAAAGGAAAATTTGTAAAGTTGTTATAAAAAGAAAATTTGTAAAGTTGTTATAAAAAGAAAAAGATAGTAAAGGAAAAATTGTAAAGTGATGTTTATAGAAAAAGAACGATAGCAATAAAGGAAAAACAGTTGTAGTTGTTGTGCGTTAATAAAAAAAAAGGTGGAAACCAACGACAGGAGTGTTAGTTAATAAATCAACCCCGCCACAATTATAATACCCCGCCACAATTATAATACCCCGCCACAATTATAATACCCCCCCCCCCCTTAATAAAGAGTTTTGGTTTGTCTAGGTGAGTACTATCACCTCCCGCTCTATTGACCTCCTAGTGGGAAACACCCTGTACAATAAACGAAATGAAAAATGAAATGAAAATGCAAGGCCAGGCATATTGTACCTCAACCGAAATGTTATTATGAAAACCTACTATGCACCGTAAGTAATTATATGTACAATCGATAATTATATAGAATAAGCACAGATTTTTGTATATATAGAATTAGCAACGAAACAGAGACACAGAGTTTTAGTTACAAGTTCTACCAAGTAACATCAAAGTATCAAACATCGTTTTTTAATAGGGAGTTATGCTATTTAGCTGCTCTCACATTGAGATAGGAGTTAGAGCTTCGATAAGACGCTCCAATAAAGAGTTAATGCCTTTTAGGCTGCTCTTTCCAAACAACGACTCCATCTAGAGTCAATGCCTTTGAGCTGCTCTGATGAAATCAGATTAATCAACTAAATAAATAACCAGAATATAGAAGTTTATCGCATGACGACCGTGATTCAAAGAAATAAATCTTATCACAAGATAAATTTGATATTGAGGCAAATTTATTATAAGATTTGTTGTGGAAATTGGGATTCGAATGAGAAAGAGTATAAAAATTTCTGTCGAATGAACATCCATCAATTTGAAGAGATTTTTGGTTTGGTGAGTTATTAAATAAAATAAATATAATAAAAAATAAGATAATATTAATATTTATAATGTGCTGAAATCCTCTCTATTTATATATAGTGTGTAATATAGGTGTAAACAACAATTAACGGACACACAAATGCGATATGCCTTTACAGCAAGGGTCAGTCTGGCTCTATCGTACTACGATTTCTCGGGTCTGAAGATTCCTATCGATCGCTAGAATTCCCGACAAGGGGTTCAAGGAAAAATATTAGTGATTTCACACCTCAGGCAAATGTGTGAAGACCAACTAGCTCAGTCAGTTTCTAGATGCGACCGTTCTTCAACGACCCTGCCAGGTTATGGTCACGTACAAACGTAGCATTCCTTAGTGCGGCGTCACTGACATCTGCTAGGCAGTAGTTGTCAGAGGAATAAATTGAGCCATGGGCTAAAACTCCGAAATCGGGCCACAAAGAGGCTGGAAAAATGACAGATTGTGGGGAGTCAGACATTGTGAAATTCTCGGCAAGTCAAGTTTCAAACGTGAAGAAAGCAGAAATTTTTCATAAAAACCAAGAAAAAGTGAGAAGTTTTTAGTCAAAAGAAAGAACAAAGTAACAATAATGAAAACATCAAAAAGAAAATTAAACAAAAAAAAACGAAGGGCATATCGACAACTCTCACAAAAAAAAAGTGCATGGCTCAAATTTCGGAGAAGCTGAAATATAAAAAGAACGGATAAGTATTAGTAATATTAAGTGAGATTTTCCTCCTACCTTAGGTTCATTAGATGGAAAGCACAACATGCGGATAAAAGTCCCGCACATTCCGGATCATAATTTTACAATTACTAAGGATTTTTTAGTATTATCATTTTTGCATTGGATGCACACAGCAAATTTTTGTATATATGTAGATGTTGGAGTAAATCGAAAATTATCAGACAGCACTATATTCAAAAGAAGTTACTTATACAACGCTCTGCAAAACAACGAATTGGTCTTACCGCTACCGAAAAAACTTCCTGGGCAGCATACAAATACACCGCACTAATTTATTGGTGATGATGCCTTTGCTTTGGATACGCATTTTATGAAGCCGTTTAATATGAACATGAATCTCACCATAGCAGAAGAGATTTTAACATATATTGACCTCGAGAATATCCGAGACTAAAATTGAAGGCAGAAATAATAAAAACGCCAAAAATGCAACCTAAGGAAAAGCCTATGGCATGGTAAAATTAAATTAACTATGTTCCCTCCCACCGGTAATGAAATGCTATGTATTTTTGTTTAGGTTGCATCCACTTCGTTTTCACGAAAAATGATAAGTTCCGCTCTCACGGTAAAAGAAAACTGCTTAGTTAAGAAAAAGTAATTTTTTAAAAAGCTCTGTGAAGAAAACATGAAAAGATTAAAGCAGTCAGTCTGTCGAGAGCTTTAAAACCATCTTAACGGCATAATTGTAAAAATGTAGTTCTTTTATAGAAGTAATAAAGTTTGTTTTGGTTTTTCTATATATATGAAGTGTTCTCTTGATCTTCCTAAAATTCATTCTCCGATGGATTATTAATTTTTTTTTCTCCATCGCTAAGCGAATTATCTAAGTCGCGAGAATGACAGTTGACTAATTTTCCCGTTATACTAGTACAGTTGTGTAAATGAGCGGTTTTTCAAAATTTATATTGCGTAAATAAATTCGATGTAAATTGTAACGGATGTGGGAAAAACATTTTTGTTTTCAAGAGCTTACATTTTGATGCCCATCAAATCTTTTACATGTAAGTACCTTCCAACTTTTTTATTATTATTATTTTCCTGTGTATTTAGCCCGTTCCGAAAAGTTTATTTTTACCCTTCCCTTCAACTCATATTAGTGTTTTTCACTGGATATGCTTAAGAAAAAGTGCAACAAACGGTGAAGGGTTGCATCCTGGGTACAGAACATGAGAGGTCATTTTAAAATGCGGACTTTAGGCAATAATGTGCGACAAATCTCACATAACTACAAAAATATATAACAAAATTAGCAACTTTTCATGAGTTAACTCCTAACAAAACGATAAAATAGAACAAGATAAATTTTGGTCTATGGTGTAATGTTTTATTTATTATTACATAGGAAACTATAAAATAATAAATTGTCTTAACTTCACAGGTCCAGGTCTCGTCGAAAGTTTTTTATTTTTCAATTAAGCTTTAGATTATTTTTTTAAACTAAGTAAAAAGGCTTGTATGTTTATATGTATATGTGCATATAGTATTTTAGTTGTAAAATCAACATGACAGAAAACTTAGAGTTGTTTTTTACCTCCAGTACATAGTTCTTTTATATAACTGCTCGTTTTCAGATAATTTAAGTGAAGAAACTATCAATATTCCGGCTAATATTACAACTGGAACTGATTTTAATCTATTATTGCTAGATATTCAACACATATTTATAAAGTGTTCAAAGGTAATTATTTTTTCAAAAATTAATTTCAAAATTATTAATTATTGATTAGGAGAACTTAATTCTGCTGAACGAACAACGGTTGCAAAAGCGATTGTTAAATATTTAATTATGCAGAACTATGAAAGAAAGTATGCTTCAATTAACACTTCTTGAAAAACACAATAATTCTTATTGTAATTACAGTATAAACAGACAGGAATTTTCGGAAATTGCTACGGAAATTATAGAATTGTTCCCCACTGAAACGACGGGCACATATTTTTTGCCTTCAATCGGACAAGTGCAAGCAAAATTAAGGCTAGCTCTACAGGAGGTTCGATTCATTCCCAAACGAGCGAAGATACAACATGATTCAGGTAGGAATTCTAAAAGATAATAGGAATTTGTGATGTGAGTATGCACATAGAAAAACAAACCAAAAAATTACAAATCAATTAAAAATGCAAGAATGCACATTCTGCATTATTGCAATATTCAATTGACCTGAAATCCATTGCTCAATTAATCGATCACAATAAATGCGATCGGGTCGATTATATTATTGCAATTAAGCAAAACATGCGTTCAACCAAATGCATGTCACAACCATAAGAAGTGACTGCAATTGTTTACAGGCGTTTGTTTACATGTTTTACAACCGGAGTTAAGCACATAAGTGCAAATAAGCAATTTGGCTTAACATGCCCCAAATCACGGGCATGCATGTAGGTACCTATCAAAAGGCAATGTACTAACCGTAATTAAGTAAAGGCTAGCATATTTACTTTATTATATAAGCTAGGAATTGATCAATAAAGAGAAGTTGTTAGTTAGTCTTAGCAGAATCGAGTATTTTATTTGAACTGGGCCAGACAATATTGGAGAGCTGCCTTGTGGCTGCCTCCACCTCGGGCATTGGGAAATACTCAAATCATCTGCTGTATAGCTGCCTCCTCTACGTTCATCATTTTTGCAGTAAATCTTCGACATTAAAAGTTGGAGACCGTGATAATATCTTCTGCATGGCGATGCAGGCATAAATCTTCATACATAGATGGAACAGCAGATGAATTCACTATAAATTCGTATACATAGTGTAGGGCATGCATACCCAAATTTCATTAAATTACAAATCCAATCAATTGTAGAGATGGCTACACTGGTCAAAAGTCGAAATAGCTCTTCTCTTCGAATTCGAAGTTGTGAGCAGAGTAGATTCCTCCGTCCGTCGAATGAGTAGCATTTCATGTTAGTTCTTCAGTTAAAAATCAAAATTAAAATAATAATTGATACGAGATATATATATGTATATTTGAAATATAAACAACTGGTTTAGAAGAACTGTTTTATTTTATCCATGCTCATTCGTGCAAGTAGTAATGGGTACAATACAAAAGTCCATCACAATCATACAATAAAAGTTCTGGGTCAAACCAGTTAATTAAAAAAAATTGCATTTATGCAATTCCAACATTTTACAACATTAAAATATTGCATCATAGCGCACCGCGTAAATCGTCACTTGCATAATGACCCATAAATCGAATATAAGAAAATAAAGAAAGTGATGATAGAATTACAGGGTCAATGCTCAAGTGCATGATGTAAACAAAATTGGTTTAATGCATGCCCTACAAGAAATGAATTTGGAGGCATTTTTAGTTTTTGTTTGCAACTGATTTTGCAATTCTTTTGTTTGCAATTGATTTTTGTATATTAATTGGTAAGACATCACCCCCACTTGTTATGGTCGAAGACACACGGAGCAGCATGCTGCATCATGTGGCTTCACTCCGAAGGCTATGGGCTATCCGGTGTTTGCTTGTGGAAAAGTAAGACGAAAAGTAAGTAGAGAATTCCCGAATTCTCCATTCCACTTGTTAATTCTCCGGTGTCTTGCAAGTGGAAAAGTAATTGGAAAAATTGTATTTTCTGCTTTTGTTGCATTTTATGAAGGTATCTAGGTATCTAGGAATTTCAAATTGAGTTATGTATTCATAGCATATCCTGGCTGTATTTAAAAGACATAATTATGGAAATCCATGCAATACTTACAGAGGAACATGGATTTTGTCTCTCAAGGTACCCGCTAAAAATTATAAATCACGCGAAAATGATCAATTTGGTCGTCTTCCACTACAGAAGAGATGCTGTAAAATTTTTAATTATACACGGTAAAGCTTGTGTGTAGGATGACACCGCATCTAAATGTTGTCCCCTAATTAAATATGTAATTAATTTTTGAATCCGATAAACGGTTTTGGAGATAACTGTAAAAGAAGTGTATCAGTCCATTTTAGGGTGAAAAAATGGCCGTTTTTGGTACAAAAATCGACATATTTTCAACTCATCATTGCGAAGAACTAGTAAGTTGTGGAAATTTACTTCCCATGACAAAAATGTTCACAACGGAGTAGTAATGGATGTGAAACAAAGAACGGAAGAAATATATGCAAAATACAGGAACTGGGTGTATATGACTCTAGTGTAAAAAAATCGTTTTTCGGCGGTCCAAAGTCAGCTATGACGTTAAAACGATCAAAGACAAACTACACCACTGGATTACCCTCTCCTCCCTCTTTAATTTGGTACCAAACATGACGTAGTTTGAGCAACCCCTATGAGGGGTGGTACGACCCCAACCCCAAAAACACCCTGCCCCAAAAATTGTTCACCTATATTTTTGTACTCTAAACCCTTAATCTATCAAAAAAAATTCCAATACTCTACAGCCCTCCCGTATAGAGTTAGGCGCCCGTGAATATTGGCATAGCAAAATTTACAGCCGAGGCCGCTCAAATCTGCAAATTACCGTTAATCGAAATAAAATATAGCCTATAATATCCGTGCATACCAATTACCAAAGTAAATTCTTATTTTTTTTTTATTGGGCTTACAGATCCTGAGCTTACCCCTGCGAATTATTACAGCTCCTGATATTGTCTTTATTTTTTTTAAATTTCCGTTAATCAGCCCCCATTTCTAACCCGCACTCTCCCCGCCACATTTCCTAAACCTGTCTTGTTCGCCCTGAGCTCTCATTTTTTTGATACATTCTCCTTCTTCTCTCCATTCTCTGGTTATCCCGGAAAAGCTCGAGAGAACCCACTGTTATATTGTAAATTCTTCTGGTAGTACTCACAGCTTTGCCTCCTCTCAACGTGGCTTGTATTCCTTATTTTGGTCTGGGTTTTTCTTTTTAATTAATTAAACACCACACTTTGTTTACATTTTGTTTTTCTTTTATTCTTTAAACTATTTTTTTTTTTCAAAACATTCCTGTATTTTTACGAACTAACAAAACTTTCCACCCTTTATGTTGTAAATTAACAAAAATTTTTCTAATAATTTATTAAATTTATACCGCGCCCGACTTTTAGAGCCAACACCAACGCCTCTCGCTTTTTTTGTTAAAAAACCGACTACAACTTTTTGCGCTACCGCCGCGTAGAAAAATTTTAATCATAACTCGCGATCCGCCGTAGTGAGAATTTAAAAACCAACTCTCTAACTTGATCACATTTTTCTGTCATCAAGCTTCGTTGTTCAGAGTAGAAAATGCTTAATTGCATTTTCTACCCTGAGAAAATTATTAAAAATTATTTTGTTCTGGACTTGTTTCAACAAGTCCAGAATATTTTTCATCGGATGGTCGCCTAAAAAATGTAATTTGACGCTTTTGTCAACACCAGCTACCGTTCTGTCGTTCTGAAATCGCGCCGCGCATATACATACAATGTATTTCGGCGGCGCGCATTTCTCACGACGAAAGCTTTTTTGTGATATGTATGTACGTTCGTACATACATATTGAAATTTTCACGACAAATCGTACTGAAGGTACGATTTGTCTTTTGCTTTATTTTTTTTTAAAGTAAATATTTCCACTGGCAAATTTTGCCTTCAGCAAAATTTGCCATGGGAATAATTTTATTTTAATTTATGGAATGTGAAGAAAATTGCTGACGCAATTTTCTTCACTGATTGAATTGATAAGCTAACCATGTTTTAAGCATGGTTAGCTTATGTGAAAAATTTATGCTGGAAATATTTTAATGTTTCTTTTCTTTTCTTTTCCCTAATTCTATCCACTTCTAATTAGGTATTTGTTTTAGGCATGTAACATTCCTCCCCCGCCAAACGGAACGAGAGTCATTCTTGGGAGAGAAATGACTCTTGAGAAGGAAAAACAAACGCCCGGAAATCTTTTGATATTGGTGGTATAAACAAAACTATTTTGTTTAGCCACCGCTCTGAATTTCTTATCTTACCATCTCGGGAATTGCGATGGCCTGGATGGAAGGAAACTTTTTGATTTAGGTTCACTCGAGTTTTCTTCTTCATCCGTGACAGTTGCCGAGCTGCTTTTTTTTTTTAAAAAAAAATCTGTAACATTGAGGTTGTATAATGTTATTTACACTACGCTTGAACAACAAGCCCCAGCATAGCCCGCCGGGTCTCACCTCCGTGGCCAGCTCCATTCACGTAATGTACGTAATTCCCGGATGGCGAGGCCCGATCCGGCTAGTTTTATTAAGGCGCGGGGAGCGGCCCTTCATCGTGTGGGGCGAGGACGCCGTAGCCGGCCATACTTATACTGTGGACTTGCCCTTATATCCGCACCAGGGCCAGGCTTGGGTTGTCAGAGGTGAGTGTTATTGAAAATATTTTTTTTTTTGAATTCCCGAGACTTATCCCATTTTTGTCTTCTTCTTTCAGGCGGTGCCCTAAATATATATGGACGACATGGTCTATGTGCCTGCTGCCACCCGGTGTTTGAGCCGGCTATTACCGCGATCATCCGGCCACTGATGGTCACCCCTCCCCCTCTCGGAGTTGAGGCTGTGGCCGAAGATGACTGGGACCTTGAGTGGCAGTGAGATAGTTTCCTGAAGGAGGAAAAAAATATTCTTTTGTCTTTTCTTTCCTTTTGTTTTTTATAATAATAATAAATAATAAAAAAAACGTAAAAAAAATAACAAAATATTTCCAAAATATTAATCTTTTTCTTTCTTTTTCTTCTCCCCTTTTTTTTCCTTTTCAGGGTATTTGTTTACATAGTTTCTTTTTGCGTACCCTTTTTTCAGGTGTCTTATGTACATAATAATCTTCCGCCTGAGAAAAAGAGAATTATTCTTTGAAAGGGAATAATTCTCAGGGGAAGTTGTTGTGGTTGCTATTTTTGCGGCTCGGGTCTTGGTCGGTTCGGTTCAGTTTTACATTCAGTTTTTGTCTTTTTCTTATTTTGAAAGGTTCTTGCCTTAATCTGTTTACCTTAAGTCTAAAATTTTTTGTGTGTTATTATAATGATAGGAGTAGTAGCCTGGTATTAGGTATCTTTTTTTTTTCTTCTATTTATGTATTATAATTTTATATTGGTAGTTTTTGACATTGTTCTTTGTGTTCTAATATATATCTTTTAAACCATTTTTTTTTTCATTTATTCCTTTTATGTTCTAATATATATCTATAAACATTTTTTTTTCATTTATTCCTTTTAAGTTTAGCTTATTATTTAATGCATTCTAAATTTTTAAGTTAGTATTGTCACTCTAATACTAATTATTATTTTTATTTATTTGTTATTTCTGTTACTATTAGTACCTTAGTAAAACTTCTTCCTTTTCTGTTTATCTATTTTTGAATCTTATACATTTAATTTTATTGTAAACTATGCATTTTTGGGTACTTTTTCCTTAGTTATTTTATTCCTAACTTATATAATATAATTTTATTTTTTTTTTTTTTATTTTAATTCATTTTTTTCTTTTATGGAAATTTAGTTTTAATGTGCTTTAGGACTTTCCGCCTGTTCCATATTTTAGTATATTTTATTTTTTCAGGTTAAAATTTTTCTATGTATATCGTTGTACATATTTTACCAGGTCTACTTTTCCTATAAATTCTACTTTGATTAAGTGGCTCATGTTGACAGTATCAGTGTTCCATTTTTTTTTCTTTTTTTTTTTTTTTTTTTTAAACGATTTGGACTGATTTTGTTTTGGAGAGGCTTCTGGCTCGCCTTAAACTGGGTTGGGGAGCAGGTGTTCGCTCTTCTAAAGGAATTCCCTCTGATGAAATTTCGGGGTTACCTTGTGGTTGATTCCTCTGTTGTCTCATCTTGATGACAACAGGGTTAAGATATTTTACTGCCACAGCGATCATTATGGCCAGAACTAGTAGGCTCGTAAATGATAGAGAAGTTGTGGACAGGATATGGGAGTTTTTACTCGATACCTTTTCCTGGTATTTATTTATTTTATTTCGGATTTCTTCCAGCGAATGTGTGTCGGTATAAATTGATTTATGGATATTGTCTCCCGTTAAGATTTCGATTTTCCCCAGACTGTGGTTTTGAGTTCCTTGTAAAATTTCAGTCAGGTTTACGTTGAGTAGAGAGTGGTTGAGCTCAGGAAACTGATTCGGCTGGATAATTTTTAGTGGAAATTTACTCTGACCTTCGTATTTAAGCACTTTGTCACCTATTTGAACTTGACATGTTTGCGTTATCTCTAATATCCCTTGTCCTTCCAGTTTCGAGATTACAAAGTGATCTGGACATGTGATGTGTAGCACCGTGGAGGTGATAAAAGAAAATAGCCACGTATTGGGCTTACTTAATTTGATCAGCATGTCTTTTTGTGGGATTTGTACTCTGGTCTTGCATTTGGGCACTTCACTTAGAGGGTTGTATAGCAATTTAATGGCACATTCGTTGGACGTTGCCGCTTTGATTATAGGCGTGTTCAGCCGGCCTACATACGTGTTTTCTTCCAAATTACTTGTTATTTTTTTGAAATTTTTCATGTCATCGCCTCTTAATAAGAGAAATTCCTGAGTTTTTTCGCTATTGGCTATGTATGAATAACCAGGGTCTGGAATTAATGAGTAATTTGCTGACTTGGATACAGGATAGCATTGAATCTGTTGTAGCCTCATTTTTGGCAGATTAAAAATTGGGAGAGTAATTCTCACCACCAATTTATTCTGCATAAGGAGCGACTGAGCTCCTGCTGTCTGATATAGGACAGATAGACAATTTTGGTCATTTGGGCAATTCGAGGCCGTCTTGCGGTATATCTCCAACAGATTTTTGGGAGACATTAGGAGTGGATGAATATGATTGGTTTTACTAGCCATTATTATATCCAGGAGGGCTTGTTGTCGATATTCAACTTCGATGATTTGGAGCAATAAGCTTGATATAATCTCTTGTCTCAATTGCCTCCTAGTTAAATCATCGGCCACATGGTGGAGATCGTTTATCTGGTGTGCTATTTTTTGTTGTCTGTCTATTAACATTGCCAGCGGTTTTTGAATCTTTTCCAAGGTAGTTTTTACAACATTGATTTGTTGTTTCTCTAGCTCGGCTAGGGCTTGTGTATTCGATTCAAGTTCTTCTAACCTGCTGTAAATTTCTTTTTCGTTGTTGCTGTCCATAGTTCCAAACAAATAGTGCATGGCATTGCCTATTCCATCAAATAGTGATCTGGCCTTGCGTTTTCCTGGTACTAGTTCCCTAATAGTTTCCGTGCGCTTTCGTACGCTGTCTATAATAGCGTGTATGTGTAGTTGCTGCACGTTACAGAGATCTTCTGGGTTTGTTATATTTATGCAGAGTTTATGCACTAAGTGCTCTGCATATTCTGCTAGCTTTATCTGTGCATCTAGTTCTTCCAAGTCTATCTCGGTGAGGACATTCCAGGTGTCATGATATACCATCAGATTTCCTAGGTCCTCGAAAAATATACCCGAGCCATTTAGCTGGGTTATTACATAAGGTTTGTCAGCGGTTGCTCCAGTTGTGTACTGGATGAAGAGGCCAACTATGATGAGTTTTAGCGCCATTTCTGTGGACAATTCAGGAGAAGAAAACAATCCTTTAAGCATACTTGTACGTACATTGTGCCGATTTAAACTGGGCAGTGGAGTGACTCCACCGCAAATGTTCATGGGGAGGTATTGAAATGAGGTGTAATGGACACTATAGTGGGAATTTCAAGTCAACCTGGTTCATTTTTGTTTGATATATTTTTATTCGAAATATGGTTTCAAACGGTTATTATGTACCGTTACCGTTCGCTTACCAATTTTGATTGTGGTATTCACATCACTTGGTATTGCGATTACCTGATAAGGTCCTACCCAGATTTGGGAAAGCTTATGTTTTCTGCTTTCATTCTTGATGAGGACCTTGTCTCCTACATGGAAAGTTAGGGGCCGTACTGTCTTATCGTAGTACCCCTTTGAGCGCTGTTTACTTGCCAATAAGTTCTTTCTTGCCGTGGCATATGATTTTTGGAGCTTATACTTCAGTATATGATAATAGCTCTCATGATTGTAAACGGGTTCGGGATCCCGTTTTAAATTTGATGGGACATCCGCTGTGAAGCCGTATAGGCAGTCCATTGGGGTAAGTTTAGTACCCTCGTGTACACTATTGTTATACACGAATGCAGCGGTTCGTAGGTATTGGTCCCATGTTTTGGGATTTTCATCTACGATTGTTCGCAGGTATTCAATCAGCGGCCTGTGGGCACGCTCTAGTGCTCCGTTAGACTGGGGGTGGTATGCCGAAGTCTGTAACTTCTTTACCTTTAGAAGCTTACATACTCTTTTGAATAATTCACTCAGGAAATTTGTTCCCTGATCGGTGAGTATTCTTTTGGGAATGCGATAGCGCGTAACGATTTCATCAAAGAAAACTTGTGCTACTGTGACTGCTTCTGCATTAGGTATTGCATACCAGTCGACAAATTTTGTTAAATTATCTTGGAAGGTCAAGATATATTTGTTACCTGATGTGGTCTCTTCTAATGGACCTACAATATCGAGGTAGACTTTGTCGAACGGTTGCTCTGCGATGTCCGTGATAACCATTGGCATTTTATATTGTGGAGATGCTTTCATCGTCTGGCACTTTGGGCATTTTTTAATGTATTTTTTAATATCGCTAAGCATGTGTCTCCACCAATACTTGCGTCTTATGCGTTTGTAAGTTTTTATGACACCTTGATGGCCACCAAATGGAGAATCGTGATAATCTTTTAAGATTGTTCGGATTTCCGTAGCGCTCGTGATAACTTCGGGTGTCTTGCCAGTACTTACTTTTTGCTCAGGCGATGCTGGGTTTAGTGTTTCCGCCTCAGTGTGTTGAATTTCGTTTTGGTCCGCTTTCGTGTGCTCTTCTGTCTCCACACTGGAGCTATTTAATGTCTCTTGAGCCTTTTGCTTCTGAGCTCGAGTCACGACGAAACAATGAGCGGATTTCTTCTTTCTCTTGTTATTTGTGGAATTGTTTTCCTCCACATCTGAGTCCATCGTGTGGTGGACTAGGGCTTCTACCGTTAAGGTATTGCCTAAACTGTCTTCTTTAAATGCTTGAGGGATGCGACTTAGTGCATCGGCATTAGTGTTGTACTTCCCTGGTTTATATTCGATGTTGTAATCGAATTCAGATAATTTGTGGTGAAATCTCACCAAACGGGAAGTAGGGTCTTTCACATTGAAGACACCTTTGAGAGGTTTATGGTCAGTATAGACCGTGAATTTCCGGCCTTGAAGATAGCACCTGAAATTCTTGGTAGCCCAGACAATAGCCAATAACTCTTTCTCTATAGTAGAGTAATTTCTTTCGGCTTTGTTTAATGTGCGACTTGCATAGGCAATGGGCTGGTCCTTTCCGACTTCTCCTTGAGAAAGAACAGCTCCTAGAGCCTCGTTACTTGCGTCTGTAGTGAGATTAAAAGATTTCGAAAAATCTGGTAAATTAAAAGTAGTGGAGAAATTAAAGCATTTTTTATGCTTTGGAATGCTTCTTGGCATTTCTCTGTCCAAATGAATTTTACATCCTTTCGGAGTAAATTTGTGATTGGACGTACAATTTTGGAGAAGTCTGGAATGAATTTCCTGTAGTAATTGGCAAGTCCTAAAAATGACTGGACTTGCCTTACTGTTCTTGGAACAGGAAATGTTTGGACGCAGGCCGTCTTACTTGGGTCTGGTAGGGCTCCTTCGCTAGAACATTTATGTCCTAGGTAAACAACTTCTCTTCGTAGAAACTGGCACTTTTCTGGCTGCAGTTTTAAGTTGTTTTCTCTCAACTTATTGAAGACTTTCCTCAACTTTTCGTTGTGGTCGTTTAAATTTTTACCATAGATGACAATGTCATCTAGGTAGACAAAACATTCGAGGCCTTGTAGGCCTGTTAGGACGAAATTCATTAGGCGTTGAAATGTGGCGGGGGCTCCTTTGAGCCCGAATGGCATACGCTTGAACTCGTAGTGCCCATAACTTGTGCTGAAAGCAGTTTTATGTCGATCTTTTTTGTCGACAAGGACTTGGTGATAGCCGTTGGCCAAATCGAGTGTGGTGAAATACCTTGCGTGACCTAGTTGGTCGAGAATATCCTCGATTCGGGGTAGCGGGAATGCATCTCCAATTGTCTTTTCGTTTAATTTACGAAAATCGACAACGACGCGCCACCTTTTTTCACCGTCAGGTCCCGCTTTCTTGGGGACAACTAGTAGAGGTGAATTCCAAGGGCTCTTACTAGACTGGACTATCCCGCTGTCAAGCATTTCTTTTAGCTGCTCGTTGATGACTTTCCGCTGTGTTTCAGGTAAGCGGTACATTTTTTGATTGATTGGTGCTTGATCTTGCACCAATGGAATATTATGCGTTATCGCATTTGTATAGGTGAGTTTGTCACCTTTGAGGAAGAAGATATCGTTATACTCTTCGCAGAGCTCTGATATCGAAATTTTTTCTTCCGCGGTTAAATTAGGGTCTAGGCTGAGTTCTAGCTTTAGCCTAGAAATACGCGGGTATTGTTTTGGGTCGTCCGGAGTCTCATTATCCGGGTATAGATATCGTACATGTTGTAATATTGCCGTTTTGTCGGCTGAACCTTGGTTTGACTTACTCTTCCTTTTAGGTTTTTGACCTGTAAATAGATGAGGATTTTGCGATTGCTTTTGAGGCTGTATTTCGTTGCTCTTAATAATTGACAGGGTATTTGCTTCCTGCTTTGTTGACGGCTGAGTTTGGTACACCTGTGTGGTCTTTGCCTTAGGTTGTGTGGGATACTCATGCGCGTCAATGCTACTGCTTTTTGACCATGTAGAATGTTTTGTGTTGTGTGACGGTGGAGTAATATGCACCTTTAATATAGGCTTTAGCGACTCGCTACCGTTCTTATATGGCCGTTGTTTGTTTAAGAGTGACTTATGCCTCGGGATTTTGGACGGAAGAGTTATATGCACCTTTTTGGTAGGCTTTAGACATTCAGTTCCGTCTCTTGTGTTGTTTGATATTGCCTCTAAATTTGGTAGTGGAATGTGAGTTCTTTTGTGGTCTTTTGTGGGCGTTAATGGGACTATTGTGTAGTCGTTTATGGGAAATAGCTGTAACTTTAAGCTATGTATGACTACTTGATGACTGTTAGCGTTGAGAATACTGACCAGCACTAATTCTTCTCCAGATGACAGTAAACTGTTTGCCAAGAAGACTCCATCGCTTATCTCTTGTGATAAACAGAGCATTTCTTCTTGAGTTTGTAACGGGACTGGGGCAACAATTTGAGAGCGGGCAGGTATGCAGATTGGTTCCTTAAAGGTAACCAATTGCTGCCTGATTTCATCGGTCTCTTGTTCGCCCAGACAGCCTTTTTCACATTCCTTGGGCTCTTTTGGAGCTTGGCAGCCAGCTTTTCTCGTTTGAGAAGCCTTGAAGACACTGCAGGTGGATAGTTCAGCCTGTTTAGACTCTACCTCTGCTGCAAGTGTTCTTACTTCGACTGCTTTTTCAGAACGTAGCTTGTCCGTTTCAAAATCTAATGGCAAAGCAAATTCGTCTGGATTAGTTTCCGTGCGAGGAAACCTTAGTGCCTTATTAGGACCCTCAACGTTCCAGTTTTTTGCTAGGAAATCATTTCCTAGAAGTCCATCATCGGAAAGGCCAGGCAAGTTCTTTACGACTTGAAACTTGCAGGGAATTTTGTTTTTGAAAACGAAGTTTCCCTGGCAATTTCCCAGCGTCTTTCCGGTACCAAATGGGGTCTGAAGTGTACATGCCTCATTGTGGTTAATTTCTTTGAGATCTTTTAATGACCTTTTCTTTATTATACTAACCTCAGCGCCTGTGTCTACTACTAGTTTAGCTTGGCCGTTCAGGCCTATGTCTAAGGGTAGTTTTACTGTAGCGACACTGGAATCGGGCTGCTGAGGGGACCCTATTTTATTAGACGGGAGATTTATAGTCGAGCCGGGGAGTTTTGGGTCGACTGTACGTCGTTTCCCTGACTCCGGGCCTCCCATTTACGTTTTTGTTGGCAGTTATTTACTGCATGTCCAGAACGACCACAAAATTCACACTTTTTCCTTACGTTATATACTCTGGAATTGTTATTGGAATTCTGCGGCTCTCTAGGGCGTTGATTCGATGGTCCACCATTGTTGTGTGGTCTCTGGAAACTATTATTGTTTTTTCTGCAGTCACGCACGTCATGGTTATACATTTTACAGTTCACACAATAAGGCGTATTTTTCCTTTTGAGGCAATCAGCATATGTGTGGCCTCTCAGATTACAAAAACTACAACTGATTTTATTTAAATAATTATTTTTATTTGGTACATTATAATTTTTATTAGGAGATCTTGGCTCCTGTTTGATGTATGCTGTGCCGGCCTGTGTGAACTGTGACGTTGGTATGTGACTGCTTGGGTTAATGGGCATATTGTTTTGCCGGGGATCCTGTGGGTAGGATATGATGCCAGGATTATATACGCTTTGATTTACTAGGGTACTACTTTGAGTTAATGGTGCGTTATTTGGTACACTGGTACTGGCAGAATTTGGCAACGTATTCTGCATCATATTTGTTTGGAATTGTCCTGGAGGTTGCAGGAACAGAGCACTTTGCTGGAGACGTTCCATGTCAAGTGCTCTTTGTACGAGGTCATCCACCGTGCCGTCTGTCATGGTCAGAAGGTATTGGCACATATACGGGTTATTGACGCCTGTTTTTAGTGCGTTTTTCGCGAAGTCTTCTAGCTGTGTTTTCACAGCGGGGGCTGCTGTAGCGCCATATTTGGACTCTGCTGCTTCATTACAGAGTGCCAGCATTTGTTTCACTCGTGCCGTGAAGGCTGTGAGGTTTTCCAAAGGATACTGCCTAGTAGTAATTAATTTATTTACCAGTTCCTGATAAGTTTCCCTAGGCAGGTATGTACGATTTAGCCGTTCTTCTACCTCTTTGAAAGTAGTAGGCATATTTGCGGTAAACAGCTGGTAAGCTTCGCCTCGAAGTCTGGTGGGGAAGATTTGCAAAAATGCCGATAGTTCCTCCACCGAAATGCACTGGATTACCTGCCTGCAGCATCCTAGGAAAGTTTGGAGCTCCAGGCTCAATTTTGGGTGCTGCTCTCCCGAGAATAGGGGAACGAGCTGGGCAGTTAACTTGGCGATTTTCGCGTAATCTGCCATGTTTATATTGGGGATTCTGAAGCTTAAGTTTGATACTTTTGGGGAGCTAGTTTCTTCTATGCTGGTTTCCAAAAGGGAGTCGCCCAGCCAATTCAATAGGATTTCACTCACGGTGGAATCACTGACACTGTCTTCAATGGCACCTTCTCTTAATTCTACACTATTATTTGTAATTTCTGTTTCGAGAGAGTGCGAGAGTTCCCCAAACTGCTTTAAGCTTTCTTTAAATTTTTCCGTACTTTCTTTGAATTGCGCGATTTGCTCAAGACGCCGTTCACGGGTCTTTTTGAGCTGTTTATCGATAGAATCGCACTGTATAACAGAAAGTTCGGAGGAGTCTCGCACTTTCCCCTCTAGATATTTTAAATAATTTTCTTAAGTTTAAATTAGAAGGTCTTACTTATGGGGGACCTGTAAGGATTGTCCCACTCCTTAATGTTACTCCTGGTGCTGTTGAATTTGTTGGGGGTGTTTGATTAGCACCCTCTGTTGCAGATGTTGCTCCCTCGTTGCCTCCTTCGTACCGGGACGGATCTTCCTGTGCGTCGCCCGGTGAGGAAGATTGTTGTGGAGTTGGTGGAATTGGTGAGATTTCCGGCGGCGTCTCCTGGTGGGAGCTTTCCTCGCTCATGGACCACCGTATGTAGAATTTGCAGCTAGGGGGGCTTCTGCCGTCTTAATTCCCTTGGTTCAAATTGAGAGGGGGGCTTATTGCCTTCTTCGAGGTCCCTCTCAATTCAGGATCGCTGGTTTTTGTGATTGAAGTTCTTTTGC
Source organism: Dioctria linearis (assembly GCA_963930735.1). Classification (NCBI taxonomy): domain Eukaryota; kingdom Metazoa; phylum Arthropoda; class Insecta; order Diptera; family Asilidae; genus Dioctria; species Dioctria linearis. The sequence goes on from OZ005742.1 coordinate 85,413,777, forward strand.
TGCCGGGGGGGCCCGTGGCCTTCTTAAATTCCCCTGGATAAAAGCTGAAAGGGGGGCGCGTTGCCTACTTCGAAGTCCCTTTCAGCTCCGGATCGCAGATTGTCAGTTGAGGATTCTTCCTTCAAGTTTCGCTTTGAAATTTTCGGATGTGGACGTCTTATGTTCCTGGGCTGGGATGAAGCCCGCTATTGTCCCACGTTGGCACTTTGTGCTTTGATGTGGGGGTGGCTGCGTGTTTTTCAAACAGAGGCAGTTAAAGCTGTCCGACCCCGAGCGTTGGGAGCCGACTAGATCGAAATACTCCTGAAGCCAGACTCAACTTCAGGCGAAGGGTAGGGTGTCTTGCCCAGTATTCGATTTCGTCCTCAACTCCTTTTGATTCGTAGGATAGAGGGTTTTCGAGCGCTTATACTTTTGTTTGTTTAAAGTAGGCTTCCTCTATCCTACCGGCTGCGCCAATTTTGTTACGTACCTGTTGTGAGATTGGCGGGTATTTTATCCAAAACACTTTTTGAGTTGTCGGACTCGTTTTATTTCCTTTCTACTTCTTTCACCAACTTATCCTTTCTCCTTTTTACAAACTTTTCACAAACTTCTGCTTATAAGCTTTTCACAATCTTATTCTTATAAACTTTTCACAATCTTATTCTCTTATTGTTTTAACTTTCCACAATCTGATTCCTTTTTTTTTTTACTTTTTGTAGCTTTTCAGAAACCGAGACCGACCTGACACCAAGTTAAACTCACTTCAACTCTTTTTTCTTTTTTAAACTAGACTGCCGTTTTTCAACTTATAAATCCGACTCGCTTTGTTTTTCAAAAATTCGACTACCGAACCGCCGCGTATAATATTTAAAATCCAACTCCCTAACTTGATCACATTTTTCTGTCATCAAGCTTCGTTGTTCAGAGTAGAAAATGCTTAATTGCATTTTCTACCCTGAGAAAATTATTAAAAATTATTTTGTTCTGGACTTGTTTCAACAAGTCCAGAATATTTTTCATCGGATGGTCGCCTAAAAAATGTAATTTGACGCTTTTGTCAACACCAGCTACCGTTCTGCCGTTCTGAAATCGCGCCGCGCATATACATACAATGTATTTCGGCGGCGCGCATTTCTCACGACGAAAGCTTTTTTGTGATATGTATGTACGTTCGTACATACATATTGAAATTTTCACGACAAATCGTACTGAAGGTACGATTTGTCTTTTGCTTTATTTTTTTTTAAAGTAAATATTTCCACTGGCAAATTTTGCCTTCAGCAAAATTTGCCATGGGAATAATTTTATTTTAATTTATGGAATGTGAAGAAAATTGCTGACGCAATTTTCTTCACTGATTGAATTGATAAGCTAACCATGTTTTAAGCATGGTTAGCTTATGTGAAAAATTTATGCTGGAAATATTTTAATGTTTCTTTTCTTTTCTTTTCCCTAATTCTATCCACTTCTAATTAGGTATTTGTTTTAGGCATGTAACACCACCCTCCTACATCCCTCAAAAACTACCCCTACAAAACAGAAATTTCTATTTATTTCGACAGTAGAAGGTAATAGACGGATGTACCTCAAATATGAAAAAAAATCCAACCCTCTACATCAAAAATTGATACCCTTAATCGTCCCAGGCGATTCGCACTTTTTCACATTTCTTACGTTTTCCCTAATTCTCCAACCATGTTAGTGAATTGGGAATGGAGAATTAGGGAATTAAGAATTCTAAGAAAACGAAATTCTCATCTCCCAAATTCCCAAATTCTCCGTGCTACAGAATCCGGCCCCTGGACGCAGAAAAACAAAAGGATTCAGTGGTTGTCTCCTGAAAATTGATCAGCGAAATAGTATGTACAAAATTACATAAATATTAAGGACGAACTTAGGTTCCCGGACGCCAATCAATACATTAGAATGGAATGGATTAAGCGAATGCTAATTCGACAAGAGAAACAAAAATAATTTGGCCTTATGGTAGGTACTGAATAAGATATTTAAGATTTTTTTTTTTGTATTTCTTCACATTCGACCTGAATCACATATTTAAGATTTTTTTTGGATTTTTACACATTTTATGGCAGATAGCGTATTCTTTGCGATAAGTGATTTATTATAATTTGAATAGGAGTATGAAAATAAAAAAAATAAAGATTTAAGTAATTGCATTAATGATCCTAGTTAGAGATGCTTTTTTTGAACATAAGCAATTTGTTACGGAGTATTCGGCAAGCGTTTGTGAATGTAGGTTCTCATCGGTGGCTTACATAATAGCAGAATTGTCTCTTTCAACTAACAGAATGTACATTTTATAGAGAGCCAGAAGAAGCTTTTAAGGAAAAGTAAAAGAAATTTATATATTAACGCACGTAGTTCTCAAGACAGCTATATATATATATATCAAAAGTTGATGAAGCATAATGTCGTTTTCTGTGTACAGTATCTCAAGGTGAAAACTTTGCTAAACGTTTATTTGCAGTGAACCATGTTCAGCTCCAGAAGGCCTTCTTAAGAACCGGAACTGTGGTGAGTGACAAAGATTTATTTATGATCTATATATTGCTCTCTCCTTGGGGATGCTATTATTTCTGATATAGCTACACACACATGTATTATTTTGAACCTAGCTTGCCTAAATATTCAGATAATTGAGACAATGACGAAATGTCTTGGTAATTAGGGTAGGTGTTTGGATAACATCAGTTGTAATTGTTGTACATTTAGTTATAGCAGCCCACCTTACATAGATCATGTGCCAGGCATATTCAAATATTTTAAGATGATGAAATACATAATAATACGCACATACATCGACGGGGTGAATTTAAGCGCTAAAAGAAATAATGTTTGTATCGTATTCCGTGAATATATAATCTGACATGAGTATATAAGCATAATTTTTTTTCTCCTTCACTCTCCTGGAGCCCGCTTCAGGATGAGTGGTTGATCAGGTCCGCTCCTCCACTACTTCCTGAATTTCAGATCAATAGGGACTGTTTCTGCAAGGGTATCTTGGTTCCTGGATGGAACCACCAAATTGTTTATGCAAGTAGCTTGGTTCCTGTAGGAACACCAAGCAATTTAAATTGCAATAATTAGTTCCTGAAACTATAAAAACGATATGGGGAAAGGTCACACCATATGCCCGTATAATAGGCTCATGTAAAATTCCCGTATTATTTATTAATACTGCAATTTCGGCACGTGTGTAACGGAACAGTTGCTATAGAACCGTTCACAAGCCACATGTGGTGATGCTAAATTGGTGGATTATGTTAGTGTAGCGGTATATGAAAATCAGAACGCATATAATTAGAGATACATTCGATTTAATTTGTAATTCATTTGAAGTTAACTTAAGCACTCTAAATTAAAGCGAGATACTTATCTATGATTAGTCTATGATATTTCAATAATATATTACTAAATTTAGGTTTATAAATTTCAACATAAGCAAAAACCAATTCCGTATATACATACATTCCAACTTGACTCAACTGAGAAGTGTAGGAATACTGTCTTGAAATATGTTTTAAACTAAGATAAATTTAATTTATTTCTAATAAAATATTTATGCAACTACAATTTATGCAAACAAGAGAATGAGAAGTATAGGAATAACTGTCTTGGATTGTTCTATACAAGGTAATTTACGTTATTAATAAAAAACTGTTATCACTGAAATCTAATTTTAATTAAAAAATGAAAAAAAAGAAGGAAAATATTTAATTAATCTTCTTAACAAATGTTGTTGTTAACGCACAATAAATTTAACACAATTGTCACTATGATTGCTTCCCTTCACCAAAAATCGCATGAGAGCTTATGCTTACCTTAAGTAGATTATAAGCTAATTTCACGATTTGCACAAGTGAATAAACTCAAAAAAAAAAAACTAAACTTGAACACTATACCACGATCTAAACTGCTTGACTTGGAAAAATATAAGAGAGTGATCCATGCAAATGCTCGGCTTTATATAGGGTTTGAACCGCCATTTTTGTGTGTGGAACCCGCAACCATAATGCTAATTACTCAGAATGCCTTGGTTTTCATCAACATAAATTAATTTGCGGAATTTAGTCATCTATATTTCCTTACAAAAAGATCTCCATCATAATTTAATTTAACTGAATGAAAATTAAATATCCAAATTGTGCTATAACATGGCGCAATTAAATTCTTGTCGTCCATGTTGAGAAAATTTGATGTGGAACGTATTTTTCTTCATCTCACTTCCACTTGCTATCTCTTTTCTTCTCATTAGTTATATGAGGAATCATAAATTAGCAAATATCTTTTTACTGAGATACTTTAGGACTTTTTTAATACCTCCATCAGATTCCTCATTAAAAAATACCCTAAATTCATGTGCCATATGTTGGCAATACATGAAATTTGACAGTTCCGCGATGTTTATAGTTTTCATTTCGCGGTTCCGCGGTCGCGAGTTTCAGTGGTGTTTTTCCTGTGTGTAGTGCTACGTAAGACCAAGGTAAGTTGTGCTAATTGTATTGTGCTCAATAATTAGCGTTTGTGTGTGTTTATTTTGTAAGAAAGTTCCATTATTTTATAATTAGCAATCTTAACCTGTCTTCAGGTGAGATTTTCATTCATTGTTTTTCCGCGGAAAAAACTCGCGGGAAGTTAATTTTATGTAAAAAATCTATTTAATAAATCATGAACTTCGGTTCTATTGAGTTATTACACTTTAAAATCTTGTGAAAATTCGATATTTAAGCAAGTTACTTTCCCTTGCGACAACTGTCAAGGTGTAAATTTGCGCGTAATTTTCCTTGAAATAGTTCGCGGGAAAGTGTTTTGTTATAGCTATTGTGTTCTATGACTCCTTTTTAATGATTAGTGTAAATTTCGAGTGATAGAAATTGAAATTTATCTAATTATTACATAAATTCCATTTCCCACAGTATTGTTGTTGTGTTTACGTACATCTGTTTACATGTAATATGTATGGGGAAAAATTGGAAATTTTTGTATTTTTTTTGTAAATTCAATTAATATTTCTTATTCTCTAAAGAATTCATGGTTTATTGCATTAATTAATTCATATTTTCTTTTCATTTCAGCTAATTCTCCATGGATGTAGGTACGTAGGTTCCAATTCTACGTGGGAGGAAAGTATGCCAGTCGATTTCCCTGGCTGGTACTTAAGTTAAGTACTTTAGGTTGGTTTGACTTGTTTTAATTGTTTTTTCGTTCTTTTTAGATTAATTCATCGCTGAACAGGGACACTGGAATATACTCTGCCCTCACTGTCGATCTGGAGGATGGGGTAAGGAGCAGGAAGACTTAACATATGCGCCTTCATGAAGCAAAGCATGTAAGGGCCCCTTCAGGGCTGGATGTGGTGTCGATTTTGTTTGATAGGCACGATGAGTTTTTTTGGATAACTCTCCCGCACTAGTCGAGGTGCTAGTGTACAGCTCTGCGCTATCGTTGATCACGGTCGTCGATCTGGCAGTCTGGACTTCACGTCCAAGGTCAATCGCTCAACATGGTTGCATAACACACTAGGTAAGTGAGTATTGTTCAGATTCTAGGTAAGAAAGTCTGTATAAATAGGTTAGTAAAATTGTACAGAAAAGAGTTGAATACAGTTGACTTTAGAGTACATACCGATTGCATTAATTAATTCGCTCCGAACTCTCTCTGCAATTCCTGCTTCCCAAGTTCTGCATCCATAGGTGCATTATTCTCATACATTGGCATGCTTGCCTTGTCTGTAGGTGATAGGCCCAAGCATGGACCACAACGTACTGCATCCATTAAAAGTGACAGTCTGGTGTGCAATTTGGTCAGGAGGTATCATTGGACCTTACTTCTATGAAAATGAAAACGGCGTAACGGTAACTGTGAATGGGGAGCGATATCGTTATATGATTGAAAACTTTTTAACGCCACAACTGCATGCTTTGGGCTTGATTAACATGTGGTATCAACAAGACGGTGCCACATCGCATACAGCCAGGATTACAATGGAATTACTGCGAGACCTCTTTCCACAACAAGTTATTTCAAGAAAAGGTGATGTTGATTGGCCTCCACGGTCGCCTGATTTGACTGCTCCGGACTTCTTTATGTGGGGATATCTGAAAAGCAAGGTTTATGCAAACAAACCAGAAACGCTTGAGCAACTCAAACAAAATATTCGTGATGAAATTAATGAAATACCGCGTGAAATGTGTGAGAATGTAATGAAAAATGTACTCAAAACGGCTCACATTTGTGAGGCTAACAGAGGCGGACATTTATCTGATATTGTATTCCATACATAATTGCCGACATTAAATAAAACATTTATCAATATAAGATCCATTCTCTTTCATTTAATCAAAAATTATAAACAAACAAAGTAGTCCCGGTGGACACTCGTTATAAAACAGGAAGTATTTCAATAGTTTTCAAGGTTTTGTTGAGCCTAGAGAAATAGCTCTTGCAACACGGTGGGATAGAAAATATTGTCACAAATAAAAAAAATACCATAAATATTTAACGTTTACGTTCCTATTATAAAGTCGATAGCGGCAATTTTTTGGAAATGGCATCTTTTTCGAAATCTTTTCTAAAAGCAGGAATGAATACACTTCTAGCAATTGAATTTTCTTATGTGTAATAATTTATAAAGTATACATGTATATACTCGTACAATAAAGAATAAATTACTGAACAGAGGCAATTGCGAAATTCCCGACCTGGGGCCATAATTTGGAATTCTGATTATTGTGTGGCATGATATGTATCTTAAATTATAGCAGTGACAATCTGACAATTGCGCAGTTATTGAATATATTCCGAACAACATTTTAGATAGTCTAAACACATTTTATTGCGAAGGCGTATCCAAAGAAGGAGGCAGTATTTAAAATAATTGCTGAAATGTTATAACGAAAGTAACGTGCCCTTTTGCGGTTTGTTGCTAAAATTGATTTTTTTTTAATAATACAATAGTATATTATAATATAATAAATACAAATATTTATAATTACTTGATATATGTATTTGATATCACTTGTAACTATGACAATATATATATCACTTGAATATGACACAAAAGTCACAGTGGCAAGGGCTAAGTAACTTCGGTTACAAAAATTGTCTTTTGTCATGTCACCCAGTTTTGTACGAATCGGTCTCTCGAAAATAAGGTACATTTCAATACTAAATGTCACTTTTTATGGATGAGGTCATGTTGTAAGAATCGAATTTTCGGAAAAAAGTCACGATGTCATTGTCATTTGTAATTTTTTTCTGATCAGAATCCTGCCCTGGATTAACATGCATAAATCTGCAATCAATCCAGTGTCTTCGCAAAAAGCAATGACCGCTTGTCATCAAATAATTGTTTATGCTATAAATAAGCGAGGAAAGTATGCGCAATTCTGCTGATTTGATCTAATAGCAGAATTGGGTGACGAAAGTTATAGGTAAGTGCGCTCGAGAACCAAGAAGGTTTGGAGATTGGTTTTGTAGCTTGAACGAGTAAAACGGTGAGCGGGTTCCGGCTTTGAAAAGTAATTGAATGATAACGAAGTGAAAATTAGAAAACCAATAACGAAGTTTAAATTAACAAAGAGGACAAGTGTTTTAATAAGCTGATCCGTGTAAATAAGTTTTCCCTACATTACATGTAAAAGGAATAATATTACCAAAAGTACAATACAGATTCAATTGTAGTATGACGACTTCGAATGTTGATCAAGACGATCATGCAACAAATTATTTTTAAAATAAAACATTCTCATCAAATTGAATATTGAATTTGTGGGTAGGGACATATTCAATGTTCACACGAAATAAAAAGTACACTCGCATTTTATTTTTATCACCGTCCGTAAATAAAAATTGAATTTAACGTGATAACGTCCATTCTCACAAAATTCTTGTACACTTAAATGTGAAAACGTTGAAATTGTGGATGGATAACCTTTGTTCCCATAACTTATCTTTAGGTAAAATTTATAAAAATATAGAACGAAACTGAGAAAGTTACTTATAAATAGTCACCAAAGACGTAGTTTCATTTAGAATTCCCCCCACCAGCGGTAAGGGTTCAAAGTTTAACTAATTAACAAATGTACTAACTAATCCATTGGAAAGTAGAAAAACTTTACTTAAGTTACGCGCAGAGTACTTTACAATTAGAAATATACCAGAAAAGTATAAGCTAATTAAGAAATTTATAAAACGGGTACAAGGACATCTTAAAACCAATATTTGAGATTGAGGGCATCCAAGTTCGTGGTTATGTTTATTTTGAAAATTTAGTGTCTCTAACTTTTAAAAATTTGGGTGTAAACTTAATTTTAGGATTCGCAGGAAGCTTATCTTCTAACTATTTCTGTAGATTTTACGAAATCCATAGAAATGATATATAAATTTCTTTCAAAGTAGATACCTCACAGCTTCCTACTCTTCAAGCACATAATTCTTATAAGGCACGGAACTATTATAAAAAAAAGGAATACAGGCATTTAACATTTTAAATTGATTTAAAATTTTACAATATTATTGATAACGGCTGTATTGACTCTATGCATAACATATTGGAGGGTGTTGTACTATATAGGTCACGCCCCTACAAGATTCAGCCTTTTTTTCATATAATCAAAAGCTTCATTAAAAATCCCAGACAAAGGCTCAGCTAAATTATTCCTCCACCGGAAAATACTTTTCTGAAAAACCAAAGTATCAGATAACATTTTTAATCAGTCTCACAAGCGCGTTTTGCAGAAGTAAGCATTGAAAAATTCAAATTAATAAGAATTGCAGTCTGTTTTAAAATTCGAGTCGGTCGTAGTCGAGGCAGTTTTATTTTAATAAACGTTTAAAATTAAAGTTGTGTTCTTTTTCTCCTATTTTTTATTATCTTGCTAAAAAGGTAAAATTAAAATTCAGAGAGAAATTGTTGATGTCACTTTTCCCTTCCGTTCAAATTATTATTTGTTTATTTAACTAGAGAAAAATCGTGAAGTAAAAACTTCGAAAGTGTCAGTTTTGACAGCTCGCTGACGGTTTTTATATAGAAAGTAAAACTTTGTTGGCACCCGCGCGCGATTGTGCCAAAGAGTTCAAACTTTATGTCACTGCGACGTTTGACATATCGAAATCGGGTAAAATTGAACCGCGTTCTCGATAGCGACGTTCGTTTCGCGATATTTTGCGCGGAAAACGCGATATTCGCGCTTTTTTACAAATGTATTTCCCCCAATGAGTGCGAAAGAGACTCACAGTGGGAAAAAGATAAAAAATACTGCAAATGTCAGAAAAATCTATTACGTCGAGAGGGAAACGTACCGAATTGAAAATCATCGAATTCTAATTAATCTCTATACGAGAAAGATGTCAAATTGTAGAGTAGGAAATTTGCTATCTATTGACATTAAGTTTGAGGTCATTATTCGTTATTTTAAGTGAAAATTTTCAATATGTCACTTTATGGACAGCGAAAATGGAACGAATTTTTCTATAAAAAGGAGGTCATTCGTTCTCTCAGTCTTCTATTGAGATTGAGCAGATGAGATGAGAGGATTCATTCAGACAGCCAAGGAAGCAACACCACCTCAGAGAGTAATCACAGCAAAACAAAGGAAGAAAAAGAAATCACAAAGTGCATTTTCACCGACGGCATACCGCTTAACACGCGCATGTGTTAGTAAGAAAGTGGATATTGTGTTTTAATAAATGACAATTTTGTGTTAATGTGTGTAAATAACAAGGAAGGAAAGACAATTCGCCGACGGCATTTTCGGTGTTCCATAAGAATAGTGATATAGACACGTAAAATATAAACAAAAGTGAGAAAAAAGACTCAAATGAAATTAGTGTTTTTAAAAAAATATTAAAACAAAAAAAGTGAATAATACTGGCTAGTAAAGACCAAATTTTCAGCTACTGACCCTAGGATGTTCAGCAATTACTACCAGACATTGGACACAGAAACAGGTTCAGAATCCCAGCAAAGGAAAAGTCAACGAATGAAAAGTCGTTGAGACTAGAGCCGAAGCCAAACAAACCTCCACCAATAATAGCACATGGCTTAAATTACAAAGTTTTCAATGATGCGCTAAACTTATTACAAGCCAGGCCCAAATTTTTCATAAAATTGGGTAGTGGAAATAAGTGCACATTTAAACCCTTTACAGAACAAGACAGGAAGGCGTTACTGAAGTTGTTAAGTGAAGTCAAGGTGGAATCATACACATTCACCCCGAAGGAAGAAAGGAAGACAACTTTAGTGCTGAAAGGAGTTCAGCATACATTCAACGAAGAGGACGTGAAAATTGACTTGGAGGAAAAGCTTCACGGATATAAAATCAAGAGCGTAGCAGAGTTTTCAACTACGCGCAGCAAAGCGGCAGGAAAGCACATCGAAGCCTTCATCGTAACCTTCGACGCGAAATACAACGTCAACGACATAAATAAAGTGGACCGACTTCTCGACCAGAGAGTCTACTGGGAGAAGCACATTATGAAGGGAGTAGCCCAGTGTAAGATGTGCCAACGCTTTGGGCATGTAGCCAGCAACTGTGCGCAGATGTACCGATGCGTCAAATGCAATAAAAAACATGGACCAGGAGAGTGCTCCAGAAACAAGTACGACGTACAGACAAAACCCTATTGTGTCAACTGCGGAAAGGAGGGACATCCAGCTAACTATCGTGGATGCTCAAAGTACAAGGAAGTCAACACCATCAAGAACCAACGAAGGGAACCGCAGAAGCAGAAGGAGCTCTTTACCAGGGAAGCGGAAAGAAATCACGTCAAGCCAGGTATGTCGTTCTCCCAAATTGTCAGTAACAAAAAATATAATAATCCCAATACTAACAAGCCCCAACAATCCACTATAATACCAAAACCTGCCCCAAGAGCAACTCAAGTCCCTAAGGCAACGCAAGCCCCAAGGTCATCACAGAAGGAGGCAGATAACTTCTGCACTCAAGAAGCCAAAGCCCTTTTCGGGTGTGATCTTTTCACCCTTATGGGTAAAATTAATAATTTTATTCCCCAATATAGGAAACTTTCTTCCCTTGGAGAACGTCAAAGTGCTTATTTTCAATTTGCCTTTAGCCTATGTCTAGGGAAATAAGCAAATTGAAGATAATTGCATTAAACTGCAACTCACTGGTAAGGCATAATAAAAGAATAGCTTTAAATTCGTTCCTTGCGGAACAAAAACCCAACTTTGTTCTTCTTTCAGAGACACATCTCAGTCCTCGCCACAAACTAGTTTTGGAGAAATTCTCGACCACCCGTTCAGATAAAACTGATTCTTCACTTGGCATGGCCATCCTAATTCGCGATGGGTTTAAATGTGAACAAATTAAGCTCAGACCACTATGCAACATGGAATGCACAGCAGTTAAGGTCTTTCTTACCTCCCAACAAACATTTCTCCTCATTTCCCTTTATAGCAGATGTGGTGCTCGGGCAGCGCAGATTAAAAGGAACCTTAGCTACCTCAATAATATCTCCAAAGATTACACCTATACGGTTATTGGAGGAGATTTCAACGCCAGGCATCTAATGTGGAATGACCCGCTGGAAAGTGGCTCTGGCAAGACAATTGCAAATTGGCTCAATCGAAATCAAGATAGCCATGATTTCATTGTAGCTGCGCCAACCACCCCAACCTTCCCCCGATCAGGTTCCTACATAGACTTTTACCTTGTTTCTTCAAGTTTGATAAATCTTCTTCCCCAAATTAATAACTACAACTGCGTTATACATCATGCTTCGTCAGATCATCTAGCAATAGAACTGACCATCAAACCTAATTCGCCGGTAAATATACTGACGATGGCACTACCCACCTCCACGACTTTGGTAGACATGAACTGGAATGATTTCCAGGACAGGTTGACCACCCTGCATGAAGACAACCTCCCCCTCAGGCAATAGAAACCTAACAAACTCAGAAATAGATTCTCAAATTCTCAAATAGATAGCACCAAAAACTACTTTTATAAAAACCTTCCGGCAAATCTTCAAAGTCTGTATAAATACAGACAAAAACTGCGGAAAATCCTAAACCGCATTTATCACAGAACACTAAACTCTCAAAATGCGGCCTACCAGTCTATTCTCTCCCAAGTCAAATGCTTATCGATTATCATCGATGAACAAACTAAATTGTTCTGCGATGAACAGTTTAGGAAAAGACTTGAAAAAATCAAACCAGACCCACAGACTTTTGAAAATATTAACAAAGTCTGTTCCAGGAAGCCAAAACTCCCGAAAGTCATAAAGAACAGCCAAGAGACGCTAGTTCTCCCACAGGAAAATGAATGCATTTGCATCATATTTTCAACACACTTTTAAGGATAACTCAATCCTTTGCACTCCAGCCTTCTCCTTGGAAGTAAACAGCAGCATTAATACTTTTCTGAACGCAAATGGATCTATACCACAAACCTTCTTCTGCCTGGATAACCCCGCAATCTATCCTGAAGAGCAAAATATTTTCACCAATCCTCTGCACCTTTTCGTCTTAACCAAGACAATAAACTCAAAAGAATCGAGTGGTCCCGACAAAAATTCAAATGCAATTATTAAAAAACTTCCACCAAACGCTCTCGACTTTCTATCAACAGTGTTCAATAATTGCATCAATAATTGCTACTTCCCAGAAAAATGGAAAATTTCACGCATTTTCCCAATCCCCAAAAAGACTTCATCAAAAGACATCAGGGAGTTCAGGCCCATCTCCTTATTTTCAAACTTAGGAAAGCTTTTTGAGAAAGTCATCATGCAACAGGTTATAAACACCTGCGAGGAAAAAAATATCCACCAAGACTCCCAATTTGGTTTCAAACCACAGCACTCCACCTTCCATCCACTAATAAAGTTTCACACGGATGCAACGAGAGCCTTAAATAGGAACGAATATATCGTCGGCTGCTTCCTTGACGTCGAAAAAGCATTCGATTCAGTATGGACAGCAGGGCTTGTTTTCAAATTAAATCAGTTCGGTTTTCCTCCACACCTCAATTTGTTAATCCACAGTTTCCTAACCTCTAGGAAATTCTATGTGGAACTCGATGAACATAAATCACCACTTAAGGCAATAGAAGCTGGTGTTCCCCAAGGCTCCATTTTAGGCCCAATCCTCTTCAATCTCTACACTTCCGACCAACCTCCAAACGAAAACGGGACAACACTCTTATACGCTGATGACTCCCTCACGTATGCCCAATCTCGCTGCCCAAATTTGGCTATAAATAAAGTCAACCTGCACCTTAAAAAATTAGACTCCTACCACAGAAAGTGGGGGATCAAAATAAATGTCCAAAAATCTGAACTAATTTGCATCCGGAAACCTGGCATTGGGCGAAACCGCCAAGCTGCAAAATCTAAGGCCATTGAAGCCATGTACAACAGGGGAAAAATAAAACCCACACAAAGTGCGAAATACCTGGACATAAAATTTCATGAACTGTTAAGATTCAATGACCATGCAAAAGCGACCATTAGTAAAGACAATTTCGCATATAGCTTACTTAGCCCAATAATAAACTTCAAGGACGGCCTCTCAACTCAGACCAAACTTCTGTTGTACAAACAACTCATAAGACCTGTTATTACTTACTACTTCCCTATCTGGCATACTATTTCTCCCACCTATATGGAAAGACTCGGGAAGCTTGAAAGAAAAATTCTTAGAGCTTGCACGGGATTCCATAGACGATGGAAAATTCTTTCCCAACAGAGTAGTCTATGAGGCAGCCAACATCACTCCAATCCAGGAGTATCTATTTGAACTTGCGAACAAGCAAGTTCAAAAAATACCAAACCACCCAAACCCACTGATCAACAACCTGCAGGACCTTCTCATACCGGCAAACTTTAACTACCTCTCACCCCTGCTCTTAACGAAGCCCGAGGCTAGAAACATCTACCAGCTAGATGATGGTAGAATAAGTTTCTACGACCATAAAGGTGATTACTATCGCGGGTAATCACATTTCAGCCACGTTACTCAGAGAGTGTCTCTGAAGAAAACCAATGCTTTAGGAACCATTTATTCCTAAACACTCCCAAAAATCCACATCCTATCCTCTCATATCTCCTTCCCCCGCCCTCCTACTAACAACTAACTCCATAAGGAGAACGACATGAGGTATGACTGATAAGGCGCATCAGCTGTAATTGCAAAAAGACAACAAAGCTGAAAGTTAGAAAGTAACAATGGACAACTGGCAACAACAAGAAAAAGAGACGACATCAAACTGAACTGAGGGCTAAAAATGAGCCCCAACGAACAAATGGGGACAAATTAGAAAACATCGAGGGAAACTACGACAAAGCGAATAAAATTCGGCGCAAAACACACTTGACTTGACTTGACTCTCAGTCTTCTATTTTTCAACAGTTGTCAAAGGGTTCACAGTGCTTTCGATACAGTGTATTCTATTTGCAAAGGTTCTTCATCAGTGATATCATTTTTTTTTTTTTTTTTTTTTTTTTTGTTAAACAAAGTTAGAGTTCATTTGACATAAAGTTAATTTCGGTAATCATATAAAGCATAAAATTTTTTTTTCGCTTGTAATAATTATTTTCTTTTCTAGTTCAATTTCAATTTTAGTTTCTTTCGGTCAATTTTTTGTGCTTTTTCTTCGCAAATTTCAACGAATTCGTCGTAACACAAGTTGCAGTTAACTCAAGGTATTTTGTTTTCTAGATACGTAATTGGTAAAGGGTAACTATTGTCACAGTGTAAAACGCATGCATTTTCATGTCATTTACACTAATAATAATTGCCAACCAAAATTATCTAGTGTAAAAATATTTTGAGAGTGAAAATAATTAATTTTTATTGAGAATGGATAATTATTCTACTTTTATCGGTTACGTGATCAATTAGCTAAAGTGTGACTTTTTGCCCACACGGGTCAATTTCACACTGCTTGATAATTGGTTACCCATCGATTCCTGCTTAATAAAACACATTTTATTTTCAGCCATAAAATATAAGAGAAAATTATAATAAGCAAAAAGGTCAAATTTAAGTTGTAGCTAATTGAATTAGTAATAAGGAATTTGAGCAATTAACATATAGGATTATTTTGTTTGAAATCGTTTTTTTTTTGTTTGAAACAATTCAATACATATCAAAATTTAATAAGTGAATTACAATAGGGATAAGTTTCTAGCTTCATTTAGTTTGTAAACAAATTTTAATTCAGAAGTATTCATCGAGAAATAAACGTAGATAAATGAACAGTCGAATGATATCTTTCATTTACCGCTACACTAACGGCACCTAAGTGTCATTTGTGCTACTTGATTGTCCTCTTTCTTTTTCAGAGTTTGATTCGTTAACAGAAGACAGTCGGCGCTGTACAGTGTGACTTATTGAAAGTTACGCTGTAAATCAACGTACACGCATCAACTTAAAATTGAGCTACATCATCCAGGAGATATTTGCTCTAGCGTAACTTATGGGAAGTTACATTAGAGTGAAATGTATAGTGTATAACAAACTTGTGATTATTTTTATTTTCAGGTGACAATTTCTGTTCCATAAGAGGAACGGAGATTTGGAGAGTTTTCAGAAAGTTAACACGCATTAGATAATTTTCTCTTGACGTATTTCTACTGTCAGTTGAGTGACAGTACTTTACAAATAGCACACATTACACTTAACATTTTGGTGGTTCCATCCAGGATTCATTCGACTCAGTTATTTAGGTTAGTTTTGTACGAATTAGAATTAGTCATTGCAATTCACTTAAGTTACCTGCTTCTCCTCCTCCAGTAGAATGATCTCCAAAAACATTTATATGTATTAAAAGTGGTAAATTAAATTGGTTTATTGTACTACGTCATAGGCAAATTTCACGTAGTTATTACAGATCCAGAATATTTGCAAGAAAACTACTCAAAGGTTGACGAGAATTTGTAGTACCAATTGAGGAGCCAGAAGAGAATAGTTATTATGGGCATCCTAACCAGGTAGGGCTGAAGTCACCAACCAAATTGATGCTTGTTTCGTTAAAGAAATGGCCTCAAAAGTAGGGAAGAGCATGAAGTTAAAAGCAAAAAAAGAAATGTAGCAAGAATAAAGAATCGACTCGCAAAAAAGAGATACAATTTCTCTGTAACCCAAATTGAGGCCAAATATCGCAGTTTAGAGCGGTAGTATAAAAAAACAAAGGTCCAAATGGCCGGACTGGAAATAGAATGACCTGTGCTTTTGAAAAGTAATGTGATACATATTTCATTTTTATTGTTTCAGTTATTTATGCGGTACATGTATTCCTCAGTGAAATGAATAATATTATGGAGAGAAAAGAGGTACGTTTCCCGATTATATTTTGGGCAATGAAGAGCGGGATGGTATTAACAGAAATGAGCTTATGATGAGAGCAGCGGTATATTCCCAAGGACCACAGCCATCAATCTCAGGTATTACTTATATAGTCTACTTCATAAGTAAAAGTTGTAAAGTAGCATGTGATCATGACATTAAAATATTATATTACTGCACTGACATCCATTATCCAGTAGCTGTCAGCGGAACGAAGTATGTCATGTATGGGAACAAATAAAACAAGATAAGTACCCACTGCAATTCTCGCATATATTTCGGCTTAGTGTAATTCTATTCTAAAAACGATTTGGTGGAACTTTTTTTATATAAATAGCATTTATACAAGAGTGTAAATTAAAAAAAAAAAAAAAAAAAAAAAAAAAGGAACGGAACGGAACGGAACGGAACGGAACGGAACGGACTAAGTCCCGTAAATTACTCGATATATGTATGTTCGGCACCACAGAGTGAAAGAGCAAAATCATTTAACTTGCTCCAAACATCTCAACCCTGCAGATGGCTCCAAAAGACATTGTGGAACGCTATTATAATCTGTGTTTTTTTTTAAAGAGCAAGATCACTTGACCTGCGCCAACGACTAACGATTGTAACAAGAACAAAACGTACCATGTTTCCCGCACGAGAACGAGATTACCCGTTGAAAACGAACAGATGTATGCTTTCAAAAGTAAAAAAAATGCAAAAAAACTGTATCTACAATGAGAAAGAGGAAAACGGTTATAAATGAAATTTTCATGTAAAACTGAAAGAGAGATTAAATAAATAATAATAATTGGCCTTGAAATCAGCTGATTGAATACTAACAAATTTTCGTTGGGGGGAACCAATCAGGTACGCAGAAATGAGTGTACGATAACTAGATCCGCTAACACTACCGAACGATATAACTTTAGTTTCAATTTGCGAATAAATTGAAGGGAAAGAAGAAGAAGCGTTTTTGTGTCAATTGCGTGGTGTAGATTGTAAAATTTTTACCGCCTTTTTTAGGCTGCTATAAATTTTATATTTGATTTATCGTGTTGTGTTTGTATTAATTAAAATCTGTGACGCCTTTTTAAACGCGATTATTAATCCCTTTTTTTCAGTGTTTTAGTGTCCTTTCGTCAATATGGAGACGAAATATAAGTGCGCGGTGAAGGATTGTCTTTGGGAAAGAGGCCAAGCGCGTTTCCATTTCCCTAAAGACGAAAACAGGTAAATAAATAATCTTTATTAGCAATAAATCATGCTTAATATACCTTTCTTTCTTATTTTTTGTACTCTTATTATGCTATCGAACCGGATAACGTTTGCGTATAAATTGTTTTTAAAAAACACAAAATTGTTTTCATTTTTGCAACCACTTGGTATACTATTATATAATTGAAGTCCTTTATACATTATATACATATATGTATTTTTAATTATTATGACTCCTGGTGTCCAGCATAGTATGAGATTAAGAAATACATTAATTATGATTATAATCAGTAATAATACAACCATATATGAGGAGTAGTAAAAGTCAACCAGTTATCTTATCTAGTCATTGCTCTTACTGCGTGCGTTCACAGGTTACGCTTATTTTATATATTTACCCGCTTGGAACCGAAATACATGGTGAATTGAACTTTATTGTTTTTTAATGTTCTTACCTGAATTATATCGTTACATCGTTGTTCGTTGCCTGCGCTACAAAGCTACAGATTAGGGGAAAGTGCTGTACCTTGGACCGTTTGTACTTTGGACAACATCGATTTTCTCTTTAATTATAAAGGAGAGACAAAATAATCCCCTATGTTTTTTTATGTATTCAAGAAGTGCAACTGCTCCAGTAGCAATCGAGCAGTCCAGACGTGCGCATGGTGGTATGCTATAGTGTAGGTATGTAATTATTTTTTTTTACAGATTTTCATCTTATACATAATGCCCACAGTAAGGAAGGAATTAAGCGACTGCCAGTAAATAAAGAGATGTTAAGCAAGGCAATAGCGAATATTATTGATAATAATTTGAGGGTTTATAGAGCTTCTTCTGAATACAACGTACGTGCTTTTGAGGCATTTAATTGCTCATCAGTTATCGGAAAATGAAAAATTTCAGTACAGAAGTAGAATTGATGTCCATAAGGTATTTTTCCCGGAAGAAGACGATCTTTTGGAAAATTATTTAAAAACTGCAGCTCGACTTCATTATGGATTGACAAAAAAGAATCCGCGCACTTTGGCATATAAATTTACTATCCCAAATAATAAAAATGTACCGTTTGCTTGGCAAGAGAATCAAACTGATGGTGTAATTTGGCTACGTGGATTTCGAGCTAGTCATAACACTCTCTCGCTTATACAAGCAGGGTCTAGAAGCTTGAGTAGAGCCAGTAGTTTTAATGAGGCCAACGTGAAAACGTTTTATGCAAATTTAAAAAACTGCATTACTACACAGAATTTTCCTGGAAATGCTATTTATAACTTGTATGAGACTATTAATTCCACTGCTCATGTACCACCAAAATTTCTATGTCCAAAAGGAATAAAGCAAATTGGAAGTGTTACTTCTGAAGAAGTGGAATTAATATTACGATGATTTCTGGTACTCTGTTCCGCACATGTTGATATTTCCTAGGGTTAATTTCAAATCGCACATGTTGAAAGGAGCGCCTCCAGGATCTGTTGGGCTTGCAAATCCATACATATGGTGTAATGAAAGAATCTTTTTAGAGTACCTGTAACTTTTTATAGCACACGTAAAGTCAACATGTGTACAAAAAATATTATTAATTCTTGGCAACCATGAGAGTGACCTTTCTTAGATATGAGTATTATGACCGTTTTCTTTAAATTTTCGTGTATTGGGATTTTCGGGCTCAACGGTCCAGCCCGAAAATCCCAATACACGAAGAGTTACCTTTCTTATCCTGTAATTCAAAAAGCCAAAGAAAATGGTGTGGTGCTTTTAACGCTTCCGCCTGTAGCGAGCTTAGTCTAAACCATAAAAGAAGAGCAGCATCTATATGTCAAAACAAACATGATTAGTTAATGATTCGGCATACACCCACAAGCGACGAAAGAAAAGAGCACCCTGTAAATTGAACGAAAGAAAAAGTAAGAACTTAATGTGCGGTTGATTAGGGAGAAAGAAGAAGAGGCAATCTTTCGTCCACTTGCTCAATGACGGCCGATGGGGCAAGTTCCCTCAGTTTAATAATATCAATTTTAATTTTGAACATCCGCGGCACACTAGTTAGAAAAATCAAACAAAATTGTTAGTTGGAAGTATTTAGGATAGGAGAATAAGGAATACAGTGAATAAAGTAAAATTTAAGATTTGAAGTAAAATCGAGTGTTTCACTTTCGTCATCGACATTACAAACGCATTTAATTGTTGCCGGAGGAGGCAGGACCTTTTCACCTTTAAAGAGGCAACACGCCACATACTTCGCATAAAGTGCACCCGCTGACAGAACTGTTTTTGTTCCATTTAAAACTCTTTCAATCAAGCAGCTAATTACTGGATGTTGAATAATCCTGGTAAGCCTATTTCAATTTATGATATGTCTGAAATTGTAGGAAAGGCTTTCACATCACAAAATATCATTAAAGGCTTCCAGGTCAGTGGAATATCACCGTTTAATGAAACTATTTTCAGAGACCATGATTTTCTTTCTGCATTTATGACTGATAGAAAATGTCACTACCAAAAGGAGTAGATAATGGTAGTCAACCGAATAGTCCTACTACTACAGTAATTTCAGAACTAATGTCAACCACCAGTAGAGAATTAATATCGCCAGAAGCATTTATACCATTTCCCAAGGCTCCAACAAGAAAAAATATCGAACGAGGAGGTAGAAGAAAGGGTAAATCGTATGTATTGACAGCAACTCTCGAAAAGGAAGCCCGGGAGCTAATGGAACTACAAAAAAGAACACCAAAGCAAAGGGCAGCCAAGAAGGGGGGGGGGGGGGGCATAGGTGACCCAAGTCCTAACGAGTCTGAAAAATAGGGCTCTAAAGTCGCGTCCTGCACCCATCTGAGCACTTAAGGACTGCTATTGTATACTAAAAGGTTTTATTTTATTTTATCGGACTTTGGAATAATATACAGACCACATTTTATACATAATTTGTAAATTATGTTCAGAAAACTGTGACATTCTGGAGGGAGGCCGGTCCCGTTCGTCCCCCCCCCCCCCCCCCCCCTCGGTGCGCCCCAGTATAGGTAGTAAAAGTGAAAATGTGTGATCAACAGGTACTCGAGAGTGATTTTCCAATTATCTTTGTGGAAGAAGCTGTGAACGCATTACTAAAGGCTTGGAATTTGGAAGAACTGTTACCAGTTTTGGAATGTAAGTTCATATATACATAAGTACATAAATTGGACACAATTCCTATAAAAGAGCCTAATAGCTAACTGTTATGTTTTATTTTCCGTTATTGTGTGTTGCAATTATATACATATATTTTGTTGTTGTGTAATCAGTATTGAAAGTTCCTGTTTCTGAGTGTAATTCCTATAAGACCCGATTCGTTATTTTATTTTAGCAGTTATATAAATTATTATTTTCTAAAACAATTCGGAGACGTAGGTTCTTTCTCATTAGTTTAGTAGGTTTTGTTATTTCAGCTTTATAATCGCTAAAATGAAATAAAAAAGCATATCAGTGTACTTTCTATAAGAATAACGTCCAGAAACTTTAGATTATATAGCAAAAAGGAAGAAGAAAAACACTTTTTTTTCATGTAGTATAGTCACATCGATGTGTTTGTTTAGTCACATAATTCGTAATCGATGATATTTTCTGAGCGGGCACATAATTTAGTGGTTGAAACGTTAATAAGTATTGAAGAAATTCAATAGAAGAGATCGCATTATATCACAAATGATTCCATTAATTTTTATATTTATCATTTTATAACTTTTTCCATTTTTAAGGATTTTCCTAGTGCCCCATTTATTTTCTTATATATTTCCTGGTGTTGCCTTTGAATGGCTGTTATAATTTATAGTCTCAATGAGAATTTGATTGTACACAAACAAACCGGCATTGGAAAATGTAAATTTTTTTTTATCACGGCTGTTTATTTTTATAACTCTTATCACTTTTATTTTATTTAAAACTCTATAATTTATACTTGAAATAATTAAGTATAATATTATAATAATAATTAAGCTTGAAAAATGATTTCCTACGACAACAACTCTTGTTGTTCCTGCAGCACAACACAGCGCACTTCATCACTATAATTCAAGACTCCGGAGTCTCAATTATACTATATCTCTTCCACAAATATAAATTCACTATTAGTATGAATTACTTTTAATACTTATTTATTACAAAGTCACTAAAAGAACACCGCACTTGTTTTCGTAAATCAAAATTGTCAGAATTGAAGCAAAAATGTCTAACTGACGCACAATATTCTCTCAGCCTTTTTGCCATTTCCCTCGTGTCGACAAGAAAAACGCTTATCGTACGTACACGAATTTTACACAATATAGCAAATCCTTTTTGCTGTATAATCTAAGGCAGAAACAGGAGCTTTCAATACTGTTCACAAAACAATCAAGATATACAATTGCAGTACACGAGAGCGGGAAATAATATATAACGGTCAGTTCACAGGCTTTGTAAAGATCCGCGATTAAATCCTGTACGGAATAAGTACAATCATTTTTAGTGCAATGATGGGAGTTTTATCTACTGCATATGTATGAGAATTATCTAAGATGACAAAGAGTTACGAGTTTAAGTGAACTAGAAAACTTATAATTGGTATAAACAGGGTGTTTCGAAACTCAACCCACAAGCCGAGAGTAACAAAAAATCGTACTCTTACGGGGAGCTTCTGTAATGGTTTCGGAGTTACAGGTACAATGTGATTAAGCAACACTTTTTCACGATACAACCTGCATCTAGAAAACTACGAACTAGTAGAATGCACAAAGAATTCTGCTCCCCTTTTCAACAAAATTACTGAACTTTTTACTTGGCTCTGCATTAAGTATTGATTTTTTTTTAACGCACCTTTTGAAATACCATACATAATGCATAATATTCTTATAAGTGTATGTTTCTTTAAAAAAAAACATTTTTATTTAAATCCACATATTTTATTATTAATAAAATTAAAAACAGAAGTTTGCCCAGAAGATACGTCAACATTAAGTTTCATCCTAAGAAAAAGAAAAAGAAAAGGAAAACAACTTCCTTCGATAAAATCAAAGATAAAAAGAAAAGAAATAACAACAAAATACATAACGAATCAAATACAAGTGGTGACACAAATAGTGACACATTAAAGAAAATTAACGAAATGAAAAAAAATCAAAAAACAAGAGAAAAACAAAATCAGGAAAAAAAATAGCAAGTAATACCCATATCGCTAATCAAAGGACTTCACCCAGTGACATCATTGTTAAGATTGATGATGTCCCATACGGTCAAGTTCAACTTTCCTCAAAAATGGATACGACCCCCAGTGCCGTCCCTGGGCCTTCAAACCTCAACATGTTTTTAAAACCTAGTGCCTTCCCTAGGTCAGAAGACAACTTTAAAGGACAACCTCAACATTTGGAAAAACAAAATGAGAATCTGAACCTCAGTACCGTCTTTGACTCCATATCCCTCAACACGATTTTAAAACCTAGTGCCCTCCCTAGGTCAGATGTCAACAATAAATGACAAACTACCACCTCTATTATAACAATCAACGCCAACGAAGCTCTTATCCAGAGAGACCAGCACCCTACAAAGATAAGGTATTTGAAAACATTTATAGTAAGCAACTGAAAGCAATTTCTGATAATTATAATATACTGCTCGAAAAATATAACTAATTATAAAACATCCCGATAATTGTAATGGTGATGGAAATGGTGATAGTTTTGGTGATAAAAAAAAATTAAAATAATAAATTAAATTAAAACAACTAGTAGTCAGAGCCAAAAAAGGCCTTAGGATCTAAAGGTGCAAAAAATACAAACAGATTTAATTTATTAGACCTTGAAGTGGATGATCGACCTTGGGTTCTGAACTTGACGATATGAGTATGGATGAACAGCCCTCTCTTACTGATACAGTAGAGACTATTCTGACCTAATCGGTTAAACCACCACCAATCGTTATTTACAACCTTAACCTTAAAGGATTCTCAATTAAGCTAGAGCTAGCTATTAATGAAAGAACCTTTTTATTTAAAAAAATTAATAAAAATACAGTACATCTACTAGTCAAAAGTGCCAATCACTTCAAGATAGCGCTTGAGCTACTTAAGGCGGAAGGAATTAGTCATTATAGTTACACATTTAAAAACAAGAAACCAAGCAGTCTTCTATTAAAATCCCTCCACTCATCATACGATGAAAATGATATCTCTTCGGAATTCCATAGAGTTTTCCCAGAAATAGAGCTCACCAAAGTCTCTCTTAATGCCGAAACTGCCAGCGTTTTGGGCATGTTGTCTCCAATTGCTCAATGACATACCGTTGCGTTAAATGCAAGGATGTCCAAGGCCCAGGAAAATGCCCTCTACCCCCCAAAAATAGTCCATTAAATGATCTACTCGAGAGAGTTGTTGAAAACCCCGATGGAACAATGCGCATCGAAAAAGGCGCACTTCCAACATGCGTCAACTGAGGTCAAGTAGGCCATCCGGCCAACTACAGAAAGTGTAGCAAATATCTCGAAATCTTGTCAATCAAACAAGAAAAATCCAACCTAAGAAGCAAAACAC
This sequence comes from Dioctria linearis, assembly GCA_963930735.1. Lineage (NCBI taxonomy): Eukaryota > Metazoa > Arthropoda > Insecta > Diptera > Asilidae > Dioctria > Dioctria linearis. The sequence goes on from OZ005742.1 coordinate 85,437,833, forward strand.
TTAATAACTATTCAACAAAAAATATCTCCTATGCTTCTGTACTGAAGAAAGATCTACATAGGTGCCCCCCGTAAAACTACAAGGGACACTAACGCAAATAATCAACGATCCGATAATATTCAATTCCTAAATGATGAGTGTAATATGATATTCGGTCTAGATCTATTTGAATGCCTACATAGAATAGACAGCTTTCTACCTCACTACAGAGAGCTCACTGATCTGAATAATAAAAGAATGGTACTGCTATCATTCTTAACAGAATTAACTGTTAACAGTTCCCTATGAACTCATCACAAATCGGAAATAACATAATTAAGAACCTAAAGCTTATCACAATTAACGTAAATTCTCTCATCTCGTTGCACAGAAGACACGAGCTCAATTCATTCATAACTGAATACAAACCAAACATTTTACTCTTAAGCGAAACAAAGTTAAAGCCAATACATAACTTAAGTTACAAAAACTATAACATTATCAGAAATGATAGACTCTCAGAGGGCGGAGGTGGTACGGCCATACTAATAAAAAATAACATCAAATTCACTCATTTTGTCCATCCCTTAAATTTCAAATACATTGAAACAACTACAATTATAGTTAGCCTCTTTAACAAAAAGACAGTAGCGATAACAGCAATCTATAACAAACATGGCAGCCAGGCCATAGCAAATGACATGACAGAACTATTTAATAAAACTTGTTAAGATCCAGTCGCATAAATAATAATTCAAAGATCTCACATTATCTTATCAGCATGCATTTGTCGCAATTAGACTCATGAGCATTTCGTACATTGCATTTTTTATTTGTCACATTCCGTGGTAACTTGAGTATCGTGTCCACGGCTTGAATTATCTTTTCTTCGAGAGCTTCATGCCGGCATATTCATGCTGATAAGACAAAGTGCTGAGTAAGTTGTTCACACGGTGAAGTGCACGTCTTCACTTGAGGTGAAATTTATGTAAATAAATTAGTTCTGAATAAAGTTTAGTTTTGTTTAAAAACGCAAAGCGAACGGTCGTCATTTTTGCTCCTATCCTAAATAATTTCAGCTAATCCACTCTCGGACAATATATTTTGGTGTACAAGTTTATGCGCTTGTGCTCCCCCATCAGAGGGCTTGGTACAAGAACCAAAGGCCTACGTCGTTAACGGTAAGGTGAAACAATTTTACATCATTGGGGGAGACTTTAACGCCATTCATCGCTATTGGGATAATGTTCAGGCTTCAGAAAATAATTCGGGCAAATCCTTGTACCGATGGTACCTAGATAACTCCATAGATAGAAATCTACTCTTAGAATATCCTGAGAAATATACAAGATTTAATCCTACCAAACCTTCACTGATCGACGTCTTTATAATTTCAAGCAACATATCTGTAAAACATAATAACAACGGCAAGCTCTCTATACTAGATTATCCTTCAGACCATGCGGCTGTTAAACTAAAAAGGCTGGATTACGGTAATACCGACTGGGCTCTCTTTAAAGCCCATATCAATCAGAATATATCACAATTACCTCTCCTTGATAATTGTTGTCCCACTCCTGCGGAACTAGACTCTATAATCAACGACCTGGATAAGCTTCTACATTCGGCTATTGATCTAAGTGTACCAAAAATAACACTAAACAACAACACTTGTATCCCTCTCCCTCCTCTATTACTTAACATAATCCGTCACAAAAATAAACTTAGAAGAAAATGGTTTAGACTCCAGTACAATACCCTTCAACATCAACTCAAATCGCAAATCAAGTGCCTGGAAAAAATAATCAAGGACTCTATTAAAATTCATTATACCAACCACTACTGGCATAAAAAGCTCTCCGGCATTAAACTAGATAATAACTCTATCAAAACAGTAAAACAATACCTAGGCCACCGAAAAAAAAACAATATCCCTCCGGTACAAACAACATCTAACACTGAATTAATTTCTGATGATATAAAGAAAGCTTCCGCCCTCGGGCAATACTTCTATGATATATATACAAGAAACTTCTATATGGGTAACGCCCTAACTAGCTCTCAAATCAATAACTCGATTCAATTAAACTATAAAAATAATATAACTCCACTAGTTACATTCTCAAATGACAACATAGCAGACTTTGAAGTAAACTGTCCATGCCCATTTCATGATAGATACTCTGAACCTCCTCCAGAGCAACAGCCTAACCCACAGCTCACCGGTAGCATAACACTCTCTTCTAATAATGTAAATCATATTGATTTCATCACTCCTAGCCAGGTCAAAGATTTAATCAAGACCCGCAATAATAAAAAGACACCTGGATATGATAATATATCCAACTATATGTTAAAAAAATCTCCACCCGTCTCTTCGTATTTTTGGCACTACTCTTTAACCACTTATTCAACATAGGCTATTATCAAAAAAAATGGAAACAAGCCATTATTATACATATTCATAAAGTCAACAAAGCTTCTAATCTCATCTCCACCTACAGACCAATTTCACTGCTGTCTTGCATCAGTAAAGTTTATGAAGCCTACCTCCTGAATAAAATCAAGCTTCACTGTGATGATAATAAAATAATACCAAACTTTCAATTTGGATTTAGGACTCAACACTCGACCACACATGCCCTAAAGGTACTTTCACATCAAAGGCAAGAACCGAAAAATGTAAACCAAAAAACCTCAATTTATTCCACTTTAAAATAAGATTTTTCCTCCAATGATTAATAAAATATGGGAAATAGGATAAACTAATAATTTTGTTAAAAAAAATAATATATTTATATCAGAGCTTTAAGAAAACACAACTTTTATGTTTTATCGGCCGAAAAACTTTTTCGCCCGAAAAATTCGGCTGATAAAACATAAAAGTTGTGTTTTCTTAAAGCTCTGATATAAATATACTATTTTTTTTAGTAAAATTATTAGTTTATCCTATTTCCCATGATTTTATTGATCATTGGAATAAAAATCTTGTTTTAAAGTGGAATAAATTGAGTTTTTCGGTTTACATTTTCTCGGTTCTTGTTTTAGATGTGAATGTGCCTTAACTGTTCTTATGGAATCAGTAGGTCATAGCCTCAATAAAAGACACCCCACATTAGCATGCTCCTTAGATGTCGAAAAAGCATTTGACACCGTCTGGATAGAGGGTCTCATATACAAAATAAAAAATCTATTTGGTTTCCATGACCAAATCTGCAGAACTATTTATAACTACTTAACAAACAGAACCTTCACGGTTAAAATACAAAACACGCTCTCTCGGGCCTTTGACATAAAGGCAGGTGTTCCCCAAGGCTCGTTACTGGGACCAATTTTATACAATATCTATACTGGTGATATGCCCAAACCTAATAGCAACGAAAGAAAAGTTAATATCCTCTGCTACGCAGATGATACCCTCATATATGTGTCAGGCCCGAAAAAGCACATCCTGAAAGGTCAAATCAACAGATAACTCAAAACTCTCGTTAATTACTTCAACACCTGGAAAATAAAATAAACATACCTAAATGTGAAGCGATCCTATTTAAAGGCAGAAAAAAGGATTCTCCTCATAACGCCTCGAGACGTCTGCAAAACTTCCATCTAAAAATAAGCAACCATAAAATCTCAGTCAAGAACCAAATCAAGTATCTCGGTATCATATTCACTGATAACCTATACTTTTGCAATCACATTAAATATATAATCAAGAAAGCCACTAACTGTTATTGGGCTCTCAAAAGAGCCTTCAAACATTCAAAACTGTCCACAAAACTAAAAATTGTTTTATACAAGCAAACGATTAGACCAATTATGAGTTACGCTTTTCCAATATTGGCACAGTATAAGCTCCGCACAAATGGAAAAATTAAGAGTACTCGAAAGAAAAATTCTCAGAGACTGCATCAACTACAAACGTAAACCAGGGTCATATAAATGGATCAGCAACAAAAAACTTTATAATATATCCAAAGTAAACTTGCTACCAAATATATATCTAAATTAGATTATATAGACAACTCTCTCATTCAAGATATTAATAAAACCTACGATCCTTTTACTAACATTAAATTTCATCCTCCCTTACATCTCAAATGGTTGATAACATGTGATCTAGTCTCCCCTACCGATCTTCTACTATATTATCACAAAGCAACGCACAATGTCAACAAACTAGTTTATAACACTAGTCAATTCATCAAGTAAAAACTTCATTCAATAAATGAATCTAAATATTTACCACCTGATAAGTCACGCTAATAAAACATTATCTTGTAACCTCAAAAAACTTCAAAACTACAACTAAAAACTGTCACCTTTGCCTCTACCACTCTAGAGTCTTATCAATCAAAAACATCAATAACACAAAACAAAAAAATTGATATCACCCTGACACCTTAATATAATAAAATAACAATTAATCCCCACCTTCATTATAATGTAAACACAAATCACACTAACCCTACCTTACCAGATTATATCTACTTTATTGCCTCTTTTTAGTAGAAACTCTCAATAAATATAACTTAACTAAAAGTACATAAAAATCCTAATGTTCAAATAAAACTAACCCATTATAGTTATTTGGTAAATGTACCCATTATACATGTAGGCAGCTAAGTTTCCCACAATGTTCTACTTAAATTAAGAATGTTACATCTTGGCAATAAATACTTGTTACTCAGGGACAAGACAGACAGTTTTCCAAAGTCTAAAGAATAAGGTTGACCCCCACCAGAGGTAAGGCAACCTAGTTCTAGAAGGAAAAATATTAACCTATTAAAATATTAAAAGATAAGATGAAATAAAAGTATTCTAATTCTAAAAGAATGAATTAAAGTGATTGTAGTAAAAGTAAAGAAAGTGTTTTGTTCAATTGGGGTAGTGATCTTCGTAGTAAGCAAGCACTCCTAGGTCCAAGTTACGGCCAAGACACACCCGTAACACGCCTACTATAAGACTATGAGCATAAAAGACGCTCAGGATTCATTCGTCATTCACGTTGCTCAAGAAAGCGATGTGCAGCAAACAATAAATCGTCTAAGGGACAGGTATTTTTCATTGGGACTTACATTTCAACCAGTAATTTTGGTAACTGGATCGTCATTACCTAATATAAAAAATACTTTAATTTAATTTAATGATGTGACATACAAGCCAGAGAGCTTCTTAAAGGCCTTAGATATTTTATTTAAACTATTTCATGTGTTAAATTTGGAGTACCCACCTGAGTCATGTGTAATGTATTATAATTATATATATGTATATATATTTATATATTCGTGCAATAAAGCACAAATTATTGATCAGGCATTGCGAAATTCCCGACCTGGATTAACATGCATTTTGCAATTAATCCAGTGTCTTCGCAAAAAGCATTGACCTCTTGCAAACATAAATAACAAACGAAAGTATGCGCAATTCTGCTGATTCGTTCTGATCGCAAAATTGGGTCACGAAAGTGACGAAAGGTAAGTGCGCTCGAGAACCAAGAAGCGACGGGGAGTTTGATTTTGGAGTTTGAACAGTGAGCGGTTTTCGGTCTTCAAAATAATAAATTGAATTAGATAAAAAAAAAAGAGAAATTAACCCAACAAAAATAGGAAAAGCGTAGTAAATCGAACTTTGATATAAGGAAAATTTGTGAATTAAAAAGGTATTAATAATGAAGATTTGTTTCAATTATAATTCCTGACTCGTGAAAAAAAGATACCCTACACATGTTTAATGAGGCTTTTCATTCAAAAATATTTTTTTAGTATTGATTTACCTTCTGATAAATAAATCATCAACCCTGTCACATCCCTTATCACGTCTTAAGAATAATTAATGTAAGAAATTAAAGTAAAAATGTTCTTTTGTTATGTTTGTTATGAAAACTTTGCTAATTCAATCACGTTGCTAAAACACCTTAAATACGTTCATGGACTTAAAAGCTATTCAGATTACAGGTGTGCCAAACCCAATTGCCCTCAATCATTTGCTTCTCTATCTGCATTCAAGAAACACTTAAATAACAGGCATGTATCGGACTTAACTCGTGAACATGTACAGGATGAGTTTAGAATAAAGAACGGAAACAGCAAAGAACATTGTTTACAAGACGAAAATGTTTATACTATTAAGCCTGATATTCATTTTAATAAACCTTCCTCACAAGTCAATAATTCAAATATAGATTACGATTACGAAAAAAAAATATATGCAGTCTATTCCAATGTTTTGTTACAAACGAGATAGTAAAGCTTATATGCCAAGAAAAGAAGCCATTGATATATTAGGAGATATACAAACTATACTTTTTGAGCCTATATTTAAAACTTTAAAGGAAGTAGTACGATGTACAGTAAATGAAAAGGACAGTACTAAAATTCTACAATACTTTGACATATTTGAAACTCATAGTCTTTACAGGAATTAAATTGCTTCATTGAACCTGTTTCATTTGAAATTGAATCAGTGACAGGACCATTTCACAAATCTGGCATATCAAAAATAAAAGAAAGAGCATTTACAGGAGTAATTGTACTCCTTACAGACTAATTCAAGAAATTTTTTCAGTTGCCAAACGTTCTAAAGTCTTCCTTGAAATTAATGAATGTTTTATTAAATTTCTCTACGCACACATCTCTTTCAAATTTTTTACAAGGAAAGCTTTTTATATCCAAATCGAAATATTTTATCGGTAGGAAGGTTATACCATATTTTCTATACTTCGATGAATACGAGGTAAATAATCCGCTCGGTTCGCATACAAATGAGCATACCATTGCTGAATTTTACATACCTTTTCCAGTTATTCCAGCAGAGTATAGATCTTTGTTAGAAAATATATTACCAGCAATGTTTATTAAAATTAAAGACTTGAAAAGATTTGGAAATAAGATGTGCTTAAAAGTGTTAATCGAAGATTTAATTGATCTTCAAGAAAATGGGGCTACGTTGTCAATTGAAGGTGAAGATATTCAAGACTATTTTTTCTCGGAGTAGTGATAGACGATAACTTAGGAATGAACTCCGTTTTGGGATTTTCCAAATCATTTTCTAGTAGTCATTTCTGTAGGCTATGCAAACGAAATAAAAACCAAACTATGACAGACTGTGTGGAATATGAAAACGAATCCCGTACTAAAGAAATTTATTCCAACGATTTAATATCGAACGACAGCAAAAAAAGCGGCGTGTTAGAGTCATGCGTGTTTAATAAAATTCCTTTATTTGATGTGACTAGTAATTACAGCGCAGATATAATGCACGATCTATTTGAAGGGGTTTGTAGATATGACCTTAAACACATTCTGACTTATTTGATTGAGGAAATGAAATTCATTTCCTTGGAGACACTTAACGCCAGAAAGCAAAACTTTGACTATGGGGAGATAGAAATCGGAAATATTGCGAAACCTATATCTTATACTCATACAGCTAATAGCCAATTCAAAATGACAGCCAGCGAAATGTACTGTTTTATAACCTTCCTGCCACTCATTGTTGGTGATCTTCTACCAGAAGATGACGATATTTGGTGTTTCTTTATATTACACTGCTATTAAAAATTATAGATATTATTTTGCTACCAACTTTTAATGACAATAATTTAAAACTGCATCAAAATCTTATTAATGAACACAATCACTTATTTGTTCCTCACTTTAAAGAAACATTAAAACTGAAATTTCATTTTCTTGTGCACTACCCTACTAATAAGAAACTGTGAACCTCTGAAGCATCTTTGGTGTATGCGTCATGAGTCTAAACATAAAGAGTTTAAAATATACTCAAATTCTATTACCTCAAGGAAAAATTTACCACTCTCAATTGCTATAAAGTCACAACTGAAATTCACAACCGATTAATTAAGAATGAAGGTTTTGAAAGTAGAATTGCTTATAAATGTCAAAATTCCAGCAACGGAAGTTTTTTTCAGGAAATTTTCCGCAACAGTTTTGTAGGGACATTTGATTTCAACCAATTCGAATTAACAGATTGTCTTACACTAAATGGAATAAAATATAAAACTGAATATTTTCTTGTTTTGTTCTGCGAGGACGTAGAACCACAAATTTTTAAAATAAAAAAAATACTGGTATACAAAAACAAACACATTTATGCAGTTTGCTGTGCAATTAGTATAATAGGTTATAACAGCCATTACGAAGCATATGAAATAACTAAAGATGAGCTTAGGCTTACAGTAATATCGCTTCACATAAATATTTACTACATCTCCTACTTTTTCATATACTTTATCTTGTAGAAAACCGCTTGTTAAAATTAAGCACATCATGAATGCCTAACGCTTTTCTAATCAATTTTTTTTATAGCTAACCCATAATATAATAAATGTTTTAATTTTATTTGTAACTTTAAGATATGCAAATTGAATAAATATTATTTCGAACGTTTATGTACGTACAACCATGTACAACGCATGTAAATCGTTTCAAAAATTAGAAAACAGATTATAAAAGATAATTCGAAGTCGCTAAGTGGGATACTAGGGTTTGCAACCCCAGGATCCCGGTTTTTCCTTCAATCCCCAACCGGGATCGAAATAACTAATCCCGGGATTTAATTTTAGTCTGAATTATATTTTGAAACTTTTTTCTCATCAATTGAATATTTTCTATTTGGTCGCCTAATTCATGTTGTATTAGATGGCGTTACATCTGAACCTCACCCTATAAATGGCGGTGTGCCCCAGGGTTCTCCGTCTATTTAACTAATTTTCATAAATGATCTGGTTTCCCTTAATTTCAATCCCATCCTCACCATTAATTTCGTTTAGTCCTTTTATAATCTTGCGGAGTCCAGAGGTCAATGCCGCGTGTTCCAAACGAGATTGTATGACTAGTACATTGAATAACGATCTTGCTATTATCTTCGCTTGGGGCAAAGTGAATCGCGCCGAATTCAAAGCATCTAAGACCCAAAATTGTTTCATCTCTTTAAAACAAGATCACCATTTAACCACTCCCATTTCATTCGAGCTTTAGTTTAGATTCACCGTCACTGAGCATTCTTGGCATTAATATTTCCAGTGAACAGATCACATCTTCTCTGTTGCCAAAGAAGCATCGAAATGTTTTGGATTTTTAAAAAGGTGTAAGAAATATTCCAGCCCATCAAATGTAGAGCCACTCTACAAATCCTATATCAGACCTTGGATATTGTCCAAAAGAGAGCCATTGGTGATTTGCCAATAACTTGTCATATCGACTCGATCGAGCACCGCCGCAATGTTGGATGTCTTTCGCTCCTTTATCGCTACACTCATGACCAATGTTCCCATGAAATTTCTAACCTAATCCCTTGTAGATTAATTTCTGCACGTAATACTCGCTTGCAAGCGGCGCACATTATCTCACCCTTCAAAATACTTTCGGCCGTATAGTAAAATTCCGTGATGCTTTCTTATCCCAAACTGAACGAATCTTCTGTTTTTCCTCAGACTTACAATTTTCGAAGGTTCAAGAGTGACATACATCCACCACTTTCCGCATTTCCCCTAATCCTTTCCATATTTAATTCCTGCCATGCTGTGCTTTGTATAATAGGGTATCCCCTGAGTATGGCTTAGTAATATATAATAAGAGAAATAAAAAAAACATTTCACAACAAAATGTTCCAATAATTTAATTTATGCCGGATATATTTAATTAGCATTCTACTAGATGTGACTATGTTTTTATTGAAAATTGGGCACGCGTAAGAAAATTTGCGATGTTTTTTCCGGCATATTATTTTTCGATAAGAAAAGCCCGCAAATAATAAAAGATCAATACCAATGCAAGTCCATCAATTATATTCGTATTGATAAGTATATTGAGTAAATGAGAAGAGAACATAGTAAAGCAAATCGATTGCACCCTTCATCTTTCTTACTTAGATGGTATTTATTCCTGTATAAATACCTGGATGTAAATATGCATCGAACAATTAATGAATGAACAGCATTGTATTTTAAGATATGAACATTCTTTTATGTAAAATGTGTTTGTTGGATACTCATTTTTTTACACAGTGTCCAATCCTAATCCCGGTAGCAATCCCGGGATCCCGGGATTTGGAAAATGTAATCCCGAAATCCCGGTATTGAAAATATAACACGGGATTGCAAACCCTAGGGGATACTCATTCATCCGAAAATCCTCCGCGTTTTTATCGCAATTGTCTTATTGATATTGGACATCTGCGCATTTTGTTTGCTTATAAATTAGTTTTAAAATAATTTCATATCTGTTCTGGATTAACTCAAATAAATATTTGAGGAATGACTAAGTCAGAGATTAGTATTACTAAGAATAACTACGAACTAAGATAACTGCGAAGGAGAAAATAGCGCTTTTAATAAAGTCTTGAATCGTGGTTTTGTTAAAACAACCAATCTTTTGATGATTCAATAAATCTGTGGTTTTTCAAAGATCTCGTTATCTGCAAAAAGCTAGTTTTGAGAAAGCGAGGAAAGTCGAAAAAAGTGAGAAAAAGTTTTGGGAAATCACCAATTTGTGGAATTTTTTTTCTTTTTCTCACAGGACGTTTTGAAATAAATTTTCTTAACAGTACTGATACTATTTTTCAAACTCAATTATAACACTTTTTTCGATATACTGCGTGCGAATTAACGACTCAATTGAAGATGAATATTTATTTGAAATCAGTTAACGCTACAGGAGTTCACTTATGCGATTTATTGAAAAACAAGAAAAATCGCGAAAGCCATGAAATTTTATCAGGCAAAATGACTGGGAATGAAAATGAATGTTGTTAATACTGGTATTGATAAACACCATCTTTTATTATTGTTGTTAATACATACACAAACAAAAATTGAAGAAAAATCAAACAAAACAATGAAAATTAAAAAAAGTCGGAATTTCATTTTAAAATAACAACTTATCTGCACTTGCATTGCTATTTGATCAATTTTTTTAACTTCTCGGTAGCATGTCTAATTGTGCTGTTTCTTGAGAAAATAATTTAAGATTTTTGGGTACTTAAGTGGTTATTCTTTTGTTAATAATAGTGTAATTGCTAGACCAGAGTACGCAGGATTATACAATATGAAATTTTGTGTCAAATGTTATATTTAGTTTAAAATTGTAAATTTTGCAGATAACGAGTTATTTGAAAAAACCACAGAAATGATATGTTGATTAAAATTGTTATTGTGACAAATGTTTCTATTGATACAACAAAATACAATTGGTGAATCAGCAGTTAAAATTCGTTGTACCAACAAAAAATATGTTGAGCCAACTAATGAAAAACATTGGGATAACAAATATTTTGTTTCCCCAACTAAAGATAATTTTTGGTAGAACATTTTAAAATTGTTATATCAACAGAATATAATTGTCACCTTAACAATTTGTGATATGGTTGACACAAGTTTTGATGGCTGAAATATGACGAAAGCTTTTTTTTGGTGTTGGATCGAAATATCGCATGTCAAAATAATGTATCTGAATTAATCTTTAATTATAGAATATTTAAAAAAAATATAACTTAATACAGAAACATACACTGCATTTTTTTAAATAAAAGGTAATGAAATTCACGAAACCAGTGAAATGCAATAATTCTAAAAGTTGAAAACTGTCCTCTACGTATAGCACTCTCTCTCCTCTACTCTGAATGAGATTGCAGGACACTATCGTATTTAAATAACATTATTATGATTTATGTTTTAGAGAGAGCTAAGTCGTTTAAACACGCTTTTCATTTGGACGAAAAAAGATTAGCTGCGAGCTCCGGTTAAAGAAAATGATAAAGAAACAGAATCCATGAAGTTACCGTACACATTTTGCTCAACATCATAAAGTATTATCGTAGTAAGGATATTGCGATCCTCCTAGATTTAAGTCATATTTAGTATAAGTTCGGGTTTTGAAAATAAAAGAATAGAATAATTTATAACGCTGTTATGTATTTGCACTCACAACGGAAATAAATACGTACGTGCAAATATGCACGCCCTATAGAAGAAGCGTTTCATTTCCTCTCATACAAAGTGTACAAATTGTACACTTTGGTTTTTTCACGTACAGAATTGCTGACGGTGGGCTTTATTGCCCACCAGCGGTAAGAACTACAATATTTCTTGCTAGCGGATATTTCCTCCGAACATTTTTAATAGCTAAAACGGCCCGCGATTATTTTTCTCCGCGCAATTTTTATCGCGAAAACGCTTAATCAACAAAGAGACCATGAAACGGCGGTGGTAGCGGAAGATATGTGAGGCGGCCAAAAAGGGCTGTCGGGGCAGTCTATCACAAACCGGCGCGGGGCGACTTTGTAGTACGGTCTATTATTCCAATTAAAGGAAAACTTTCCATTTCTACTTTGAAAGAATAAAGTTCTACTAATATAATTTGCATTCAGTAATTATACTAAATTAAATTGTGTAAATAGTTTACCCTAATTACAAAGATTAAATACGAAGCCAAATCAAGCTAATAAGCTCATAATAAAATTTGCGTTGATTTATAAAATTAATGGTGTATTGATAAAATCATCAACGGGGTTGGTGCAACTTCCTGGCAAAGTCAGAAGCACTGCCAGTCCTTTGTGGTAAAAAAAGAAGGATAAAGAAAAAAATTCATAATGATAACACCACAGCTGCAGTAGCGATGACGCATGGATAATTGCTCGGCACATCACTTCGCACAGTGAGGTGTTGCTTTCATTTGATGTTAGCAAATAGCGCTGGGTAATAACAAAAATACTACAGCTGGAGGTCACCGATGACACAATGAAATATCGCTAAGTATGTAACACACCTTAGCCGGTGAATACTTACATTAATTTATTGTTGACAAATCGCAAATGCAATGCTGGAAGTAAGTTATTGCATATTCGCAAGGTCAGATTCACTTCCGTGTACAGGTTAACTGAGTGCGAGACTTCGACGAAGTTGATTCAAATATTAATGTTAAAAAACAAATCTTGAAAAGAAAGCATACGAATCATAAGACATCAACATTTTTCCAAAATTAGGAAATTTATTCATCGAAGCTAGATGTTCATCACTTACTCTTTGCATAAGCACAATCAAATCGAGCAGATTAACTTAAATGCTGTCGAACGGGATCTTCTCCTCTTCAGGGCAAGCAGAATTTTAGTTTCATTTATCACAACAGCATGGGTTGCTATAAAATTATTGATGCCATGCATTTTTTTTCGTTGCTATGAAAATGTTATCACTAGTACCGTAAGTTCACAGATGCACGGCAAATTCTTGTCATCATGCATGGGTTGTTATAAAGTTCTTTTTGCTATGCATTTTTGTACGTTGCTATGCAAGTTTTATCATTGGTACCGTAAGTGCATAGCTGCATTGCCAATTCTTGCAATCATGCGTTTCTGCTACTCCATCAGTGGTGTCGTGTGCAAGCAAAGGCTATAAAAACGACAAGCCGACTGATCCCGATCTCTTTCTGCACTTGGCATCGTTTGGGGTAGGTTGATTCAGTAGGGACTAACATTTTATATCGGGTATCGACTGATATAGAAGTCTTATTAACAAATCACTTTATTTCGGGTTTTTGACTGAAATAAAGAATCTTACTTCGGATCTTGACTGAAGTCCAGATAACAATTTAAGCCGGAGATTGACTGACTTAAAGAAAATTATTTCGGGGGTTGACTGAAATAATAACTTACTAATACACACTTTATTTCGGGGGTTGACTGAAGTAAAGAATCTTACTTCGGGTCTTGACTGAAGTTGAGATAACACTTTAAGCCGGGGGTTGACTGACTTAAGGAACATTATTTCGGGGGTTGACTGAAATAATAGCTTACTAATACACACTTTATTTCGGGAGTTGACTGAAGTAAAGAATCTTACTTCGGGTCTTGACTGAAGTTAAGATAACACTTTAAGCCGGGGGTTGACTGACTTAAGGAACATTATTTCGGGGGTTGACTGAAGTAATAGCTTACTAATACACACATTATTTCGGGGGTTGATTGAAGTAAACAATCTTACTTCGGGTCTTGACTGAAGTTAAGATAACACTATAAGCCGGGGGTTGACTGACTTAAGGAACATTATTTCGGGGGTTGGCTGAAATAATAGCTTACTAATACACACTTTATTTCGGGAGTTGACTGAAGTAAAGAATCTTACTTCGGGTCTTGACTGAAGTTAAGATAACACTATAAGCCGGGGGTTGACTGACTTAAGGAACATTATTTCGGGGGTTGGCTGAAATAATAGCTTACTAATACACACTTTATTTCGGGAGTTGACTGAAGTAAAGAATCTTACTTCGGGTCTTGACTGAAGTTGAGATAACACTTTAAGCCGGGGGTTGACTGACTTAAGGAACATTATTTCGGGGGTTGACTGAAATAATAGCTTACTAATACACACTTTATTTCGGGAGTTGACTGAAGTAAAGAATCTTACTTCGGGTCTTGACTGAAGTTAAGATAACACTTTAAGCCGGGGGTTGACTGACTTAAGGAACATTATTTCGGGGGTTGACTGAAGTAATAGCTTACTAATACACACATTATTTCGGGGGTTGATTGAAGTAAACAATCTTACTTCGGGTCTTGACTGAAGTTAAGATAACACTATAAGCCGGGGGTTGACTGACTTAAGGAACATTATTTCGGGGGTTGGCTGAAATAATAGCTTACTAATACACACTTTATTTCGGGAGTTGACTGAAGTAAAGAATCTTACTTCGGGTCTTGACTGAAGTTAAGATAACACTATAAGCCGGGGGTTGACTGACTTAAGGAACATTATTTCGGGGGTTGGCTGAAATAATAGCTTACTAATACACACTGTATTTCGGGGGTTGACTGAAGTAAAGAAGCTTACTTCGGGTCTTGACTGAAGTTAAGATAACACTTTAAGCCGGGGGTTGACTAACTTAAGGAATATTATTTCGGGCGTTGACTGAAATAATTTACTAACATACACTTTATTCTGGGGGTTGACTAAAATAAAGAATCTTACTGCGGGTCTTGACTGAAGTTAAGATAACACTTTAAGCCGGAGATTGACTGACTTAAGGAACATTATTTCGGGGGTTGACTGAAATAATAACTTACTAATACACACTTTATTTCGGGGGTTGACTGAAGTAAAGAATCTTACTTCGGGTCTTGACTGAAGTTGAGATAACACTTTAAGCCGGGGGTTGACTGACTTAAGGAACATTATTTCGGGGGTTGACTGAAATAATAGCTTACTAATACACACTTTATTTCGGGAGTTGACTGAAGTAAAGAATCTTACTTCGGGTCTTGACTGAAGTTAAGATAACACTTTAAGCCGGGGGTTGACTGACTTAAGGAACATTATTTCGGGGGTTGACTGAAGTAATAGCTTACTAATACACACTTTATTTCGGGGGTTGATTGAAGTAAAGAATCTTACTTCGGGTCTTGACTGAAGTTAAGATAACACTATAAGCCGGGGGTTGACTGACTTAAGGAACATTATTTCGGGGGTTGGCTGAAATAATAGCTTACTAATACACACTTTATTTCGGGAGTTGACTGAAGTAAAGAATCTTACTTCGGGTCTTGACTGAAGTTAAGATAACACTTTAAGCCGGGGTTGACTGACTTAAGGAACATTATTTCGGGGGTTGGCTGAAATAATAGCTTACTAATACACACTTTAATTCGGGAGTTGACTGAAGTAAAGAAGCTTACTTCGGGTCTTGACTGAAGTTAAGATAACACTTTAAGCCGGGGGTTGACTAACTTAAGGAATAATATTTCGGGCGTTGACTGAAGTAATAGCTTACTAATACACACTTTATTTCGGGGTTGATTGAAGTAAAGAATCTTACTTCGGGTCTTGACTGAAGTTAAGATAACACTATAAGCCGGGGGTTGACTGACTTAAGGAACATTATTTCGGGGGTTGGCTGAAATAATAGCTTACTAATACACACTTTATTTCGGGAGTTGACTGAAGTAAAGAATCTTACTTCGGGTCTTGACTGAAGTTAAGATAACACTATAAGCCGGGGGTTGACTGACTTAAGGAACATTATTTCGGGGGTTGAGTGAAATAATAACTTACTAATACACACTGTATTTCGGGGGTTGACTGAAGTAAAGAAGCTTACTTCGGGTCTTGACTGAAGTTAAGATAACACTTTAAGCCGGGGGTTGACTAACTTAAGGAATATTATTTCGGGCGTTGACTGAAATAATTTACTAACATACACTTTATTCTGGGGGTTGACTGAAATAAAGAATTTTACTTCGGGTCTTGACTGAAGTTAAGATAACACTTTAAGGCGGAGATTGACTGACTTAAGGAACATTATTTCGGGGGTTGACTGAAATAATAATTTACTAATACACACTTTATTTCGGGGGTTGACTGAAGTAAAGAATCTTACTTCGGGTCTTGACTGAAGTTGAGATAACACTTTAAGCCGGGGGTTGACTGACTTAAGGAACATTATTTCGGGGGTTGACTGAAATAATAGCTTACTAATACACACTTTATTTCGGGAGTTGACTGAAGTAAAGAATCTTACTTCGGGTCTTGACTGAAGTTAAGATAACACTTTAAGCCGGGGGTTGACTGACTTAAGGAACATTATTTCGGGGGTTGACTGAAATAATAGCTTACTAATACACACTTTATTTCGGGAGTTGACTGAAGTAAAGAATCTTACTTCGGGTCTTGACTGAAGTTAAGATAACACTTTAAGCCGGGGGTTGACTGACTTAAGGAACATTATTTCGGGGGTTGACTGAAGTAATAGCTTACTAATACACACTTTATTTCGGGGGTTGATTGAAGTAAAGAATCTTACTTCGGGTCTTGACTGAAGTTAAGATAACACTTTAAGCCGGGGGTTGACTGATTTAAGGAACATTATTTCGGGGGTTGACTGAAATAATAACTTACTAATACACACTTTATTTCGGGGGTTGACTGAAGTAATGAATCTTACTTCGGGTCTTGACTGAAGTTAAGATAACACTTTAAGCCGGAGATTGACTGATTTAAGGAACATTATTTCGGGGGTTGACTGAAATAATAAATTACTAATACACACTTTATTTCGGGGGTTGACTGAAGTAAAGAATCTTACTTCGGGTCTTGACTAAAGGTAAGATAACACTTTAAGCCGGGGGTTGACTGACTTAAGGAATATTATTTCGGGCGTTGACTGAAATAATTTACTAACATACGCTTTATTCTGGGGGTTGACTGAAATAAAGAATCTTACTTCGGGTCTTGACTGAAGTTAAGATAACACTTTAAGCCGGAGATTGGCTGACTTAAGGAACATTCTTTCGGGGGTTGACTGAAATAATAACTTACTAATACACACTTTATTGCGGGGGTTGACTGAAGTAAAGAATCTTACTGCGGGTGTTGACTGAAGATAAGATAACACCTTAAGCTGGGAGTTGACTGACTTCAGGAATATTATTTCGGGCGTTGACTGAAATAATTTACTAGCATACACTTTATTCTGGGGGTTGACTGAAATAAAGAATTTTACTTCGGGTCTTGACTGAAGTTAAGATAACACTTTTAGCCGGAGATTGGCTGACTTAAGGAACATTATTTCGGGGGTTGACTGAAATAATAACTTACTAATACACACTTTATTTCGGGAGTTGACTGAAGTAAAGAATCTTACTTCGGGTCTTGACTGAAGTTAAGATAACACTTTAAGCCGGGGGTTGACTGACTTAAGGAACATTATTTCGGGGGTTGACTGAAGTAATAGCTTACTAATACACACATTATTTCGGGGGTTGATTGAAGTAAAGAATCTTACTTCGGGTCTTGACTGAAGTTAAGATAACACTATAAGCCGGGGGTTGACTGACTTAAGGAACATTATTTCGGGGGTTGGCTGAAATAATAGCTTACTAATACACACTTTATTTCGGGAGTTGACTGAAGTAAAGAATCTTACTTCGGGTCTTGACTGAAGTTAAGATAACACTTTAAGCCGGGGGTTGACTGACTTAAGGAACATTATTTCGGGGGTTGGCTGAAATAATAGCTTACTAATACACACTTTATTTCGGGAGTTGACTGAAGTAAAGAAGCTTACTTCGGGTCTTGACTGAAGTTAAGATAACACTTTAAGCCGGGGGTTGACTGACTTAAGGAACATTATTTCGGGGGTTGACTGAAGTAATAGCTTACTAATACACCCTTTATTTCGGGGTTGATTGAAGTAAAGAATCTTACTTCGGGTCTTGACTGAAGTTAAGATAACACTATAAGCCGGGGGTTGACTGACTTAAGGAATATTATTTCGGGCGTTGACTGAAATAATTTACTAACATACGCTTTATTCTGGGGGTTGACTAAAATAAAGAATCTTACTGCGGGTCTTGACTGAAGTTAAGATAACACTTTAAGCCGGGGGTTGACTAAATTAAGGAATATTATTTCGGGCGTTGACTGAAATAATTTACTAACATACACTTTATTCTGGGGGTTGACTAAAATAAAGAATCTTACTGCGGGTCTTGACTGAAGTTAAGATAACACTTTAAGCCGGAGATTGACTGACTTAAGGAACATTATTTCGGGGGTTGACTGAAATAATAACTTACTAATACACACTTTATTTCGGGGGTTGACTGAAGTAAAGAATCTTACTTCGGGTCTTGACTGAAGTTGAGATAACACTTTAAGCCGGGGGTTGACTGACTTAAGGAACATTATTTCGGGGGTTGACTGAAATAATAGCTTACTAATACACACTTTATTTCGGGAGTTGACTGAAGTAAAGAATCTTACTTCGGGTCTTGACTGAAGTTAAGATAACACTTTAAGCCGGGGGTTGACTGACTTAAGGAACATTATTTCGGGGGTTGACTGAAGTAATAGCTTACTAATACACACTTTATTTCGGGGGTTGATTGAAGTAAAGAATCTTACTTCGGGTCTTGACTGAAGTTAAGATAACACTATAAGCCGGGGGTTGACTGACTTAAGGAACATTATTTCGGGGGTTGGCTGAAATAATAGCTTACTAATACACACTTTATTTCGGGAGTTGACTGAAGTAAAGAATCTTACGTCGGGTCTTGACTGAAGTTAAGATAACACTTTAAGCCGGGGGTTGACTGACTTAAGGAACATTATTTCGGGGGTTGGCTGAAATAATAGCTTACTAATACACACTTTATTTCGGGAGTTGACTGAAGTAAAGAAGCTTACTTCGGCGCTTGACTGAAGTTAAGATAACACTTTAAGCCGGGGGTTGACTAACTTAAGGAATATTATTTCGGGCGTTGACTGAAGTAATAGCTTACTAATACACACTTTATTTCGGGGTTGATTGAAGTAAAGAATCTTACTTCGGGTCTTGACTGAAGTTAAGATAACACTATAAGCCGGGGGTTGACTGACTTAAGGAACATTATTTCGGGGGTTGGCTGAAATAATAGCTTACTAATACACACTTTATTTCGGGAGTTGACTGAAGTAAAGAATCTTACTTCGGGTCTTGACTGAAGTTAAGATAACACTTTAAGCCGGGGGTTGACTGACTTAAGGAACATTATTTCGGGGTTTGACTGAAGTAATAGCTTACTAATACACACTTTATTTCGGGGGTTGATTGAAGTAAAGAATCTTACTTCGGGTCTTGACTGAAGTTAAGATAACACTATAAGCCGGGGGTTGACTGACTTAAGGAACATTATTTCGGGGGTTGGCTGAAATAATAGCTTACTAATACACACTTTATTTCGGGAGTTGACTGAAGTAAAGAAACTTACTTCGGGTCTTGACTGAAGTTAAGATAACACTTTAAGCCGGGGGTTGACTGACTTAAGGAACATTATTTCGGGGGTTGGCTGAAATATTAGCTTACTAATACACACTTTATTTCGGGAGTTGACTGAAGTAAAGAAGCTTACTTCGGGTCTTGACTGAAGTTAAGATAACACTTTAAGCCGGGGGCTGACTAACTTAAGGAATATTATTTCGGGCGTTGACTGAAATAATTTACTAACGTACACTTTATTCTGGGGGTTGACTGAAATAAAGAATCTTACTTCGGGTCTTGACTGAAGTTAAGATAACACTTTAAGCCGGAGATTGACTGATTTAAGGAACATTATTTCGGGGGTTGACTGAAATAATAACTTACTAATACACACTTTATTTCGGGGGTTGACTGAAGTAAAGAATCTTACTTCGGGTCTTGACTGAAGTTAAGATAACACTTTAAGCCGGAGATTGACTGACTTAAGGAACATTATTTCGGGGGTTGACTGAAATAATAACTTACTAATACACACTTTATTTCGGGGGTTGACTGAAGTAAAGAATCTTACTTCGGGTCTTGACTAAAGGTAAGATAACACTTTAAGCCGGGGGTTGACTGACTTAAGGAATATTATTTCGGGGGTTGACTGAAGTAATAGCTTACTAATACACACTTTATTTCGGGAGTTGACTGAAGTAAAGAAGCTTACTTCGGCGCTTGACTGAAGTTAAGATAACACTTTAAGCCGGAGATTGACTGACTTAAGGAACATTATTTCGGGGGTTGACTGAAATAATAACTTACTAATACACACTTTATTTCGGGGGTTGACTGAAGTAAAGAATCTTACTTCGGGTCTTGACTGAAGTTGAGATAACACTTTAAGCCGGGGGTTGACTGACTTAAGGAACATTATTTCGGGGGTTGACTGAAATAATAGCTTACTAATACACACTTTATTTCGGGAGTTGACTGAAGTAAAGAATCTTACTTCGGGTCTTGACTGAAGTTAAGATAACACTTTAAGCCGGGGGTTGACTGACTTAAGGAACATTATTTCGGGGGTTGACTGAAGTAATAGCTTACTAATACACACTTTATTTCGGGGGTTGATTGAAGTAAAGAATCTTACTTCGGGTCTTGACTGAAGTTAAGATAACACTATAAGCCGGGGGTTGACTGACTTAAGGAACATTATTTCGGGGGTTGGCTGAAATAATAGCTTACTAATACACACTTTATTTCGGGAGTTGACTGAAGTAAAGAATCTTACGTCGGGTCTTGACTGAAGTTAAGATAACACTTTAAGCCGGGGGTTGACTGACTTAAGGAACATTATTTCGGGGGTTGGCTGAAATAATAGCTTACTAATACACACTTTATTTCGGGAGTTGACTGAAGTAAAGAAGCTTACTTCGGCGCTTGACTGAAGTTAAGATAACACTATAAGCCGGGGGTTGACTGACTTAAGGAACATTATTTCGGGGGTTGGCTGAAATATTAGCTTACTAATACACACTTTATTTCGGGAGTTGACTGAAGTAAAGAAGCTTACTTCGGGTCTTGACTGAAGTTAAGATAACACTTTAAGCCGGGGGCTGACTAACTTAAGGAATATTATTTCGGGCGTTGACTGAAATAATTTACTAACGTACACTTTATTCTGGGGGTTGACTGAAATAAAGAATCTTACTTCGGGTCTTGACTGAAGTTAAGATAACACTTTAAGCCGGAGATTGACTGATTTAAGGAACATTATTTCGGGGGTTGACTGAAATAATAACTTACTAATACACACTTTATTTCGGGGGTTGACTGAAGTAAAGAATCTTACTTCGGGTCTTGACTGAAGTTAAGATAACACTTTAAGCCGGAGATTGACTGACTTAAGGAACATTATTTCGGGGGTTGACTGAAATAATAACTTACTAATACACACTTTATTTCGGGGGTTGACTGAAGTAAAGAATCTTACTTCGGGTCTTGACTAAAGGTAAGATAACACTTTAAGCCGGGGGTTGACTGACTTAAGGAATATTATTTCGGGCGTTGACTGAAATAATTTACTAGCATACACTTTATTCTGGGGGTTGACTGAAATAAAGAATTTTACTTCGGGTCTTGACTGAAGTTAAGATAACACTTTTAGCCGGAGATTGGCTGACTTAAGGAACATTATTTCGGGGGTTGACTGAAATAATAACTTACTAATACACACTTTATTCCGGGGGTTGACTGAAGTAAAGAATCTTACTTCGGGTCTTGACTGAAGTTAAGATAACACTTTAAGCCGGGAGTTGACTGACTTAAGGAACATTATTTCGGGGGTTGACTGAAGTAATAGCTTACTAATACACACTTTATTTCGGGGGTTGATTGAAGTAAAGAATCTTACTTCGGGTCTTGACTGAAGTTAAGATAACACTATAAGCCGGGGGTTGACTGACTTAAGGAACATTATTTCGGGGGTTGGCTGAAATAATAGCTTACTAATACACACTTTATTTCAGGAGTTGACTGAAGTAAAGAATCTTACTTCGGGTCTTGACTGAAGTTAAGATAACACTTTAAGCCGGGGGTTGACTGACTTAAGGAACATTATTTCGGGGGTTGACTGAAATAATAACTTACTAATACACACTGTATTTCGGGGGTTGACTGAAGTAAAGAAGCTTACTTCGAGTCTTGACTGAAGTTAAGATAACACTTTAGCCGGGGGTTGACTAACTTAAGGAATATTATTTCGGGCGTTGACTGAAATAATTTACTAACGTACACTTTATTCTGGGGGTTGACTGAAATAAAGAATCTTACTTCGGGTCTTGACTGAAGTTAAGATAACACTTTAAGCCGGAGATTGACTGATTTAAGGAACATTATTTCGGGGGTTGACTGAAATAATAACTTACTAATACACACTTTATTTCGGGGGTTGACTGAAGTAAAGAATCTAACTTCGGGTCTTGACTGAAGTTAAGATAACACTTTAAGCCGGAGATTGACTGACTTAAGGAACATTATTTCGGGGGTTGACTGAAATAATACCTTACTAACATACGCTTTATTCTGGGGGTTGACTGAAATAAAGAATCTTACTTCGGGTCTTGACTGAAGTTAAGATAACACTTTAAGCCGGAGATTGGCTGACTTAAGGAACATTATTGCGGGGGTTGACTGAAATAATAATTTACTAATACACACTTTATTGCGGGGGTTGACTGAAGTAAAGAATCTTACTGCGGGTGTTGACTGAAGATAAGATTACAGCTTAAGCTGGGAGTTGACTGACTTCAGGAATATTATTTCGGGCGTTGACTGAAATAATTTACTAGCATACACTTTATTCTGGGGGTTGATTGAAATAAAGAATCTTACTTCGGGTCTTGACTGAAGTTAAGATAACACTTTAAGCCGGGGTTTGACTGACTTAAGGAACATTATTTCGGGGGTTGACTGAAATAATAGCTTAATAATACACACTTTATTTCGGGAGTTGACTGAAGTAAAGAATCTTACTTCGGGTCCTGACTGAAGTTAAGATAACACTTTAAGCCGAGGGTTGACTGACTTAAGGAACATTATTTCGGGGGTTGACTGAAATAATAACTTACTAATACACACTTTATTTTGGGGGTTGACTGAAATAAAGAATCTTACTTCCCGCCTTGACTGAAGTTAAGATAAGTCTTTAACTCGGGTATTGACTGAATTAGAGCACGTTGTATCTCGGGTTTTGACTGAGATCAAAATTACTAACATTAACACTTTATTCCTGGTCTAGACGGGAATAAAGAATTGTTCTAATCAACGATTAAAACAAAGGGTCTTAGCATTAGCTTAAAGTCAACTTCTCAAGTGTCAAGTATTAGATCGGTGAGTACCAGCCACTTGTAGCATTTATTTTACTTACATATTTAGTTTAATACCTATATTATAATTTTGGGTGCATATAGCATATAAATCATATTTTTATTTTACTCCATATATTATAATATCACATGATCACATTCTTGACAAATTGTACATTACAATTTTCTAGTAATAAGGTGTTTTCTAGTGTGATAATAAAATCTCTGACCCAAACTTATATATTGAGTTTTATCTCCAATACAACTTTCTTGGAAATTGTGCATTACAAATATGTGTCAATAAGTGTGTTTTCTAGTGTGTGTGGATCTCTGACCTAATTCCTTATATACGTAATCTGATCTTAATGTAATTAGTGGGCAACATTAAGAAATAAGTGTCAGTTTATTGAACGTTAAAAGAAGTGGACAGTGTTTTTAGTTATAAGAGGGTAGACCACTGGTCTTAATCCATAATTATCAGTGCATTCATGGCAGTCTTCACTAAATTCAAATTTGCGTGTACGTTCTAAATGCAGGCAGTACACGGTGTTAAATTTCAAAGAGTTCGGTCGCCTGCGGGCGAATAAGTTAATTAGTAAGTTAGGTCAGTTTTTTAATAAAATCGTAATTAAAAGTTAAGATTGTAGCGTACATATGGTAAATATCCATTTGAGCATATAGATCAAGGTTAAATCTGGTTTACGTTTCAATTCTAGGAAACAAATGTTGGGAAAAACCCCTCAACAGAGGTAGGATATTAGAATATTAAGACAGGCGACGCCTGGTGCCGTCTTCCACTTTCTATGAGCAATAAAGGCTGTGTCTCAAAGGGATTAAAAAGGTGTTTTATGTTCGAGGAATGTTTTCGGAAGTATGAATCTTTCAGGTTTATTGCCGGCATAAGTAGGGAGTAGCTAAGGTATGAGTGCATGAAGGATAAATGAGCAGAAGTTCGGGTTCTTACCTAGATACCATTGAGACGCGGGCTTAGATCGCTATCGGGCATGGAAAGTGGTTGATGAATAAACGGAGTAGTTTTTGAAAATATTTTCAAGGTGATAATTACGAGTTAATCTTTAACCTTCTCTATACGTAATAAAATGGCGTTGTTTTTTACATGGGACACGACAATACTTTTAAATCATATAATAAAACTGCTGGCCGTTGAAAATTTGCCTGTATTTAAAATAAAGTCAAAAACGGCTAATAATATCTCGAAGGGGTAGCTCATAACGAAGGACGAAAAATACAGTAGAAAATGTGATGCGCAATATAAAAACAAAACAAAAAATCAGAAAAAGAAATACTGGAAGCTATGGCGATAGATAAGTGATGGGCAACGTGTAGAAATGTCATGGAATTTGCATTCCTATTAGAACAAATGGACTGTAGCACTGCGCCTTCATGAGTTCTGCTTGCTTTTTATAACTGCACTGTGTGCTCACACTAAAAAAAGAACTTGCATCCAACACAAATATCGGCCCACTTTACTTCGTTTAGCTTATCAGCATTCCTATTTGCTATATATTCTCAGATTCTTTTCTTAGAATATAAAAACAACAGGAACTACTGGATTGCATAAAATGCGTGTATCTGAGCAAACCGCCAACGAGGCAAAAAACTAGTGGGGTATCAGCTACAACATAATTTAAAAGACAGTAGTATAGTGAGAATTGGAAATAGAATTGTGGATTTCTTTAAACTTTCGCTATTCCTTCATATTTTTCTATTTTTATTTCTACGGTTCTATCGCATTCACAATCGCATGACCGTACGTTCGACATTTGTTGCCTCCTTATTGGGCCTGTATTCTCTCCTTTATTACCATAGTGTAGCGAGATATATTCACATCACGCAAGGTTACACTTAACATGCGCGAGGCTGACTCATAACTCTTATCATATGAGTCACCCGCGACAAGTTAATTTTGGAAATAAATGAAAGAGCGAAAAGCTATTCAATTATATTAGATAAGCTTAAGGCTGAATGGCAGAAAATAAAGCTCTCGATTCCGAGCTTCCATCTAACTATGTAGTAGTAGCATGAGCTTTCGTACAAAGCAGAAGGAGTACTCGCTGTATATAAGTATCTTGACCTAGCAGCAGTACATAATCAATGCTGTATTGACATGGCAAACATTTTTTCTCCTTTAGATTTTCTAGGAAACATGTCTGCCATATTCAAACCGAAGCGTATTGTTTTATTGTTGTTCGGAATTTAATTGAACTGTTTTTGTAATTTTATTATTGCTTTCCATACAGCCTTTGGGATCATTATATAACATCCCTTGTATTCTATGTATGCAATGTATAGGCACAATGGTTCAAACAAGTTGTATTGGAGTTCGCAAATGGGCCGAATCGGGCAACTCCTTCGTAATCACTTAATCACTATTCAAAATGATGCACATACATATATCCATATGGAATGTACCCAATTGATAACTTCAATTATTTGCCGAATACATCAAGAGCGACAAAAACCGAGTATTTGCATGGATTACAAAACAAATTCCCAATCTCAACCAAATATGCAATAAAAAAGTGAAAAGAGAAAAAAAATTCCAAATAATTTTCCCTTGGCTTATATTCTAAATAAATATCTTTCGTCTCTTTTTAACTAAACCATAAACAAAAAATATTAACAAATATTCTCCCTTTTCTCTCATTGCAATCCTAATCCACTCCAACAACAAAGTTACACACAGCTAGCAGCTATGACGCGCCGCAAAAAATAAAATAAAATAAAAAAATAAAAATAAAATATACATACATGATAGATACTCATTTTTAGAGACACATAAGATAAATTTTTTGGCCTTTTTTACTGGAGCCTATCGCCATCTCGGAAAGCTTTTGAGAATTAAAATGAATAAAAACCAATTTTATCATTCAATTTTTATCACGATAGAGGTTTACAAAATGATTTTTATAAAATAAACTACTTTCGGGATTAATCCAGTTTTTGGGCCACAGAATAGAATCACCTCAGCCTTCATTATCGTGTTAAAATAATCGTGCAGCAACAAATTTTATTCAAGTTACAAGAGTCTCAATCTTAATGTTATGAAAGTAATTATAACATGAAAAATATTAACAAATTTAAAAAAACAGCTCCACCAGCATTTACAAATATGTTTGGAAAACCTATGTACGAAAAATAATAAAAATTTGTGTGTACATGAAAAAGTTATTCGGGGGGAGAGGAAAATAATACTGTTTTTTGAAGTTTTTGATTTTTTTAAAAAAAACCAAAATCTTTTTCAAAAATCTAAGCCCACTATCATTTGAACTTAAGAGTTTCTAATATTTTGCCGAAGGTTTCAAATCAATATCATAAAAACTGTGGAAAATAAATCGGGGGAACAGAATGCTTACAAATTTATTCAGCCTTAAAATGTTATTGAAAAAAACATAAATCAAGACAAGTTATACAAGGCTAGTATTAAGAAAATTTTACAAACTTATGTTACCTACTGATATTGACTCAGAAATTATTGATGAAGCTAAGCAATTTTTTATAATTATTTACCAAGAAGGATTTTATTGTATTTTCATGCTACTGCTGCTAAATTTAAGCGCAACCAATAATACTGTATTTTATTTAACTAAGTGTCAAAATAAAGTAATGAACATGAATCTCTAAGTGAGGGATTTCCTTTCTATCTCCTCGGTATGGGGATTTTCTCTCTTCCACAGGTAATAAAAAAAAAAGGCAAGGACATCATTCAAAACATGTGCCAGCTGGTCTTCGGTACTCCTCTTAGGCACAATTATTTTTTTGATTATGGGAGTGGTAGTTCGGGATTTTGTTTCACTCACTCCACATAAGGAGCAGTGGGCGAAAGAAAATGCAAAATTGAAAACAAAATTTCTGCAGATGAAAAATTAATTATTTTATTTACATACCGCATATTTGCTACGCAACATTATACAATTTGTTACGTTCTATTCAAATGTTTCCAAGTATCAAGCCCTGTACAAATTTATTTAAGCCTTTTGTAGCTAGACACAAAGTTAACATGTCCTCTGTAGCAACTAATTCTACGAACCAGATTTCAAAAATTAACGAAGAAACCTGTAATATGCTACAATTGGTCACATATTATATTAAAAAAAGAAGCGTTCTTCGAGTTGCTTCAAAATTAATCACACTACTGCTCAGTGCCCAACGAAGAAAGTACAAAATCAACTAGACCTAACCGATTTTAGCTTATCTCCACTCCATTTTTGGATCCGCTTCTTCGAGTATTTCATTCACTTGGCATACAGAATAGACGTAAAAAAATTGGCAAGTGAGATGCCAAGAAGATAAAAAAGACCAGTTTTTAGATCAAAAACAGGTTATCTAATCACAGCTTGAGGCTAGATCAGGGCTCATCTTAGATTAACCTCGAACGGGCGGAAGTGGAACGTCTAACGACGGTAATACCGCACGAAAATCTATCGCCAACTCTGATATTTCAGCGGAAATAACAGGGCTGGACAATAGTCTGATTGACAAGTGTGCGATAAATTTAAAACCTTTTGCAGCGGGTTATAAAATAAACTCCTTGAAATTTAAGGAGTTTGCTAGGAAACAGCCAGATTACTTGTTAACAAATATCCGTGGTACTATCTGCCTACGTCAGTTCACAAGATTCTTATACGTGGATCGAATGTGCACGCCTGCCTATCGGAGTTGTCAGAAGAAGTCGTTGAGGCCAAAAATAACGATATCAAATCATTTCGACTTAATCTTATACGAGCAAAAAGTCGCGAGTCACTACAAATACCAACTTAATCAATAGACTTCTTTAACTTAGGTTAAAAGTCATTAGGCAAAAGTAAGGACAACTTTATTATTAAAAGTACTTTTCTTATTTATACATTCAAATTTTTTGTTATTAGTTCATTAACTAATTAAAAATTTTTTGTATTTATCTTGGAAATATTAACAGTTCTACTTAAGTGTAAACAATATTTTTTATTACCTTCTACTATGTATTTTTTATGTATTATCATTATTATTTTGTGTTTTTATGAAAAAATATATGTTATTACTGCAATAATTTACTTTATCACTCGCAGCATTTACCTATTTCATAAAGATCTATATTTTTGACGCACCTCCCATACAAAGTCAAAATAGCTTCCGCATGATTGTATGGAGGTAAGCACGGCTGAATCGGTAGATCAGGTTGCTCAGTCTTAAGTTTGAGTTCGAGTTTCAAGCGCCAAGTACATTTGTAAAAAATAATTAAAGAAATAAAACGTAAGGTTCGTACTAGAGGAGTTTTCAGTTATTTTTCTTGGTGTTGAGTATTTTTCTATGGGCACACAACAACTACAAGGAAAATCCATCAATAACGCCAATAAATCAAAATTTTCATCCACAGCAGCAAAGTGATGAATTTAACATCAAATATATTTTTGCTGAAGTTGATTCCGGATCACAGACATCTTTTTCTTGTGAGCTACCTTGGAGGATCTTGGATTCATGAAGCCCAATTAGTTTTATACAACAACAGTATACAAATTTTGCCAACATATTTGATGTCCTCGATTGATTCTGATAAGTATTAATTTTGTGGTATAAATGTTCACTCTAGGTTGTTAAAGTTTATTTTTTATTCTTTTGTGATTTTAAAATTATTTATTGTAAAAAATCATACAATGAAACATCCTGTAATTTTAGGGAGAAACTTTATCGAAAAGAGTAATTTGGAACTGAGACGAAAAAAAAATATTATTCAAAATAAGTCAAAACTTGAAAATAGTGTTGTACCCAGGTGCCCAATGTCCCGAATCACAACCATAAAACCGATACATTAATATATCGTCCAATACCATAAATTGACGTAGGTACCATTAATTTGACCCTGAAAACGAAAAATCATTTAAAAATGCATTTGCATGTCGTAACAAAATGCAATTTAGCATAAATTGCATTTCATTATCAGTCATGCATTCCACTAACACGGTATAACTACCTAAATGCCGTGAAATCAGTAATTTTTGGTCGTGTAAATTGAATGCACTTAAAATAATTCACATATTCTCACGTACGATCTTTCATTGTCGTGAGAAAGCCAAAGAAAAAGAAAGAGGCTTTTGGAAGTGATCGTGGGTACTTGGGGAAATCAAGCCCGATCCTCAGGGAGTACTTTTTCTAAACGGCGAGCTGGACAGTTCGGAAGTAAATTATCTATATTTTTTAATAGTATGTATATTAAACAAATTTTTGAAGTGTCATAAATTGAACGAATTTTTTGTAAACTTTTGGAGAAAGTGAAGTTTTCAGTGAAAGAACTTGTAGCGGGCGCGTTTCGCCTTAAATAAAATAACATAATTCTAATAATAAATTTTGAAACGCCACTGGCGCGATTTACAAATAAGGTTTGTTACGCCACTGTACTAAAAAATTAAATGTAGTAGGGAGCACAACTCTCGCCGCGCACAGTGAGTTTCAGAATTACTTAGTAAGTGGTTAGACGCAGATGTGATTAGATGTGAGGTACTTGCTAAGTGGCGTAAAATCGTGCTAATTAAGTTAATATTATGAGAAAAGGAATTGTCCTTATATTGTCTTTGAACGTGAATTGTTTGTGTTTTGTAATAAAGTATTAATGAGTAAATTGTGATGAACATTGGTGTTTCCTTCTCGCTCACGCATATTTCCATTAGATCCCAACGTCGTAGGAGTCAACAGGCGTTGCGATAAACTAATAAAGAAAATATATTGAATACAACCAGTAAATTTTAACTCAAAAGCTTAGTTTTGTTATTAAAACCTCTAATCAATACGAGAAATAAGGGTCGAGTGCACTCCGTCCGAGCACGGCACTCCGGCCATAATAATAGGGTTAGTGGCGAAAATAGACTAATTGTAAGTACTGGAAGCAAATCTCAAGGTGAGACAATAAGTATTCTTACTGAAGACGCAAGTATATTGTGTAATCTTTCGAATGAAGAGATTTTTATAAATCAAATATTAAGTATTGATACAATTGAGATTAATTTTGAATCAAATCTTGAAATGAATGAGCATTTGCCATACAAAGTTAAAAAAGTGTGAAAGATATTTTGAAATCAGTCTGTTTTCCTGAAAACTGTATTATATATTCTTCTCCAAAGGTAGATTTTGAATTAGAGATTACATTAATAAATGGGAAACCTTTGCCATACATACATATGTATGAGCACAAGATCGCGCTCTAAAAGATCTTGGATAATCTATTAAAACGCAATGTAATCCGCAAATCCCCACTTGTGCTAGTTAGTAAAAAGATTAAAGAATCGCTACTACACGTTAATTAAAATTAAATTTTGGAAGAAAGCAAGTGAGTTTACGATTTTTAAAAAAAGGGCATAAAAATGATAAGAAAAATGTTCCAACAAGTGCCATCAAATAATTATTTAAAGTTGAATTTTATGTTTTTCCTGAATCATACCATCATTCCCGACAGTATGTACATATATATTGTTAACAGAAACAGTAGGTTTATTTTTTATATAACTGAGCATATATATGTTATTATACATTATATGCCATATTTTATTTAAGAATTTGGTTAACATCTTTGAACATTTTCTGCTTTTATATAATGTACACATATATTTGTCAAAAAGATATAAATTTTAATACTTTTAATTATTCAAACTATTACAGCACTTGTAGTATATACCTAGCATTATAATAAATTGACAGGCAACAAAATCTCAATTTACGAACGCACACCTTAAGTTTGACGTAAAATTACTTTTCCTCCTGTCACAGAGTCTACTATTAACTCGGCTGCCGACCGCAACTCAGCATAAATGCTCGTCAAAAAGTATTATTATATCTATCTAATTTATGTACATATATATGAAGGTTTAAAAGCTAGTTATTAAAGTGAAGTTTAGTAGTGTTTAGTTGAATACATTATATGAATCAAACGCTTATTGTTTCATTTAAGGAACCATTTAATAAATAAAATCAAGAAGATGCGAGATACTCCTAGAAATATATAATCGATTTTGCTGTGGCTTGAGATAATACGAATAGAAAACATATCTCAAGAAGACAATTCGAGGAAATATTAAAATTATATTATATTATAAGCTTATTGAAACTCTAAGTATTTTATTATCTAGGAAACATATTAAACACTTGCTATTCTCTAACTATTCTAAATCCAGGGGGCGATTATATTCGAAATATTACAATGCTAAAAAAGACTGTCAAAAATAGGTTTGAGAGCATCTCTGGTCCGTTCACCAGCAACGTAAACTAAGCTACATTGATACAACTTCGCCAGATTATTTATTGATTTAATTACTAAGTATACGCGCATATTTAGATATACCAGTATGTAACTGCTGAAATAACTTGTAAAGTTCAGAAAGAACCTTGGACCGAAGTAAAAATTAAGTGCGAAAAAACATTTTTTCATCGTAGCACGAGCATATTAGCTCAATCAAAAGGTACGAACATATTGAGAGGTATTTTGAAAAATTAGCCCCTTCTTCAAAATTCGTATGGATTCGATTTGGTAAGAATTTCATTTTGTTATTTTTTTGTTCATCTTAGGTGGATGCTGATTTCCGACAATTATTTCCAAAAAAAAGGAGAGGGGCTTGTATGAGTGTGTGGTAACATAATGAGTTGTCATGCTTGTATGTTGGGTATGTTGTACGGGTACCATCCTTGACTTTTCAAGATGGTATGTTGTAGGGTAGTTCAGGAATCCGGTTCTGCTACAGTGAGTTGTCAGGACATGACCCCCCGCTACCATTCGAGTGATGTTAACCATTGTATTGAATTTTCGCGGGGGTGTAACACTCATTTTGAATGCGAGAGAGAATGTTTTCTGAGAAGTAGCTAGGTATGTTGGGGTTAGGTTTGCATATGGTAGAATATTTGGGTACCTCTAAATAGCAAAATCACTGAACCTGTTTGCTCACGCCTAAATATTATATTTTTCCATTTTATTTTAAGCAGAAGTGAACGACTTTGCTTTACTTGCATTTATTGCTGTACAGTTGAATAACATTGCGCTACTAGTTGCAGTATTTGCGCGAGTTGTATTTTCATGCGGATTATTTTTTTGTGGAATGCAGCAGTGGTATTCAGAATTCATGATTGGTATGTCATTGGGGTCATTGTATGTTATGATCGTCTGATCATTCTGCCACGGGCGGAATTGGTTTCGTCTTTCGTTTCGCAGGTTGTAGAGTAACCGGCTGGACTTCAAATCATGTTACAGTTGTTTTTTTGCATGGTCGCAAACGTTGATATGTGACCCAAAGGAAAGCTGCTACTATGATGAGTACAATTATGTATGTGCTTACATAATGATGTACATGATGGGTGTCTAGCGGTTTTAGGTCCAAATATTTCTTGTTGATGTTCAAGGTATTTAACGCATTTGTATCTAGGTGAGTTAGTGGGACTGTCAGCAGTGATATCTGATGATTTATGTTTAATTCCGGAAGTATGTCAGCGAGATTAGTTGATGGGAGGAATGATGATTTTGTTCCGTAATAATGGATTGTGCGCTAATGCTCATTGTCTGATGTTTTATAGTACAGTCTTGCCCTAACCTGCTGATTCCGCTTCTACTTAATATTTTTATAGCAACCCTATTTCCACATACTACATTAATTGTAGTCTCGTTGTTGACAACGTATATCCAGTGACTTCGGTGCTCTAGCTGGACCCAATATTGATAGGGAGTTGTCTTTTTGATTTTACATATATCTGGTTTTATTGCTTGATGATTGAGGAGCCGTATTTCACACTGGTTAAGAGATGAGTGTACTGAGTAGATCGGATGGTGGTGTTGGCATAATAATCCCAGTTTTTCGGTTGTAATGCAATCCTTGATTTCATTTGTGGTTATGGGGTAAAAAGGTCTCTATGGTCTCTGATTGGTGTCTTGTAGGGACAGGATATATCCGAAATAATTGGTAGAAGCCTTCGCTCGGGAGTGGTATGTGAATTTTGAAAATGATGTAGTCAGTTGTGATCCTGCTTCTGACAGTTATTATTTTATATAGATTCAGTATATCTTCTGAGCTATCTTCGCCTGGAATTATGAGAGATGTTGTTAAGTACCCTCTTATGAATTTAATTTGATCTCGCAATTGCATCGGAACTAGCAAAAAGGGACTAATTTTCCCGCTATGAGAGTCCACTAATAAGTTTATAAATTCATTTTGCGACCTCTCATATGTGGTTATAATTAAATTGAGGTAAGAGTTCCGGAAGAGGAAGAAACACTCGCAACGATCAGATGCCCTCAACACACCCGAGTTTGTCCAGCATCTTCATGACATCATCAATGATATCCCCAGCAAAGCGATGAGGACTATTGCCCGACAACTCCACGTCGCAGAGTC
This sequence comes from Dioctria linearis, assembly GCA_963930735.1. Taxonomy (NCBI): domain Eukaryota; kingdom Metazoa; phylum Arthropoda; class Insecta; order Diptera; family Asilidae; genus Dioctria; species Dioctria linearis. The sequence continues at coordinate 85,471,772 of OZ005742.1, forward strand.
CACAATCAGGCGTGTGGTGCATGACGACATATGGTACAAACCCTATGTTATGAGGAGAGGGCAGTTTATGTCTGATAGAACTCGGGAGAATCGTGTTAATCCGGTCAAAACGTTTGCTGAACAAGATCAAGCACCCCGAAGAGCCAAACATGCTTGGTTCTTTTCAGACGAGAAAAGTTTTGACCAGGAAGTAACGAAGGTCATCTCATGCCACCACACTTTTTTCCGCAGAGCCTTAGGGTTAATGTGGTGGCCTACATCGAGCACTGACAACAGTTGTGAAACCCACCCCTCGGCCAGAGGCAGGCCATATGTGTTCCAACAGGACTCTGCACCCTCCCATACTGCCTCTCGAACCCAAGAGTGGATGGCCGAGAATTTCCACGATAATGTTAGCCCAAATATGTGGCCCCCTAGCTCTCCTGATTTAAGTACCCTAGATTACTATGTGTGCGGCGTGGTTGAAAGGGAAACAAATCAGCGACCTCACAATACCCACGCTTCGTTAAAGGCTTCCATAGTGGACATTATGGACACAACCAACCAGGAACATCTTGTCCGGGCATGTAGCTGCCTTTGAAGCCGCATCGAAGCCGTCACCGAACCTGAAGGCGGTTTCATTGAGTAAATATTTAAAATAACAATGTAAACATATTTTAACAAAATTTTATGTAAATATGTTAAGATTTTGTATAAAATATATTTATTTTGCTAAAATTATATTATTGTTCTCAAATACCATACACAATCTCTTCACAGATAACACAAAAATGTTTACTTGATATATTTGCACTACAAAAACTTCTTTTGAAGAAGTTAGTGATATTATTAAGCACTATAAATACTTCCATAATTTATTTATTTATTCAGTTAAGAAAGAATTTTTTTCATTGTCAGCATTTTACTGTGCATTAATTTGCTTCCTTGCTACTTTGTTAAGATAAACTACATTTGATGTGTTCGTAAACATAGATATTGCCTCGAGAAGCAAATTGTGCTACTCAGCTATTTTGGTTGTTTGTACTTTGCTCATTAACTCCTGTGGCTGGTGTTGTATAATTAATTGTATCTTCCTGTACATATGTACGTATCTTATATTGTAATCTAAATAATTGCAAAGATAAATAAATACAAAAAACCGATCAATGCCCGGTCAGCATAAATAAAAAATGATCTAGTGGCTGATCAAAATTTATTTCGGAGTGATTTAACTTTGCAATAATGACCTACATTGCAGGTAAACAAAGCGAAGTAGGATATAAATCAATTTAATTGCGAAGAGAATAAGTATCTAGCATAGAATTATGAGTAGCCGATAATGCATTTCGAGAATCTAGAATTAATTAATATTGAGTGTGGCAGAAATAGTTGAGTTTGAGTCTTGACAGTAAGTCGAGTTAGTTTGTGTTGAGTTCTTTAGATATAGAATGAGCCGGAAGAGTAAAGATTCAGCATAAGTAAAAAATGAGTTAAATAATTTTATGTATAGTGTGTAACCTACAGTTGAGTGAAAAAAGAAGTTAAATCGTGTAGTTATTAAAGTAATAAAAAAACAAATAGAATAGTGACTACAGAAATACGAAGATAAATTGATTAATAATAAGAAAAAATAAAAAGTTATTTGGTGTAATTACGACAAAAATGCAAAGTTAAACGTTAAATCAAAGTCTAGACATCCATTTTCTCGCGGTGTATACAAACTAAACACCATACTGCTTTCACCGCATACACTTAAACTAGGACATCATTCCCAGGTAGGTTGCCATCAAGGTGGTATCACAATGGACCGCAAATGGTCTAAGTGAGGCGATCGCAGAGTTCCGCACGATGGCTGCCACTCTAACCTAACCTAACATCATACTCTGCTGATTGAAGATAATTTAAGCAAAATTAAAACAGTTCATTTCAAATCGCCGGCATTAAACCACATTGAAGACTATAAATTGTATTTATTTTTTATAATACATATTTTTTTTCTATAATAAATATCTTCAATAAAAAGTTGTTGTTATTATTTTAAATTATTTTAAATCAGAGAAGTAGAGAAAATTCTCTATCCAACTTCATATAGAAATTCCGTACATAATATTTGGTGGCAGCGCTAAAATTTTTAATTAGTGAAGTGATTGCCTAATGCATAAAATAAAGAAAGAGGTAAATTGATATTTTCTATGGTGTAGTACTACATGAACCAGCCTTTAGCAATTTCTATTGATAAGGTGACACACTTCTTACCAGGAATGTACCGCTGACAGCGACACAAGACCCCAGAAAAACACAGACGAAAACACTAATACTCACTAAGAATTAGTCAGTCAAGTGAGTTTGATGGTTTTGATCGAACGGGTGAGTTCATCATTAATAAGTTTTGAGAATATTTTAGTTTAAGTGATTTTCTATTTAGTAAAACCAACTCGTTGTTTTACTTGATTCTCCATTACCCGTACCACAAGGGTGAGATCGTTGAAGTGTCAAATACACAAAATAAAGGAAGGTATCACTTGCTCGCTTTACGAAACTTTCCCAGAGGATTTTAGCTGAGTCCGAAGATGGAAGGTAACAAAAACAAGACGAGCGAGAGGATTTCGATAATTTCCATATTGTTGAAATAATAATTGCACTTGGATGCTTCGATTTTTTGGTAGCGCTGGCGTCTGCTTCTGCAACGTACTAAAAACTTTATTTGTTGCTGTAGGTCTGATAATTGCATTTATTTCCTGATTATTATCTATCTTGTTTCTGTTGCTCTAAGTTTGATTATATATTTCTCTTGAAAAAAAAATAACAAAATATAATATAATATAATATAATGTTTTAGACATAAGGTATGAGGGGTGGTAATTTTCGTAATCATAATGAGTCAGAAATCTAGTATCAGTTAAAGCGATTACGATTTCGATGTCGACACCATAAAAATATCATTTAATTGTGTGGGTGAATTTAGTGGACTAGCGATCGAACTGAATCTTGATAAAATAATTATGAATAAAATTGTTGTATAATAGATCCTTCGTGAATATCATGCGCTGGGTTTTTAGGAATATTTACATACATACAAGCAAAAAATCATCTCAACACCACGACTTTTAAAGTAGATACGATATAAGATTATAATAGACTTTCATCGGCAACACAGTAATTGTCGATCCCATTGCCCTAGCAAGTAATGCAGTTCAAGTTTTTTATTTAATTTATTACTTACATGTTTAATCGTTTTTCGTATAATTTATTACATCTTTTTTAATTTTAAATTTAAATTAACTACGAAAAGCTAAGGATAGCCTCCACACAACCACATTTCAAAAATCACTATGATACTATGATCCTAAGGTAAAAACTTATATATTATTGTTACATAACAAGTATTTAATTTACACAATCGGAGTCATATACTCCCAAAAATCCAATCATAAATAAGAATAATCAAATATCACAAAAAAATAATACGGAAAGATATAGAATAAATCTTAGGAAGTGGAATTAGATCAGGGGTAATTGCGGACAATATTGTAGCAAATATGCCTTCTACTGTTTGCGCTAACATGGACGTTAGGATGAGTTTAGAAAATTTAATTAGAATTATTATACATTTTGATAAAGATCCCTCTAAGGTTTATAGTTTCATTCAGAATTGTGATAATGCTACCCAATTGGCGACTGAGCAGTTTGTTGTATACACAACATTCAATAAAAAACCTGCGGATTCATAAAATCCCTAATAAAGAAAAATAAAAACGGCACATTTCTAAAGGAAAATTAAAATCATATCATAAAAGGGCTCAACAAGCTGAGCACATTTTTAACAACGTGACCAGCTTATCTACTTACACGCAAAGAAAGTTGCATCAGCAGTTTCTTTGCATGGCCCAAACAAACAAGCGACAAATAAAGTCGAATTCCATGACAAATCTTACCCTCAGTAAGATTTGTCAGCATAAAAATAAATTCAAGTACGCAACAATGTGGACAAATCTTACCCTCAGTAAGATTTGTCAGCATAAAATACAAAGTGAAGTGCGCAACAATGTGGGAAATGATAAGACGACGGGCTGGTGGCTCGTAACATATTTACGAAAATATCGGGTTTCACCTCCGTCCGGCGAGAAATTTTTGTGGGCATGATTAAACAACGATAAATTATGCTCTCAGGGAAGAAGTGCAAATTAAGCACTTCTTTGCATTTTTGATTAAGAAAATCAAAATTAAAATTAAGAGTTCGTTTTTAAACCTCGAGAGAATAATTTGTCGGAATAAAAATAATTATTATTATTATTGAAACTTGGAGTGATCGCCTAGCGGAGCCTACGTTCTGAGCAAACATAACTCAATTTAATTTGTCGGGCTTTGAAAAGGATAGCTTATCGGTCACGAAGTGATCAATCTCGACACTAACATCACTCGTCCGTTTTCGAATGATTGATCCTGAAATGATAAAATTTACTGTTTACTAAATTAATTTATAAATCGTTCTTGGTTTATCGAAAGTTTTTGATCGGTGTGCTAATCGAGGTCACGGTATTACACGTAGACTATCGATTCAATGGCAAATAGCCACATTAATCTAATATAAGACAAATTAATTTTAAATTGTGATTTGGCATGATTATTGGTTTGTTTAGATTAGTCGTCAAAAGAATTAATGAAGAAACAAGTTATAAAGGTTTAATTGGATTGTGTAACAAAAAAGGACCTAGTTCGTAGTAAATAAAAAATTGATGGAAATACAGAAGTGATAACCCAAGTGTGCTTTGACTTAACTGACGCCTTAATCCCTCGTTACGAGTTGAAAAAGCTCTGGTCACCAGCATTGCACAGGTGGTGTTGAGAATAGATGTGATTTGGTTAAAAGGTGCCCCGATATTACGTAACAAGTAGAAAAAGTGCTTATTACTTATTATTAAAAGTAGAATTTCGGAAAATGTTGCTCATAAATAACAAACTCGTCTTTTTACGGATAAAAGGTAGCTATAGAGAAGGATATCTGATGAAGGGATTCCCTAAGCTTATAAGCTAAGTCAGTCAGATTTTATAGTTCGACCGATTTGGCCATCACTAAAATATGTGTAACAACATAAAGCTTAAAAAGCTTTTTTTTATTAATAGTGACAATTGTTGTTATTTAATAATTCCGTACAAGTTTTTTTTCTGTCGAATACCAAACAGATATATTTCCTGCACCAACAGTCCCCACGGAGTGATCTACCACCTTCGGCTGATAGATAGGACTTTATGTCCTTCACCTGTCACACACACATCTAGAACCATAACAACATTTTTTTTATATGAATATGTTTTACAGATTTAAACTAACTTTTGACTTTGTTGGAATTAAATGCAGATTCAAATGATTCAATAGGTCGTATTTATAAAAATAAAGTATTTCCTTTAAAGGTAAAAGTAAAAGGTAGAGCACACAAGCAAAAGGTTGAAGGAAAAGGTTTTGCCCTATTTCCTCTTTATAATTTTTTCCGTTTCTTTACAAGCAAATCCTCGCAAAATAAAAGGAAAAGGTAGACACGTGAGTTACGTTACAAGATACACTTTCCCACAATAAAAGTGATGAATACTCAAATCCGCTGTATTCATCACAACATTTTAACCTAGAAGATCTAAAGCAAAAATATATAAAGCCATAAAATCACAAGTAACGTAAGACCATCTTCTGTCGCAAATCTGTGGGAACAATAAGTTTACCCAATCGGATAAACTTAATAAGTTCTCACACAGTATGTATATCAAAAAAATAAAAAGCTAAATTTGCTTAACTAGCAAATAAACGTTCTCACACTTTTTCGTAAAGAAAAAGAACAATGAGTAGATAATAAGTTTAGTTCGGTCGGAAGTTTCAAGTTGTAAACGTCTTAGATAGAAATTATTAAAAAAGCTCTCACTCCAGTGTGATATTGTGTAGATTTTATTGTGAAGTTTGAGAAGTGGATTCCAGTACCGTATAAATATATGTTCCAATTAAGCAATTGGTTGTTTTTATTATTTCTTATTTTTATCCGAAGATAAATGCAATTTTTCGAACTCGCGCGAGCGCCACGATATGTTGCGCCGCCAAAAAAATTAAAACTTGTAGTAGTGTATTTACACAGATCATAGATGACCTTGGAAGTTGTACTGACACTCGGAGTTTTGAATTAAATTAATTAAATTAAAAAAGATGGCAAGTGACGAAGAACTATCAGACGACCATTTAGAGGCACAAGCCACAGATGAGCAATCTGAATGTAAATTCATTGCCGAGAGGGTAAAACAATATCCCGAAATATTGGAAAAATCCCAACTCCCCGCGAAAAAAGCGAAAAAACAAGAGGCTATTGAGAAAACTGACACAGAGTACGGACAGCTGTGGAAAAAAATAACCTCAAAAGGATTAATGAAAAAGGTGGGCAATATGAAGATAAAACTAAAGAAGAAAACCGACAAAAACAAAACGGGTAATAAGCGCATTCCCCCGTTACGACCATGGAAAACGATAATGATGGAAGCGATGGTGCGAATGTAAATCCGAATGTCGTACAAATCCCAGGTAAGCGAATAAAATTACAACAGAAATTTGTATTATGAGTTGTTCATTTACGATTATTTTAACAGATGGCGCAGAAATAGGACCACCATTGCAATTTAGCGATGATACCGCAGGCCAAGGTACACCACAACCAATAGTTGTCGCAGCGCAACGTCCAGGACAACCTACAGGAAACATTGGCAAACGAAACTCGACAGCAACTGAAGAATGGAGTCCTTCCCGCTCAAATTTTTTTCTGCGAGGATGAGAACATTTTTGAAATATTATAATAATAGCACAAATAGCAACAAAAAGGACAAAAACTTATCTACTTACGTTATTACTAACTGCCTTCAAGGTCCCGTTTGCTTAAGGTGACCTCATTGAAATCAAGCAGTTCGAGCCTTAATTAGGCATACACTTCTAGGAGCGACACACTTAATAACATCAAACTGGAAAATAATTGTTCATTACAACTTACAACCATAACGGATGGAACTAGACATTTCGGAACGTGGAACTAAGGCACTTCAAATACCTTGTGATGAATTTACTCCCAAGAACGCATGTCGTCAAATAATCTCTCAATTTGAGCATCTACAAAATGAGATAAAAATTGCAAACGAACTGCTTTCACCCCATTCAAGTCCTAATCGCCAGAAGCGAGGAGCACTCAATATAGTAGGAAACGTAGCCAATGTTCTTTTAGGACTGCTTGATCAATAACATGCGGAAAAAAACAACCCAATCAATCAACGAAAATGAAGACCACCTACTTGTTTTACTAAGATATCAGACTTCAGTCGTTGATTCAACTATAAACCTCATAAGGAAGGACCAAACGTCAATCAAACAAAAATTCGATTCCTTGGACAATTACATCCTTCAGATAACAAATCGTCTCAATGAGCCAGGTGATACAATATGAGTATGACAACAATTTATGTCGTTAGCACAGTAGGTAAAATGTGTTGTCTTTCAGTAGAAAAATAAAGTAAAGACATTAGCCTGGCGACAGCACTTCCCTAGTTAAAACTTTGTCGGCATGTTCGAGTCTGTCCGTACTTAGTTCATGTTTAATATGTATTGATATTAGTGTGTAAAAGGACAAGTATGGATGCATGAGCATATTGCTATCTAACATGTAAGGGATGATCGGTTTGGTGATCGAGTAATTTAGTATTTTAGTCTGGTCGGTACATTAAGAACGGGCACGGAAGGTAGTTGATAAAATTCTGATAGTTGAGACTTTGTGGCGTAACAATTGGGAAACGTTTCATTTATTGAAGGTCTATCTTATCCCAGTGTGGATCAACAATTCGTTCGTCACTGTACAGACTCACTCTCCATTTTTGATGATTTCGCAACACCGTGATAGTTTTTATCCGATCACAGAATTAGAACTGACCACATGTGTTATGAATATAAATCTTGATACTGATCAATTGATGTTATCATAGAACGAAGCAACCAATTGATCAGCATTTCCACATTGAGTCATTGCTTTGCGAGATACTAAGTAAGACCTTGCACAATAATTACAATGTCTTACTTAAGTGTGGCAACGCATTTCAAAACATACTGAAAATTATTTGGTTTGTTATGAAAGCGCGTAAAGCTAAACAACAAGTGGCTACCTGCTTAAAAATATTCTAATGTGACGCAATATAACAATGAAATAAAACGAATGAATGTGGTGACATGGTGACTGGCCGGAGAAAACTCTGCGAGTTGTTGCTAAAATTGGAAAGAGTCAAGTTACGAAGACTCTCGGTCGTGCGGCTTGGAGTAAAAGATACGCGATTGAAGGGAAGAAGTTTTTTAAATAAACATTTTTAAATTGAATAAAAGTATTTTTGTGTGGTGAATTTCCCTAATTCGAATGAAATACAACACATGTACCACGATAGAAGGGAAAGTACATCTTTGCCAACAATTACATCCGATTTACCATCAAGGTGTGACTATATGCGCATGTAAAATGGATTTTTTAAACAATAATCCAAGGCTCGAGCACTGCAAGTTGACCCAGACACTGGAGCAGCTCATTTGGCTACAATTGTCTGACGCCAATCAATGGATGTTCGCTACAAATAATAATGCGCCAATAAATATCTTGTGCGACAACCAGATGTTCTCTAAGATACCACAGGGATCAGGACTATTAAAAATTTAACCTCAGTGCACCATAAAAGAAAAACTGATCGCGATTCATGGGCATCATCAATCTACAACCAATGTAAAATCATTATATACTATCCTGGGATTATCAGTGGAGTACCTAAATACAACGAAGTCACTAACACACGCCGAGTACAACAGGGAATATCAACCTCAAGTGTCACGTGTCACATCTCTCGATAGTCTACCCAAACGGATCCAGGAGAACACCATACATCAAATATCAATCAGTTGCATAGCACTCTTCGCAGTCCTACTCATCGTCATATATCTGGCCTGGAGATGTAAAACTGAAGCCGGCAAGTGCCGCATAAAGAATCCACGGCCTATACCTCAACAGCATATTAACCAGATCAATCATATTTGAACCACGATTCAACGCGGGGAGGATGCAAAACATCATTTATTGGGACACAGAATAAGTAAATTAGATCATGTTATTTTCAAGTCATTTAATTTGCACTCATCAAGTTTCCCAGTTCTTTCATCGAGCAAATGTACACTTTTGTCATTCTTAACATACTTGTAATTGCAATATGTTTTCTGATATTTCGGCATTCCTATTTTTACAATGTATTTAATATTTGTATGAGTTCATTGATTCATCGAACTCAAACAAATATATTGTTAGAGTAAGCAAAGAAATGTACTGATTTAATAAACTACAGGGACAGTGAATTTTTAACCATCGGCAAAATCAGTTGATTTACTTAACTTTGATTTCAGATAATTTGGTGTAGTGTTTTAAGATCCGCTGCATCCCCTTCCAAGGCCAAGGTGTAACACCTTAAATTAAAATAACATTAAGATCGAAATAGCTCTTAACAGATTTAAATACGTTTTGTAAAAGTTTTATTTTTGAAAATAAACTTCAAAATGAAAGAGAACACTTTCTCAGAAAATTAAATGAAAACTGGGTTTCATAGCAGCAGTCCATTTTCGTAGTCCTTTAGACTCCTGTGGACAAACATTATACAATTATAATCATTAAAGTAAACTACGTTATTTCAGTGGGTGTTATTACAGCACTAAAAGTTATATAAAGTTAAAAAAAAACTGCTGAAAACGGTTGTGTGCTCTTTTCATAGAGTACGGCACACATAAAACCAAACATTTTTAGTATATTTCAAGTGATCATAATTTTAATAATAATTTAACTTTTTGCCTGCACAGAACAAATTCAAGAAAAATGTTTCGAAACTTCCCAAATTGGATTAGCTGGAATACACATACGAATTGGTCTTTGTTTGCTCTAATTTTTTTAACTTAGTACTACCTACTGTTTCGTCATAACTAATAATAATGATTTTCGTTATATTTTCAATTACAATTTATGTCTTATATTAATTATAATGCCCTCTAATAATCATTTTATTCCAATTAAATTAAATTTCAATTTCAATATACCGCCAGAAGTATACTATAAAAGTAAACTTGTGAATTTGCTATACTTCTAGTTCAGTGAAATAATCAACAAAAATTGTAATCTGTCTGTTCTCTCTAAACCTTTCAACAATAAACATCGTCGTGCAAGTAAAGCTAGTTCTTTTTTAATTTTTTTTCTCAGGTGTAAAAACTGTTGAATATTAACACCTGCTTTAATTCCATAGACTTACAGTAGAAATTTATAGATGAACAGTAGAATTAATTGGCTAGCTCTAAAATAGCGTGCTTTTATACTGCAATTGGATATCTTTATTAAATTGAAATGTGAATCAATTTATACTCGTTTGCTACAGAACTTGTTCAGTTACGCACCATAAAGGTTTTACATCAGCTTATTTTACAAGCATTTCGTGTAATATTTTCTTGTGTAACATTTTTTGGTACTTCCACCCAAGACTGCTTTTTGCCTAACATTTGTTAGTGCTTCCATATAGGACTGTCTTTTACATAATATTTTTTGGTAACTTGTTTTGTATGGCAGCACCAAAAATAGGTTCCCCGATTTAGTCTATTTTTGAACTAATATTTACTATTGCGTTCTTAGGCAGTCCTCTAATATATAGTGAAAAACGGAATTTTTGTATAACAAGTCCACGAGGGAGTTGTCTGATTGGTCCCATTTTCAAAATTAAATTTACATTTTTCTAAAAACACCCGTGTGTAAAATTTCAATGCTTAAGTGAACGCGTTCTCTAGTTATTGTGGTATGACGTAAGTTATACATATTTTCCAGCGTCTTTATTGCTGTCTGCCACCACTTTCCCGCCAACCAAATTGTCTGCCACTTTTATGAAATCACGTAACTTAACCGATTTTTTTTTAACCTAAAGCCATCTCGTAGCGCTCTCCGCCACAAGAAGCCAAGCAGAATTCCGAATAAGTTATCAACAATGTTAAGAGAGTATGATAAGATAAAAAATTTTGTTTATGAAATGACGTAAGTATTTTGGTCGTCAGCTGTCCGTCCACAATAGGAATTACGAAAACCTAAAAAAAAAAACTATAGGATTATCATCAATTAGCGTTCCTGTTATATACCCTGCTATTCTATTTAGCTATTCATGATAAACTCTCTGTGACTGTCAATATCATGAGGTGATCTCATCATCACCACCTTCAATCAGTCGCACATAAAATATACAGCCAGTAATTGATTCTCAATTACTCAACATATAAAGTTTCCATACATTGTTATGCATGAGATCTAATTGATTTTTTTGTTCAAGTAACCTAATTGATTACATCTTTGAGAAATCGAACCGGCTTAAAAACTTCTATCCATTTGCGCGGGTGATGATTGAGGCTTTAAGCATTAATTAAGCTTTAAGCCCTGAGTATATGACACATATGAGTGCTGATTTGTTTCGTTTGATAATGTGTTATAAACACATTATCTTGTGAAGTGTTAGACTAATGGAGTCGTGTGAAAAACATGTATAGATTCGGACGCTTGTACGCTTGGATTATAGAATCATTTTGTTAACATTAAGATCTAATAAAATCATTTTGTTAACATTAAGATCTAATAAATACAGTTTGTGTATGATAAAAATAAGTCATATCTTTTAATCCAGAAATATTTTAATAAAATATATACTTATTAAAAGGGTTCACGAGGATTTAGGTATTCAAGTTTCAGAACGGATGAGATTCCGATTGCTTCAAAAAATATTTCAAGAAAAAAGAACGAAAAAAAAATGCCCAAAAAAGTTTTCGAGTAAAAAAAAAATACTGTCTCACACAATGGGATCGAACCTGCACTTTCCCTGCAAAATTCCAAGTCTCATGCACTGCACCAAATGTTCAATTCTGACGCAGGGATTAAATTGAAAATAAACACGCCAATTTTGGATCTAAATCTCAATTCAAAAACACTTTTATTTCTAATATAAGTTTTGCATTTAGTTCACTATTCTACAGTTTTATAACTCAAACTCTATTTCAATTTAATAAGTCCGGGAACAAGTCCAAGCCCTCAATTTCACACTCAATGATGATTTTTGTGGACACAGAAAAAGAAATAAATTTCGATTTTTTAAAAATGAATTTCCGCACGAGAGCTCTATAAAAAATACTTTTTCTAAAATTCCAATTGAGACGGGTTCAAAATTACAGATCAACGTCTGACACGATCCGATTTCTAACAACAACTTTTTCTCGAAAAAATCATTGGTCAAAAATTCTAGAATACTATTAGTTTTTTTCCCGTATTGTAGGGGAAATTAAAAATTCTAGAAATTTCACCTAATATATCGGTAATATATTTCTTAAAACATGATTGGTTATATTAATTATAACCGCATTTCATGATAGCATATATGTTGCTCTTTTCATTAATGTTTCTCCTTTTCATAAGGCTATTTGACAATGTTTTTCCATTTAAGCTTAATGGTTGGTAGCTTAGGAGATCATTCCCCTCTTAACCTTCAAAAATGGTTAGATAATCGAATCGGATGTGTCATCTGTCATCATCATATCATCACAGCGCTATGATTGCACAGGTAAGTGGATATCTTTTCATTCAAAATTGTGGGAAATTGGTTTTTCTTTGGAATCGATTATGTGTTTTTCAAGTAATGCAAAATCTGTGTTTTTCGTGTTTATACGACCAATGTTTTGTGTGAAATTTTCATGTTTGTGAAAGGGACACTAATCTCAATTTATTTACATTTGTCCTACATGACTAATCAGTTTCTAATTCTTCTTTAAGCAAGTGTTCACTACGAAAATAGAAAATAAAAATAAAGAATAAGAACAAATAAAACAATACGCAAATAAAGGATTCTACAAACTTATCAGATAAGTATTTTACAAATATTTTATGATCAATAGCGATTCTTTGTTGTTATTTGCTTTTCATTTTAGGTGTCCATGGCTATCATATAGAGGGTTCCAAGACTGCACACTTATATGAAGTGAAACTTTGGTGTTTTTAAAATCCCCCTTAATCCAGTGACACATAACATCCTTCTTAGTGCTTTAGTTTTAATATTAAGAAAATATTTTTTTTTATATTTGCGATGAAACAAATTTATAATTTCAATCATAAAGTGACAGGAGAATAAATTTCAACTAAAGAACCTATCACAAAGAAAATTAACCTTAGGCGTTCCGGCCCATAACAAAGAAAGACTCCGAACGAACTCCTGACATCTGATTGTCAAGAAAAAGCGAACAAAAGAAGAATCCAAAAGACTGAAAGAGTTTTACGAGGCTGCCATAAAAAAAAGAGGAGAGTCTCTTGAAATACCGGGTGGCTGACAGGAAAATTGTTGTCCTACGAAAGGAAACTTTTTAAAAAGACGACAATTTGGAGCGTTCAAGCACAAGCAGTCACTAAAGAAATTGAACAAATTGACGATAGCTAAATTTAAGAACGAGGTATTAATATTTTACATCATTATACATCATTACATCAAACTACAAATAACTCGCCAAAAGTGCCATATAAATTTCTTGACTACGTGTAAGACGTTGTCTGGAACACCAAATTTCAATCAGGTAAAAACTTCAATAACAAGTTATGCTACCAGAATCGCCAAAAATGTTGGAGAAAAGTCTGGCTTAAAGCTTAAATCTCCCCACAAACATAAATTGTTGGTACGATATGAACTACAACTATATGCCCTACATCTAAAACTATTACACAATTTCAAAAACAACACCTCATACAATCACATATGGATGCCACAATACTTCGCAAGAGTATGGAATTAAAACACACACACAAACTCAATATATTGCGTAAGAAAAATAAGAAAGAAAACCATCATATCATCAAAGTTAAAAACGTCCCAAATTTTATCATCAATATAGATCGTCACAAGTTCTTTCCGAAAATGAGATCAAGTTATTAAACAGAGGGTTAAAGTTCGCTTTGAAACTGAAATCACCACCCATTGTGGATATTATCGCAGACATTGAGACCGAGATTAGAAGGTGCACTGACCCCGCAAAACAACATATTCGCGGTGAGTTTTTTTTACAGAAATCGTATAACAATCATGATATCCACAACAATATTCACCATAGCCGAACCACAAAAATATTACGGGACAAAAATTCAACGTATGTCAAAACAGACAAAGGCAATTCTATCGTGATAATGGACAAGTTTGACTATGAATAAGAAGTCAAAACTTTGACTAATGCAGGTCCATACCAAGAAGTTAAGTGGAAAAACGGCAATAATTGAAATACTATAAATTTAATGATATCAAAAGCATGATTAGCAGCACAGCATTTCGCAAAGCTAACCGGAATTGATTACCCAGAACGTAAATTTTCAGTACCTAACCCCTCCGTCCCTAGACTGTACGCTTTGCCTAAAACTCACAAGGCAGGCATGCGACCTATCTCGTCCAACATCGACTGTCCTTCCGAGAAGATGGCAAAATGGATGCTTAACGTGTTGAATAATTTACCAGTACCAGAGGGCTACAACTTGAAGAATTCGCTAGAGTTTGTCAATCTTAACCAAAATATCGAATTCAGAAGAGGTGAGGTTGTTGTATATGTAAACCGCAGTATACATACAACGCCTTAGCGATTGGCTAAAAACCCCGAGAAGGGAGCACCAATGTGCCTAATAAAATTTCATGCATAAAATTTTCACATAAGCTAACCATGCCTAAAACATGGTTAGCTTATCTATTTCATCCATAGAGTTGAAACAAAATTATTCCCATGGCAAAATTTGCCTTCAGCAAAATTTGCCAGTAGAAATATTTAATTTGAAAAATAAAATAAAAGACAAATCGTACCTGCAGTACGATTTGTCGTGGAAATTGCAATATGTATGTACGAACGTACATACATATCACAAAAAAGCTTTCGCGATAAGAAGAGCGCGCCGCGAAAATACATTGTATGTATACGCGCGCGGCAATTCTAATCGTCGTGACGGTGGCTGATGTTTATAAAAGCATCAAATTTCAAGCCTCCGTCCAACGAAAAATATTCTGGACTTGTTTAATCAAGTCCAGAATAAATGAAAATTTTCTCAGGGTGAAAATGCAACTATGCATTTGCTACCCTGAACGAAGGCTCTTGATCGCGATAAAAGTGATCAAGAGCCGAGTTGGATTTTAAATTTGATGAACGGCGGTTGGCGGTCGGATTTTCGGCAGTCGAATAAAGAAAACGAAAGGAAGTAGATTTTGAGGTTTGATTGGGATCGGCACGGTGAGGTTCGGTTTAGATTTGTAGAAAGTAATAAAGTTATAAAAAAAAAGAGAAGTGATAATTTTTCGAAGAACAAAATTGTAATATATCTAGAGGATAATTAATAACGTTGTAAAATTTGTAGAACTTAATACAGTTATAAAGAAAACGAGAAGTGATAATTTTTCGAAGAACAAATTTTTTGGAGAATAGGTTTAATACCGAGGGAAAGTGTATACACTTGTGCAAGTGAAAGAAGGAAATAAAGAAAAGATAAAAAGAAGCAAAAGTGTTCAAGTGTTGTGTGTACAATTTACCCTCCTCCAGGCCTCAGTGCGTACCCCGACCTCAGTTATCGGAGGAAAATATATAACAAGGTCTGGGTGTCATTCGATGTAACAGCCTTATACCCAAAACTGCAACTCCAGTGAAGCAGTATGGCACAAAAATATGAAATCAAAAAAAAAAAAATATTGAAATCATATCTAGACCCTGCTCCTCAGCCATAAGCCTTAAGCCATACGATTCATCTGAAAAATGAAATAAACATATATTTAGAAACTAGACATATAGGTTTATAGAACCACGTAGGGGAATTTCGATATTTTTAAAAAACGAAAATGGCGGACCAACGAATTTTTTTTCGATTTTCATGGAAAATTTTCACCGTTCAATAAAAAAAAATCGAAGGGGGCCACTGAAGAAGAGTTACCGGTTTCCATTCCAAAATTGACCACTTTCTATGATGAGCTATCAGACGAAGAGCTTTCATTAGAAATACCATGAAGACAGCAGAGATTGATCTCGAAGAAGTCAAAGACTGGTCAGTACTTTACGTTTTGAAATTCATAGATGAATGGGACTTGCTAGAATCTCTCCCATATCTCTCAGTGAGCCTATAATTATTTCTTATGATCTGTGTGCCTGTGACTTCATGTGAGAGGAGTTTTTCAAAGCTATAGATTATGAAGAACTATTTGCGATCTACCATGGGACAGTCAAGGCTTTCTGATCTTGCAAGATTATCAATTGAAAGTTATTTGGCGAAAGGAGTTGATTTCTTTCGATGAAGTCATTAACAAGTTTGCAGCTCTAAAGGCCAGGAAAGGAAAGTTTTGATTTAGTCGAGATTTAATATGATATAAAATTTAATGTTAAAATAGCAATTAAAAAAGAAACATCTTTTCTATGTAGTTCTTAGTTCTTAACTTGTTACAATCTTTTTTGTTTATAAACGTTAGAAGGATTCTGTATGTTTCCGGTATTTAGCACTGGTGGACTCGAAGGAGGTCTATGGGGTGTTGTGAGGGGGGTGACATCATGAGTTACCGCACTGGGTGACCCAACCCTAGTGACGCCACTGGTTATAACCAGACCTGGATTTACCCTTAGGCTGACAAGGCTGAAGCCTAGGGCCCCGCCGTCTGGCTGGGGCCCCAAATTTCAATTTTTATATCAAAAGGTTTAACATTTTAATATTAAAATTGAAATTTTTACTTTAAAAATTTTTTTTATAGTCAAAATTTATAAAAAAAGTTTTTGCAGTTTTTTTTTTCAAAACAAGGTTGGCTTTGGAATTTCCTTCAAGCGTTTACAAACACAACAATAAATTGAAATCATTGCTTCAGACGAAATATAGGTTTTTTAGTTAACTACAAAAAGTTATTAGTTGAAGTTTATTGAATAATTTAATAGTGAAGTGAGAATTTTATATACATAAGCGTAAGTACTTCACTTTCTCCTGTGTTTCTTTTTTAAATTTAGACTTTGGTTTTCTATAACAGAGACATAATATTGAGCATCCCTAGCTTTTATAATGTCTTCCAAAAGAATATATGCTAGTGGTGCGGAAAAAAGAAAGCGAAAAGCTGAACTGGAAAAATATGAAGCTTCGCTTCCGAAATTAAGTGAGTATTTTAGCAGAATTGAAACAACCAAGAGAAACAAAAATTGCGGTGAAAAAGAAATATCAGCAACATTGCTTCCTGATCAAGAATCTGCAGATACCGTGGTGCGATCTGAATGTCTTAGCATTGATATATCATAATCATCCTTAACTGAAGATGTCAGCATTGGTACCGCACAAATCAATTTACCTTCAATTTCGATGGAAAGATTCGAAAATACGTTGGTGACAACAGATGATCCGGCCACATGGTTAAATATAACTAAAGAATTACGTGAACAAGTCATCAGAAGGCCCATAAATCAAAATTTGAACGGTAATTATTCAAAATCTCTAAGAAAAGGAAACACTCAATCTAGATTTTTGCCATTGAGTATATTTGAAAGAAAAATGTGCAATGGCGAACAGGTTACGAGAAAATAGTTGGTATATTCCCCTTCTACCGGAAACGTATTTTATGTACCTTGTAAACTATTTGGCAAACAAGAGTCTGCGTTTAGAAGTGGGTTTGGAGATTGGAAAAACTGCCAGAATCTAATTACATCGCATGAAAACAGCAAAAATCATAAAGAAAACGTTAATGATTGGTGTACAATGTCTAGTCATTCTGGCAGAATTGACTGTGAAATTGTCAAACAACGACAAATGGAAAAAAGTTATTGGCGTAACGTTCTTAAGCGCGTCATTGAGACCATAAAATTTCTCTCAGAGCGAGGGCTTGCCTTTCGTGGCGACGATGAAACACTTGGATCTCCATCTAATGGCAATTTCTTAGGCATTCTTGAAACCATTGCCAAGTTTGATCCATTTCTGGCTAGCCATATTGAAAGATATGGCGGAAACGGCTCCGGAAGTACAACATATCTATCCAAAACAGTTTGTGAGGAGCTAATTCAAGTTATGGGTCAAAAGTTACAGTCAAAAATTATAGCAGAAGTTGAAAGTGCTAAATACTTTGCCATCAGTGTAGATTCTACTCCGGACATCTCCCATGTAGACCAACTTACATTTACTATACGATATGTACTATCGAATGGAAAACCAGTCGAGAGATTTGTCAGATTTCTTGAGCTCCACAGCCACGGTGCTGAAGATATTTCTAACCAAATTTTAAAATTTATAGAAAATGTTGGTCTTGATATTAATAATTGTAGAGCTCAAAGCTATGATAATGCTGCAAACATGGCTGGCATTTACACAGGCGTACAAGCACGAATAAAAGATGTAAATCCACTTGCCCATTTCGTACCGTGTGCGGCACATTCAGCAAATCTCGTAGGTGCTTGTGCTGCTGACTGTTGCTTAGGCGCTGTCAACTTTTTTGGCTTTATTCAAACATTATACAATTTCTTTTCTGCTTCGACATATAGATGGAAAAAATTAAAAAACTGTTTGCCGAAAGGTGGCCTCGTTGTTAAATCGCTTTCTCAAACTCGATGGTGCGCTAGAGCAGATGCAATTAAAGCTATTTTTAAGGGTTATGCAGAAATTAGAGCTGCTCTAAGTGAACTTTGTAATGATAATATTGAGAATAGAACTACGCGACAGGAGGCCCAAAATTTGGATAACAAAATGAACGAGTTCGATACAGCGATACTAACAGTTATATGGTACACATTAATAAGCAGACTCAACGCAACAAATCAGTCCCTTCAACACGTTAATATTGATATTCTCAGTGTTGTGAAACTGTATGAATCTCTTTTAAATTTTGTTCTTGCAACGCGTGATAATTTTGATGAAATGGAAGAGCAAGCGAAGAAACTTGTATCAATACATGACTATGTTAGTGAAAAAACACGAGATAGAGTACGAAAACGAATGTTTGATGAAGAAAACACAATGAATATTGAACTGAGGGCTCGTGATAAATTTAGAATTCAAATATTTTATGTAATTATTGATTCTTTGGCTGCTGAACTACGTAAACGACAACTTGCCTATTTGAAATTAAAAGAACTGTTCGGATTTTTAACAGATTTCAAGAAATTAAGTTTAATAGAATTGAGACACCAATGTATACGTTTAGTTGAGGCGTATCCTGGTGATTTAGAAATGGAATTCGTGGACGAATTTTTGCAGTTTTCTTCTACGATAAATACCGAAGATGATATTAAAGTTGTAGATTTAATGACCCACCTGGATAAGTACGTTATGTTTGGAACATATCCGAACGTTAGAATCGTTTTAAGAATATATTTTACTATCCCAGCGACCAACTGCGAGGGTGAAAGATCATTTTCAACATTATCTCGTGTTAAAAATCATTTAAGAAGCTGCACTGGACAAGACCGACTAAATGCCTTATCATTAATGGCTATAGAATCCGAACTTCTCCGCGAAATGGATTTTGATACCATTGTTGAAGATTTTGCAGAGAAAAAATCTAGGAGAAAATGCTTCTAAATTAATTTTGTTTTATTTATGAATTCTACTTTGTTTTATTTTTTATATATGAATAAATGTAATATTATTTTCGAAATTTAACTATTATAATAGCAGAAAGCTATTTAAACTTCTTTTTTCAAAAAAAATTATAATAGGGCCCCATAATATTTTTTTAGCCTTGGGCCCCCGCAAGAGTAAATCCGGCTCTGGTTATAACACTAAACGCGCAACGGATATTATCCGAAAACACCAAGAGAAATGTGACTTTAAGCAAGAGTGTGTTCAATATTACAGCTATAGCTGCTTCGATAGCATAACAAAGCAACACATTGAGAACTGTCAAATTTAGTCATAGCAAGAAAAAGCTGCTACGAGATTTTGGACAGTCAAAAGCTGCTTTTATGCTTTTTGCTCTATATGTGGGAACTGTCAAAAGCCCTTTGTGTATTTGATTGCGAATTTTCAAATAACATAACATTGAAATTTATATAAATTAATTATGAGGGACCAGAGATATTTTGTATTTTATGAAGATGACGGAGCTATGTGCTTAGCTGCAGAGCCTGGTAGTAAGATTTTGAGAAACATAAGATTTCTCTGATTTATATACATAATTTTTTTATATAATTAATTGATTTCTTGGATAGCACTTGGTGGAATTTACTAGTTATCATTTTTTTCTAAAACGTAATTAAATCACATTACAAGACACGTGACAATATTAGTGTACACTCGAAAGTGATATTCTCCCAACTCTCAGTGTGTTTGCATTCTTTGGAATTGGACGTGGTTATGGAAACCAGCCATGAGAAAGCAAGAATGTTAGCGTTTGCACAGTACAATCGCTAAAAAACAAAACTAGAAGCATTGCTGGATCGAGTTAAATTTAATATACATGCGCATCAGAGTAATTCCGTCAGATTTTATCCGAGGTCGTTGAACCTTACTGATGTTTCTTTTTCTGATAATGAATGTCAGTTACTGGAATGTGGATTAAATCATGCCCCATCTGTCAGGATAGGAGAGAAAGAAATTTTAAATCTCGCTGTACATGTGGATGCCGCTCTAGATGAAAGTGATGTAGCTACAAAGTTTGAATGTTCTAATGCAATTAATAGTGGAAAAAAGAATTTAGTTAGGAATAGAGTAGAGGAAAAAGCATTAGGTTCTATAAAGAAAAAACTAAAAGATAAAGAATTAATCTTATGCAAGCCGGATAAAGGCAATTCTATTACCATTTTAAGTAAATAAGTTTATTTAGATAAAGTTTACCAGTGTCTAGATACGATGAAGGTTAGGGAGTTAAAGACTGATCCAACAGCAAGATATAACAGAGAAACCATTAATGCAATAAACAACGCCGATCTTATTTTTGACGTCAGGGAAAAGTTTTCTTTGAAAAATAGTAATCCATCAGTACCAGCTTTATATGGATTACCAAAGTTGCATAAAGAAAATATACCAATCCGCCCCGTTGTTTCTGCATGCTGTGCTCCATCGCAATACTTATGTAAAAAGTTAAGTAGTGTAGTGCCGGCCATGATAAATTTCACAGGCAAATTTTCAATTAAGAACTCTCTTGAGTTAATCGATAAAATTAAAGACCTTAAGTTACCATCTAATTCTAAGTTGGTTTCTTTTGACGTATGTAGTCTTTTTCCGTCGATTCCAAGAGATAAATTGACAAATATCTTAAAAGATGGAATCCGTACCGAAATTTCCAACCCGGTTAATGCCTCACAGCTAATCGATCTAATAACCTTATGTATAAAACAAAATTATTTTTCAGTTGATGGCAAATTATATGAACAGAGTGATGGTTTGGCAATGGGTTCTGCGTTTTCACCCTTTTGTGCAGATTTTTTTATGGATTACTTTGAGGAGCTAATGTTTTCTTCAAATAATCTATTAACCAAACACATCTTCAGATGGTATCGTTATGTTGACGATATTTTCTGCATCTGGATTGGTTCTGATAGACAACTTTCGTTGTTCTTAAATTCGTTCCTAAACAAAATTGATAGTAATATTCAATTTACTGTGGAAGTTGGCAATAAAATTTTAAACTTTCTTGACCTGTGCATTAAAATAGAAAATGACAATAGCTTCAGCTTTGATATCTTTAGAAAAGATACATATTCTGACGCGGTTATTCCTAGTCATTCTTGCCATCCATGGAACACAAAAATTGCAGCCTTTCAATAATAATAAGTAGATTATTAAATGTTCCTTTAAAAAATGAAAACTTTAAGAAAGAATTAAGTTTTATAAAAATGATTGCAAGAAATAATGGGTATGATACTAGAATCATTTATAAATTATTAAATAAAAAACAACTAAAGTTGAATTTAAATGAAGTGTTTCCACTACTTGAGAAGACGGATGAGAAAGGTTGGAGAAAAATCCCATATATCCAAAATATATCTTTCAATTTAACCCAACCCTTGAGGAATAAAAACATTGAACCAGCATTTTTTAATGCCAGAAATTTAAAAAATTTATTAGTTAATAATAAGATTGGACGTAAAACAGATATATTAAAATCAAGTGGAGTGTATAAGATAAGCTGTGAGGACTGTCCGGGTATATACATATATAGGAAAGACTAAGCGTTCATTAAAACAACGTTTTGGTGAGCACATTAATTCAACAAAATTAAATAAACCTACCACTGGCTTAGCAAAACATTTAATTGACACAGGATACAAGTGTAAGGTAGAAAATGTAGAATTGATGAATCTATGCGTGGCAAATTAAAAAATCCAAAATTGATGGTGTGATCTTGCGGAACGATCAGATAGATTTCACAAATAAAAGCCACTTCTTGAACCAGGTCTAATGAAATTGTAATTTTATTTTGTTGCTTTTTTATTTATTCATTTATTTATATATTTTTAATTTGCTTTTTATCTATTTATTTATTTATTTATTTAGTTGTGTAGTTGTTGGTTACAGTCTCATATACATACAAGTATGTTTTTATGTTTTTATTTGTGTATTTATGTAATTTATTTATTTTTTTATTTGTATGCAGTAGATCAGTAGATATTCACATACACACGGGTTGTTAATGTGTTATGTT
Source organism: Dioctria linearis (assembly GCA_963930735.1). Taxonomy (NCBI): domain Eukaryota; kingdom Metazoa; phylum Arthropoda; class Insecta; order Diptera; family Asilidae; genus Dioctria; species Dioctria linearis. Next base: position 85,494,452 of record OZ005742.1, read on the forward strand.
TTGTTACGGTTACAGCTTGCATTTGGATTAGAATTAGTTTAGTAGCTCTGAGGATGCCCTAAGAAGGCGAAACGCGTCAGCTGTTGTTTGTTAACAAACTTAATAAAAAAGTTTTTGTGGAAATTCGGAACAAGTGTTTTTTTAGAAAAAAAATTTTTAATAATTTTTTTATAGAATCTCCGGTATTGAATCCTAGTACAGAAGCTGTTGAAAGCAACAGCAGTGTAGTTTTACAAGCTGCGCCCAGGCAATATGCGAAATCACAAGAGGAAGAAATTCCTGGCAGTCCAATACCACATAGAGTACAAAGTAAGAAACATTTACAATAAAAATAAAAACATACATTAAATTACAATTTATTCTAGAATCAAATTGGAATGTGAGAGAAATCAAATCACTTTTAGAAGCGTACACTACTTTCTTGAATGAAATGCAGGGCACGTTATCCAAAAATGATGACGTTTGGGAGAGAATTTCCGCCCAACTTAAGATAAATGGAATTATGAGATCGGTAAGTCACTGTAAATTTAAATTCCTGCATTTAAAACGTCAGTATACAGCAACAAAAGATCATAACTCTAAAACAGGTGTTTCTCCAAAAAATTTCAAATATCATAATGAATTCGAGGACATCTTTGGACAAGATCCTGACATAACTCCAGTGGCATTGGTTTCTTCATTGGACCCAAATATCAGCTGCGAAGATTGTTCAGAAGAAGTGGGTGAGTCTGCGAGCCCTGTGCTGTCGACATCAAGAAAAAGAAGACGAGAGACTGTTCCAGAACTTCTTCTGAAGGCATACCAGGTAAACCAAAACTCCAAAGAAGCAAGGGAAGAAAAACGGTTAAAACTATTACAAGAGCAAAATGCAACTATGAAGAGATTGGCTGATGCATGGGAGGACGGCAATAGGACGCATAAAATGGTTATGGAGAAGTTTCTCGAGAAGCTGTGAGAAATTTTTGTTTTTTACTTTTTGACATAATGATTATTTTTCTGTTTATTTTTTTAGTTACAAAATATTCGCCAATATAAGTACAGAAAGGTTTATACTTTCTTCATCAATTGGAGAAATTTATAATGATGATGACTACCTGAGCAAACTAAAAACTTGTCACGGTGAAAATGTGTTACATTCGAGCGACATTCAAATGGTCAGTCAAATTCCAATTGAACCTATGCATCTTTTCGACCCTGGTGTGACGAGAAAGATTCTAACCATCATTTTCAAGAAAAAGATAGTCAACAATAAACGTTTGGATAGAAGTGTACTCGCAATGGCTTCCCATAATTTGCTGATTTTGATACCATATATTCCAAATGAGTTCTCTGGACATCCTAGAGGTTTTGATGAGCTATCGTATTGGAAGGCAACCGAGTTCAGACAATTTGCATTATACACCGGTATGTTGATTTTGAAAGACGTTCTTGATGAGGAGACGTATCAATTTTTTTTTGCTTTTCGTGTGTGTTTATCGCTTGCTTGCTTGCTTGCTTGCTTGGCCCAGTAAAGATGTAGACAATGCTGATTGTGCTCGTGATATGCTAACATATTTTGTGGATAATTTCTCATCAATATATGGCGAACAGCATTTGACTTTCAACATTCATTGCCTTTTACACATATCAGATTGTGTCAAGAAATTTGGTTCAGTAGACAAATTTTCTGCATATGCATTTGAAAATTATATGCAGCAGTTGAAGAAAATTTTAAGAAAGCCTACTCACGTTCTACAACAACTATACAAAAGAAATATAAAGCGTGTAGCAAATGGGAAAGTTCATAAAAAAAAGTACTTTGGCCCACTGAAGCGTCTCATTACATCAGCTGGAGATGAACGCTACAAAATTTATAAAACAAACAAATTTCTTATACGTTCATGTCCGCCAGACAACTGTTTTTGTGTACAAACTGAAAATGGAATTAAAGCAATAAAAGTAGAAAATAAACAAACTGTTCTAGAGTGCAGATTATTCACCAGCACATCTCCTTTTTTCACTACTCCGATGGTTTCCTCAGACATTGGAATAGTAACAGAAGTTTGCAATAGTGAAAATACATTCATTGCGAAAATATCATAAATCTCCTACAAATATATGGCCTTACCAATTGATGAATGTGAATTTTTATTGATACCACTTCTTCATATCTTTCAATAGTTTCATCACGTCATGTATAACACATTAAAGAAGAGATCGGTTCCACCGAAAATATTTACACTGCCGAAAAAAACTAATTCACCCATAAGCACGGGAACATCTTCATCATCAGGTGAGCACTTCTCGAATGAAAATATCTGAAACAATCCATTACATAAAAGTACAATACTTCATCCTTCTGTTTTCAGTACAAACAAATACTCATACCACAAATGTTGAACAAAAGTCGCAGCAATTTATCGAAACGCAGTGCCCCGAAATTGGTATAAATCCATTATTTCGATTTTAATGTTTATAATAAATGTTTTTTTTCCAGACCAATTTCAACACTCACAAGCAGAACAATCATCATTAGGGCAATCATCAACAGGATACTCATCGACAGAAAAAATTTAGAAGAAACCCCAATTGATGAAATTAAATCAGCCCGGAAAAGAAAACCTGGTCTTCCTCACACTTCTGACTGTAAGTATAAATTCATTTTAAAGTTTTTAGAAAAAACACACTGTTTCATTGTTTCAGCGTTGTATGTTCTTGATGTTCCTATTGAAAATGTGTCCTTGCTCACTCAGGACATGATAGTGGAGAGTGAAGTCACAATAACAACGGGAAATGAACCGGAATTTAATAAGAATAAAGACGTAGATTTATTCACTTATGATGAAGAAAGTGTTGACGAGTCACAAACAATGACGATACCAGTTCAGTAGTTACAGGCTCCATAGGCAACAATTGAAGAAGAGGTAACATCAACATGTAGTGATGCATCTGCAACACCTGCATCTACTCATAACAGTCGCTACGAGCAGCCTCAAACAGCACCGTCAATCGGTAGTATTGAGCAAGGACACAGCGCCAGCGTACATGGTGATGTACAATACATTCCGACTGCTCAAATATTTACTGTTGGTCATGCAATAACTGTGAATAATCTGAATTAAATTTCCGAAGAGATTATTTTTAATGAAAATAATTACCTATGCATTATTCAGGTAACGTGACTTAAAAAGTTTCAACTGCAGGAAAAGAAGCTGAAACTCCTGCAAAATTTTGTGAAAAAACATGGCCCTTTGCTGGTTGTACAAGGCACTCTATTGCAACAACAGAAGGATTAAATCGCACAAATCCAAAGAGGGATGTTGAACCAAGGTAATATGATGAAAATGTTGTGGGACTTCTTGTTACCATCAGACAAAAGTATAGCGTGCGAATTTCCATTCAAATTTCCTATCAAGGAAAATGAAGAAATTATCCGGTTGGATAAAAGTTGAATTCAAAGTTTCATATATGACTTCAATATAAACTGCTTTCACCATTTCAGAAACAGTGGATTTTGCAGATGAAAGGAACAGTTTTTCTCATCGAATTTGGTCGGAAATGCCGTTATTCCGAAGTCGGTCTGTCTGTAAGAAGTGAAGAACTTCATTTTAAAATATCATAGCATAGACGATGTGATTTTCTGGCCCGATCTAGCTTCTGCACACTACGCTAAAAATCAGTAAGCAAAGTGCATCATAAAATTTTTAGAGCGTCCGAAATGTACAATAGTTAGACACCATCAGGGTGTGCGAAATTAGTACACTTATAATAACCTTAATTGAATTTCACAATTGTTCTTCCTCACCAGTGGTCGGGAAATTATTGCTAAGTTTTTATTAAGATCTATTGAATTTATCTTTTTGCGTAATCCGTTGGAGGAGCTCCTGAACATATTAAATTACATTTTCGTTATTAAAGTGATCGCGAAATTATTCGAATTTTTATATAAAGGGTTATTGAACTTACTTTTTGCGGAATTATCCGGATTGTACAAAATCTCCTTGAACATTCTTTTGCAATATACCCGAGAACACCTGAAAATGTTATGATTGCAAGTAGGAAGGAAGAAATGTTTTTCCATTTATGGGAGTGTAAGAGTCCATGTTATTTTTGATTCCTGCGTGCTAAAACCGTTAGCCAGAACAATTATTTTTAATTTGAGTGAAAGTACGTTTGATGAAATGGCAGAACGTTGTATTGAAAGTGTAAGAGCATAAGACAGCTCAGAGGAGTTAAGATCGTAGGCTTTCCCGGATCCCTTTTATACCCTCAAAACGGCCTTCTCTAGAGTTACCCCCACCCTTAAAAGTTATTTTGCTCATCGAAGTTGGTTCTATTCTAGACCTCTCACTTCTTAGTGGACGCGAATTATCTATATAGAGGCCCTCTGGGTTTGCTTTCGCTCAAGTAGCAATCAGATTGTAATTGTAAATTATAAACTATAACATAGAGCTTCGGTGGTGATATTAAGCCTTAAACAACAGCTGCAATGTGTGTGAAGGTCACATAACTGAATGAGCCAATGATTGGAATACCGCTTCCGGGGTGATATTAAGAGCTAACCAATTATTATATACCTTATTAGTAAAATAGTTAACATGCTTGGATAAGACCAGTTCTTCTTTTCTCTCTCCCCTCCTTGAGTCTCTCCTCTTTCGTCCACAGGTAGCACAAGGGACATCGCAAACCAGATGCCAGCGGTGTCATGGGTCATCGAGTCCCTAGAATAACTATCAGGTGAGTGGTATTAATGTGTGGTGCTCTTTTTTTTCTCGTAAATCTCCGTTGTTTTTTTGTATTTTTTGTCAAGGCACGAATTTAGTTGTTCATGGTGACGTGGTAGCCAGGTTTCTTTTTTATGAATTCACTCCGCACTCTCCGCAAATGGACCGAGGTGATAGCGTACCGTCCTGATCAGCTGTCACGAAGTAAGCTGCCAGCTCAGGCTGACATACAGGACTTTAGGTCCTTCTATCCTCACTCATCTCCAAGTACCATACCACACTTAGAGTATCCCTCTCTTTGCTACTTAGTATGACTGTTCATTCAGAAATAGTTTTTTTTTAAAATAAATTCTAGCTTTGACAAATAGGTTTACTAACATATTTGTAAAAATTCCCAATGTCTTTTAAGCTCAACTTTTTACTATGTATTTCTGTTTAAAACAATGTCGCACTTTCAATGAACTTATCGAACGTCTTAAATGTGAACCTATTAAAATCCATTGGTATAAATCCGTCCAAAATAAATGCGGGCAAACTTTTTCAAATAGAAAACACATTTAGTAGGTGTACATTCAACTCAAATGGAGGACGAAAAGTCTTGTTCATATAACAAAGGAAATAACTAAATTAGTGCCATTACAAATGTTGAAATTGAATAAATTAATTAAGTTTAAAATGTATAGAGAACAACGAAGTTGAGTCAACTTCCCAAAATCTAGATTTGTTAAAAAAAAAAACTATGTAAATTTTGTATCCCATTGTAACGAACCATTTCCAAGTCACCTCTTTTCTTGACCAAAGTAATATAAAAGTATAATTTTAGATCCCACTGTAGTTGAGATTAGTTACTCATAATTTCGTAACCGACAGTAATCTTCTCATTTCTATCCCTACTCTAATGCAAAGTAGAAATTACCGAAATGTTCTAGCATCTGCCGTCAGAAAAGTATAAATGCATGCACACCATTCATTCGAGAGCTCAGTTGGTGGCTGGCTGCCGACAGGATGGGAGCTCCCGTGATGTATTTCTGGGGACTTCTTTCTTGTTGAACACCGGCTCATTGGCTGTAGCCCGCTCCATTCCTTTCCTTTCCGCACACACTCTCGTGATGTATTTCTGTGAGTGTTCCCTGTTCCCTCCTCCGAACACCTTCGTGATGTATTTCTGTAGGTGTATTCCGTTCCGTACACTCTCGTGATGTATTTCTGTGAGTGTTTCCTTTCCTGTCACTCTCGTGATGTATTTCTGTGAGTGACTTGTATTCCTTTCCGCACACACTCTCGTGATGTATTTCTGTGAGTGTTTACTGTTCCCTCCTCCGAACACCTTCGTGATGTATTTCTGTAGGTGTATTCCGTTCCGTACACTCTCGTGATGTATTTCTGTGAGTGTTTCCTTTCCTGTCACTCTCGTGATGTATTTCTGTGAGTGACTTGTATTCCTTTCCGCACACACTCTCGTGATGTATTTCTGTGAGTGTTTACTGTTCCCTCCTCCGAACACCTTCGTGATGTATTTCTGTAGGTGTATTCCGTTCCGTACACTCTCGTGATGTATTTCTGTGAGTGTTTCCTTTCCTGTCACTCTCGTGATGTATTTCTGTGAGTGACTTGTATTCCTTTCCGCACACACTCTCGTGATGTATTTCTGTGAGTGCTTACTGTTCCCTCCTCCGAACACCTTCGTGATGTATTTCTGTAGGTGTAATCCGTTCCGTGCACTCTCGTGATGTATTTCTGTGAGTGTTTCCTTTCCTGTCACTCTCGTGATGTATTTCTGTGAGTGACTTGTATTCCTTTCCGCACACTCTCGTGATGTATTTCTGTGAGTGTTTACTGTTCCCTCCTCCGAACACCTTCGTGATGTATTTCTGTAGGTGTATTCCGTTCCGTACACTCTCGTGATGTATTTCTGTGAGTGTTTCTGTCCCGTTCTTTCCCGTAAGGTAGAACCGTAGAAAGTAATATAGTATTGGTTAGGAAATGGTTTCGACTTGCATGCATTCTTTAAAATACCATTGTAATCAAATAAAGGACAGATACAGAGAAATTTGTGAACAAGTATACTGTTCCTATAAATGTATATATTTGTAGAAATGATTAGAATAAGTAACACACATTTAAATTTTATATTAGGGTATATGTTAAGCCAGAATATATTTTGATTATTTGTTTATGTAAATGGGCCTTGTTATTTATTGACCCTGGCGTAACTCACGAGCACCCGGAACCCCTAACAAGGGCTCACAAGGAAAACCCGTTACATAAAATGGCGCCCGAGCAGGGACTGAAGTTTTGTACCAAATACCAACCGACTGCTGTCAGATGTGATAACCGTACCGAAGCCAGATATATAACCAGGGATACTAGCCGACCGTTTATAAATATGTATCCAAACCGAAATCACATAATATATGTGTATCCGACCGACCGACCGTTACCAGAAGGTGCTTGATATATTCACCAACCGTTTACCAGAAATATATCCGGCGAAAACGCTACCAAACATGTATTCGTACATAGTAGCAAGTTGAAAAAAAAAACCGAAACCGAAAAGTATTTAAATATAATACTAACCAGTAGAACGAGAGTTCTTAGCCGACCGTTGAAGAAGTCACATCGACCAGAACAAGTACAGCAAGTTAACCGATCAGTCTTATAAATATAAGCACTCAGAAGTTGGGTTTTTAACTAACCAGCGATTGAATAACATCGTAAAACTAACCAGCAAGATGAGTCTAACTCCTGAAGGGACCGATACAAGGTGGATTCATAATCTACGAAAACCAGCGTTGCAGGAACAATTGAGAGAAAACGGATTGTCAACAACCGGAAAGATCGAAGTACTGAGGGACCGCTTAGCATCACATCTAACCACGGAAACCAATTGCAGCCAGACCAGACCACTACTAGGAAACAACCGAGAAGCTAAAATAAATCTGTCACAAGCCGAAGTAATGGACAAGGTTCGGAAGTGGGGTATTCATTACGACGGTGGAAAAGATGTTTTTGGATATTTAGAGAGACTGGATGAGATGACGACAGCCTACAACATAGCCAAAAACGATTTGTTACTCGCTTTACCAGAAGTACTAAGGGGAAAAGCCCTATTATGGTTCCGGAATAATAGAGAGGACTGGAAAACATGGGACGATTTTACGGAAAGTCTTAAGGGATATTTTCTCCTTCCGCAATATGAACTAAAACTGGAAGAAGAATTTCGCACCAGAATCCAGGGCAAAAACGAGAGTATCCGTGAGTATATAACCGATATGCAAACTCTGGGACGACGTGCTGGAAAATCTCACTCAAACCTGCAGTTAGAGAGGATTTACACGAACTTAAAACCCGAATATCGACTGTACATCCGTAGAAGTGATTTTAAAACAATCAGCGAGCTACAAAAACTGGGTGAAGAATTTGAGAGCATCAAACAAGACCAGAACAATTAAAAATTTCCACCAGCAGTTGGACACACTAACAAACTATCCGAAGCCACGCATAGGGAACTACAATTTCAGAGAACTTCTCCTATCGCATCCACAATTATTCAACCTGGTTACAACATATTAAGACTCATTTCTGTATTATCGTTAAGTTTATAAAATCCCGATTTTTGAGTTTATAGAAACACAAAAATCTATCCGAAGAAAGGGGGGGATGTAACGAACCATTTCCAAGTCACCTCTTTTCTTGACCAAAGTAATATAAAAGTATAATTTTAGATCCCACTGTAGTTGAGATTAGTTACTCATAATTTCGTAACCGACAGTAATCTTCTCATTTCTATCCCTACTCTAATGCAAAGTAGAAATTACCGAAATGTTCTAGCATCTGCCGTCAGAAAAGTATAAATGCATGCACACCATTCATTCGAGAGCTCAGTTGGTGGCTGGCTGCCGACAGGATGGGAGCTCCCGTGATGTATTTCTGGGGACTTCTTTCTTGTTGAACACCGGTTCATTGGCTGTAGCCCGCTCCATTCCTTTCCTTTCCGCACACACTCTCGTGATGTATTTCTGTGAGTGTTCCCTGTTCCCTCCTCCGAACACCTTCGTGATGTATTTCTGTAGGTGTATTCCGTTCCGTACACTCTCGTGATGTATTTCTGTGAGTGTTTCCTTTCCTGTCACTCTCGTGATGTATTTCTGTGAGTGACTTGTATTCCTTTCCGCACACACTCTCGTGATGTATTTCTGTGAGTGGTTACTGTTCCCTCCTCCGAACACCTTCGTGATGTATTTCTGTAGGTGTATTCCGTTCCGTACACTCTCGTGATGTATTTCTGTGAGTGTTTCCTTTCCTGTCACTCTCGTGATGTATTTCTGTGAGTGACTTGTATTCCTTTCCGCACACACTCTCGTGATGTATTTCTGTGAGTGTTTACTGTTCCCTCCTCCGAACACCTTCGTGATGTATTTCTGTAGGTGTATTCCGTTCCGTACACTCTCGTGATGTATTTCTGTGAGTGTTTCCTTTCCTGTCACTCTCGTGATGTATTTCTGTGAGTGACTTGTATTCCTTTCCGCACACACTCTCGTGATGTATTTCTGTGAGTGCTTACTGTTCCCTCCTCCGAACACCTTCGTGATGTATTTCTGTAGGTGTAATCCGTTCCGTACACTCTCGTGATGTATTTCTGTGAGTGTTTCCTTTCCTGTCACTCTCGTGATGTATTTCTGTGAGTGACTTGTATTCCTTTCCGCACACTCTCGTGATGTATTTCTGTGAGTGTTTACTGTTCCCTCCTCCGAACACCTTCGTGATGTATTTCTGTAGGTGTATTCCGTTCCGTACACTCTCGTGATGTATTTCTGTGAGTGTTTCTGTCCCGTTCTTTCCCGTAAGGTAGAACCGTAGAAAGTAATATAGTATTGGTTAGGAAATGGTTTCGACTTGCATGCATTCTTTAAAATACCATTGTAATCAAATAAAGGACAGATACAGAGAAATTTGTGAACAAGTATACTGTTCCTATAAATGTATATATTTGTAGAAATGATTAGAATAAGTAACACACATTTAAATTTTATATTAGGGTATATGTTAAGCCAGAATATATTTTGATTATTTGTTTATGTAAATGGGTCTTGTTATTTATTTACCCTGGCGTAACTCACGAGCACCCGGAGCCCCTAACAAGGGCTCACAAGGAAAACCCGTTACACCATCTTTTAAATAAAAATAATCTCAAGATGCCATAGAAATCCAAAATTCAGTATATAATTTTATCTGGTCAGTGATACACATCATATCAGAAAACTTTCCTCCAGAAAACTGTACAAAAGTTTCGGGTCCCTTTTCTCATGTTACCTGTGTGTTAACTGTAGTTATTAACTCATAACCTATTCCGGTCACACCGAAATTAGACGACATTTTTTTAAATGCTAAGTGCTAAGGGAACAAATTATTGTTGAGAATAGGTTTAAGGTTTTAGGTATAAGTAAAATTGTACGTTATTTCTGTAAAATCGCTTATTTGTGCTGTAAAATCAAAACAGGCTTGCTCTTGAAAGTCATTTCTTGTACGGACGTGGAAAGTGTTAGTTGATTAGCTTAGTGGTTCCAAATAGTTTCAGCTTATTCCTAGTTTCAGGTTATTTTCGCGGCAAAAATTGTAAGTAAATTAAAATATGCATATCCATCTCATCATCAGCATAAGTGCCGTAAAAACAGTAATAAACTAACACATTTTTATTATTTTCGCTCCATATTAATTTTGCCCTATAAATAGATTGGGGAAACTAGCAAATGACTTGTCAAGTTCAGAAATTGTTTGTAACTTTCATGTGATGCTTTTATAAATCTTTTGGTGAATTTAAAAATTTGCTCATTACTAGATACGCACAACATAAAATTAATAAAATAGGTGTAAGCGAGTTCAGCTTTATTTAGGAATTCTACATACAAATATGTATATGAATTACGTCTGTATGTAATTTTACGTTCAACTATTTACACCGATTACAACTTTTGCGTAATTTTACAATCGTATAGTAAAATATTTCCTCTAAAATGTGTAAATTTCAATCAGGTGTTTACATATATTTTGAGCTAGTAAAATTACTACACTTAGAGTAGGCAACCTATTGGCTACTGTATTACTCTATGAGTAATACAAAAATTTTACTGTGCATTTTAAGTTTATGGGTTATCACCAAGATTTTTTTTTTAGCAGATTATGATTTAAAACCGGATCGATGGCTTTTAACTCCGAGACAATTTTAATGAGAACAATAAGCGTTATTTATTTTTGGTTTTTCAGAATTAATGCTGCGCTTTTATCATCATTTTTTTTTAACTTTTTTTAAATTAACACCAAGTTTTTATTTGTAGAATACAATTTTAAAACCTGGCTGATTGCGTTGAACTACATATATGTTAATCGTTTTAAAACGTTAGCGATATTCATTATATATTTATATTTAAAAGAGGATTGTTAACTTTTAACCCCGAGATAATATTTTAAAAAACGTGAGCCATAAGCATTAGTTATTTTTATGATTATAAATTAACGTTAATGTGACGATCCTTCTATTTTTAATCGATATGATTTAGCTGAATACAATTAAAAACCAGATTGAAGGCTTTAACTTTAAGATAACCTTTTAAAACGTGAGCAGTATACATAATTTATTTTCAGGTTTTTAGAATTAATACCAGACGTTATCAGCAGAGTGTAATTAAAAATCCAATTAACTTTATTTGTGCAATAATACTTAATCAGTAAGATATGTATGTCTGAGTATGATTTGATCCAATTGATTTTACATCAGTGAACATCTTTAAAATGTGATGGGGTAAGGAATATAAAATGGTGTCGTGATAAACGTCTCACCATAATCTTCGTGGTGTTCGGTGTCTGCGTAGAAAGCGTGTAAATTTCGAAATTAATAAAAACCGCATGTAAGGAGCCTGCGAGCATATGGAACCTGGGTTAGGGGATGCGCACATCACTGTAGCGGGGGGGGGGGGGGGGTGAGTTGGGTTTCACCAAAACTAAATGGGAGCAGCTTGAAAACCTGGTTGATCGAATTGAGGATTTTAGAGCAGCAGAAGAAAACGCGCGATATGAGGAGAAAATTTCTGATCTTTTGAACCAGGAGTATACATCACCAGAAGAGATGTATGGTATTCTCCACACATTCTGCAATCAAGAGGATCCTGAAGCTACTTGGAATTGCGAATATTCTCAAAGATTGAGTGCCTGCATCATGAGCAAGAATGAGTTAGTAGGTGAGTTAGGTTGTCAGTTAGCAGTATAACATATATTTATTTTGCATGTAAAAATAAACGCGTATTAATAATTTTTTTTTTTATTTACAGCATCGCACATCCTAAATACTCCAAGTCTCGATGTTGTGGGTAATATATTAACTTTCTATGTAATGTGCGTTAGTTTATATTAATATATCGATAAATAAAAATTGATGTTTATACTATGTAAAAATCTGTGTTTTATTTTAAAATATCATTTTCAAAAGACACATCTTCGGAGATATTTTCAGGAATATGTTTTTCGGCTGGTTGTAAATTTTTAGCAACAGCTGCCGCCATCGAAACTCTCATCTCATCCGCTAGCATGCGCATACTTTCTTTTACTGCATCTTGAAGATTATTTATTTGGGCTTGTAAAACTTCTTTTTCAGTTTGCCTTGTATCATCAGTTGATGCGGAGACAGCATTTAAACTAATAACGTAATTATTTCCATTTTTATTGTTAGTTTCTCTGAGTTGTGATGATGATTGATTATCCGTTTTTATGTGCGTAGCATGCAGATTAATTTGCGGGTCAGAAATTTTCGAGTTAGGAAGATTGTCGGCGGGCTACTGTGATGAACTATTTGAAAATAGACTGAATTTTCAAGGCTAGCATTGACACAACTAAAGTACCGAAAAAGTAAGTTTTATACAATTGAAATAAACTCACATATTGGGTGAATTTGTAGCGGTATAGGTATATGGTTGTCAATGGTTGACTCGACTTGTATCTAACACCTGTTTTACACTTCAGTTACTATGATCGGACTTATATTCAGCACCCGTTATACACTTCTGTTACTATGATTGGACTCATATTCGGCACCTGTTATAAGCTTCTGTTATTATGATTTACTTAAATTCAAACACGGGTGTTACTTATTGGATCTCGCCATATTGTAAACTGATGATATTTACACATTGTACAGCGTTATTTACATGAAGTAGAATTGCTTGGCAAGCATTAAAATTGTTGTTTAAACCTCGAAGATAGTTTTTATTTTTACCTTGAGATAATCCGTTTAAAAACGTGGGTAGTATGTGCACTATTTATTTTATATTAGAATTAATGTTACGCCTTTATCAGCTGAGTGCAATTTTAAAACCAAATTGAAGGTTTTAACCCTGGTCTAGCGATAATCAGTTTAAAACTAGAGCGGTATGTGTTATTTATTTCATGGTTATAGAATTAATATCAAGATTTTTATTGGTAGAATAAATTTGAAACCGGATTGATGGCCTTTAACCTCAGAGATAATATTTTAAAAAACGTGAGCAGCTTGTGTTATTAATTTCATGTTTTGAATTAATGTGAATGTTTTTATCTGCAGAGTGCAACCTCAAGATAATTTTTAAAAAAAACGTAAGCAGTAAGCATTATTTATTTTAACTTTTTAATTGGTTATTTGAAATCTATGTCAGTGTTTTTCTAAATAAATATTTTGCGATAAATAAAAACCGTGAATGTAATTATATGTAATTATAAAATTTAAAAAACTGTTATAGTTTCTTACGAAAATTTTTTTTTTACTTTATCGTACACAATTCTGGTAAGTAAGCATCATCTTTAAAACCTGTTTTCAATTCTTTAGTTCATTTTAAAATAAAATATTGGTGTGACCTACACTCCACGTTTTTTATTTATCGGCCCCAACACGTTTTCAGCTCTTCAAGCTCAGCAACCTGTATGAACCCCTTTGTTTACATGGCTGGAGATCTGCTGGTAAGCTGGCTCTTTTGTTTACTTGCTTACCCAATCGTTTAGCATTGGTGTGATGGCGTGAGATATTTAGACAAGATAAATGGTGATGATTATGCAAATATTAACTTTTTAAGACGAAAACCACCGATATAAGTATGAGTCAACGGCTAGGGGGTGGTTGAGCTTCTGAGACCATTTTGTAGTTTTAAGAGGTACCCTTTAAAATACACGCGATTTTGGCACAGATTTTAAGGCCAATTTATCAATTTAGACCCCCATTTAAAAATACACGTGATTTTGGCGCAGAACCGGCATTGCTACTCTACTGCAGTTAATAGGTGAATTCTCTAAAGAGATTAGACTGTATTGACTAGGACAATTATTGAATGACGTATTAAGAGAATTTTATTGGCACATAGTGTTATAGTTGGGTAATGCTAGAAACTTCTTTAAGCAACTGACTGGTGAGTATAGCCATCATGTCTGCATGACGGGCGAACAGCTTCCAATGCGCGTGTGGAGGATTTTACGCTTCTCTTGCCGGCCTGAGACAACACCAACGGCGATACTACAGAGGAGCAACCAGTACTGACGAAAAAAAAAGTCCAATATGGGGAAGGGAATTTGAGACCTTTCGGGGGATGAAGCAACACATGAGACATCTACATCCGACTGAGCACAATGACGAGATAAGAGCAGAGAGTGTCAATGCCAGAGTATAATGGACGGACGAAGAGGAAAATGAGCTGCGATAATAGTTGACTACCTCATGCTACACACTACTCGAAGTAGATATGCTATTTCTAACAGCAATAGCAGAATTAGTATAAAATAGAGTATTGGTCTTTAGACAACCACCTCCTGAAGAAGAAGGAATTAACCAGGATCATTATAACGTACAAGGATAACTGCACTGCAAGAGAGGCTCGCTGAGGAAGTTGATATGGAGTTCCTGAAGTGCCACCTATACCAGCCGCAGGAGTCAGCTATCAATGAGCTTGAGATATGGTGCAACAACTCTGATTCGAGAAAGTTAACTAATTATACACCATTGCGTTACTAATATTTGTCCTTAGGCTATAAGGAGCACGAGCATCTGCTATTGAACGAGAGTCGTATGTAAAAAAAACTCATCTTTTATGAATAATTATTGCCGATATTAATAGGAATTACAGACTAATCCTGGAGGTCTGGGCTCAACCATATCAGAGATTGTGGTGCAAGGACAACCGAACTCTTAGGATTCCTTTAAATTTCTCTTCCTGCAAGTGAAAAAAGGATCGTAATTACAGGCAGACGAGCAATTTCATGTACCGTCATGTCATAACCACACGCATGAGACTAAATGATCACAAAAGAAGATTCTGCGATGGGATCCCCTTTGATCAACAAAGCTTTAAGTGTAAATTGTGGAAAATGGGTTTTACTACCAAGGGACTACCAAGGCACGAAAAACAAGCTCACTCTGAAGCATACAACATTGATCTAGAGAATGAGGCAAGAAAACCTCCTAGATTATGGACTGAGGATGAGATGAACGCGCTAGTGGAGACCGAGGCAGAATACTTAGGCAATGACCTACTAAATCATCTTCTCGATCAAATAGAACATTATACGCACTAAAACGTGGGAGGAAGCAACAAGCCTATAAGGATAAAGTCCGCGCTTACAGACAAGCCTTGGAAGAGCACAGAGCTGATCAGGGTCTTGAGCTTGATACAGCCACTTCAATTGAACAAGGTAACAAGCAAAGGAATCACTTCAGGACCTTTTATCGAATGAGAACCCATCGACGCCAAGATCTGAAATTCTAAATAATCTCATTAATATGAACTAGAAGAGGCGAAACAACGGCTGGATAATTGGAGTGCCTGTCTCATTAACAAATTTGGTAAAAGAAAAAGCAGGCCGGGGAACATAGTTCGAGAAAAATTAAGATAGCCTTAAATGAAAACTCAATGATCCAGAGGTTAATGCCTGCAGCAAACGAGCATTACGCTACAAGCTGGTACAACTAAAATACAGAACCAACTGCCGCAACTATGCTGGAGGTATTCTCGACACCATCCCGCCGAATGATGAAATCATTAATGATTGCTATCCGGAGGGGATTGACATCAGCTACCCAATTGAGGCTGAGCATATAAGGTATACCATGAAACAACAGAAAAGCGGCGCCCCTGAACCAGATGGGATTTCTCTGGAAATAATGAAAAATATTGAGACCGTGAACCTGCTCATTCTGTACAATGGGATAATGCCACTGGAACATATACCACCGATGTTCAAAATCAGCAGAACCATACTCATACCAAAGGGGAAAACTGATTTACATCTAGTGAATAACGTGCGTCCTATAACCAACTCGTCTCTAATCTTGAGGATATTCATGAAAATACTATCAATGAGACTTGATATAATTAAACTCCATGAGAGTCAAAAAGGATTTACGAAGGTTAACAGGTGCTTCGCCAATAACATTATTGTCAAATTGGTGCATTGTTCATAAAATACCACGAAATGCTTCTGATGACCTCTTAAAAATACTTTCTGAGGAACATATCAATATACCAAAATCGACCAAAGCACTATTAAACACAAATTGTGATAAGCTCCAAATACTTGAGCTTCCCCCAGGAAGATATTACCATTATGGGATTGAAAAAATGCTTAAAGTGATGAATGCAACTATATCCACTGAAACTATTTCTATTGACGTTGGTATTGATGGTTTACCTTTTTTCAAAAGTTCCCGAACAACATTGTGGCCAATATTAGGAGCAATTTGTGGGTATCCTGAAATTAAACCATTTTTAATTGGAGCCTTTATTGGTCCTGGCAAGCCCGTAAATGTAAACAGCTATTTAGAAGAATTTACTAATGAAGTAAAACGTCTTCAAAATGATGGGATTATTATAAATAATCGGAAATCAAAGTTTGAAATAAGATTATTTACGGCTGATACCCCAGCAAGGGCATTTTTGACTGGTACCGTTTGCCACACCTCTTCTAGTGGATGTTCTAAATGTTTCCAAAAGGGGAAAAAAATTAACAAACGATTAACATATACTACTGTAAAATCAGCACCCAAAACCGATGAAAATTTTAATAATCGCATTGGCAAAACTTATCACCAAAATTGCTTTCAAATTAGCAATAGCCTCATTCTTGAGAAAATACAAATTAAAATGGTTAGTCAGTTCCCATTAGATGCAATGCATCTTATTGATTTAGGTGTTTGCAAAAAATTATTAACTTATATTTGGGAAGGTAGATATAGCAGAACAAAACTCACCAGTGATCAGAAACTATGGATGAATTATGCAATAATTAACTTGAAAAGTAGTATCCCGTCAGAATTTTCAAGAAAACCAAGATCTTTTGATGAAATATTCAGATGGAAGGCGACAGAATTTCGTCAAGTGGTTTTATACACCGGCATTGTAATACTGAAAAAAGTTCTTGATGAAGATTCCTATTATAATTTCTTGCTCCTACATTGTTCATATCGATTAATATCATGTCCTGCAAATTGTAAAAATAATTTAAATTGTGTACAAGAAATGTTAGAATGTTTTGTTCATGACTTTGCTGTTATATATGGAGAAGATAAAATCAGTTATAATGTACACAATTTGTTGCATTTGACCGATTGTGTCCAAATGTTTGGGAACGTTGATAGCTTCTCTGCATATAAGTTTGAAAACTATATGCAAGTGCTAAAGGACTGTCGTCGACCATCAAAAATATTGGAGCAGTTAAATAATAGGATTATGGAACGAACAAAATTTGAGCCCAAATCGTTTAAGGTGGGACTTCAACGACTGTCAAAGAACAGAAAATTATTAAAAATAACTTCGTTACCAACTTATACCAATTACAAATGCCGAGAGTTTTACTTAAGCACTTCTGCTCCGGATAACTTCTGCTATGTGCAATCGATGACGCCTATAAAAATAAAAGGCTTTTTCAAGGATGCTACTGAAGAAGAATACGTAGTTGGTTGCAAATTATTAGATGTACAAAACTTTTTTGAGCAGCCATTCGAATCATACAGAATGCTTGGAATTTGCGCTGCAAATGGTGTAAATAATGACGAAGAAAAATTTAAAGTTTCAGATATCTACTGCAAACTTGTGTGTTTACCATTTGAGCAAAAGTGTGTACTAATTCCAATATTACACCACTGCATAATTTAAAGAATGTAATATCTTATAACATTTTCCGAATCAATTTATTTTTCACTGAATGACTGTCTAATTTTATTTCAACAGGTAGGTATAAAAACACAATTCATCAAAAATACTTCACCTGAAACTTGTCTATTTGTATTAATTTTGGCTTTTGTTTTTTAAAGAAACATGTCCAAGCAGAAGGCATTTGCTCCGCATTTTCCATATGTATCAGTACCTATAGTAAGATGTAATGCCACGACTGGACGAGAGGAAAATTCGGAGCCGAAAAGTAAAATAAGCAATTCTAATATTGTAAAATTAATTATAATAGTAATACATATGTATATTTAGTTTCCCTTTAGGCGCCATAAATGCCGCAAATGTTGGCAAAGTAACATTATCAAGAGGAGAAAAATATTTAAGTCGTCAAAGTAAAAATTTCATATCAATTTATTTATTTAATTTTTGTACCAATAAAAATATTCTGATTATAGTTCTTGCTTTACAAAAACAAGTGGAAGGCCAGTGCAAAACAATTTCGCAGTTAAAAGATGCTCTGAGTAAGCATATGGTTGTATTGGAGCGTATCAGCACCAAAGTTTTTCCTGAAGTTCGTGACTTCAAAATCTTCCCAGTAAATAGTTTAGATGATTTAAAGGAAGCAGAAAGCAATGTAGAAAACAACCCAAGCAAAGAACTTGTAAGTTATTTTTCATTGTAGAATAACATTAATAATTATATATATATATATATATATATATATATATATACCTTTGTGTATATAGATATTGTTAGAGCACGTATGACTATTTACCACTTTTCAATTTTTGGGGACACTTAAAGTAGTATTGTCTTTGCAGGTTGCTTATATAAAGCGAATCATTGGAAAATCTAATATTTCGAAGTGTTTTGGATTGCTTTTCACGGACGAAGTAATTTTGAAAGTTAATTGGGACGGAGTAAAAAATAAAGAGGCGATAAAAAATTACAAATTCTTCAATACTTTTGTTTTCGGTACGAGGATTAAATTATTTTTCAAAAGAGCTATGTATTCATTCATTATTTACCTATTTTGCAGACGCTGTGAAAAATGAAAGTTATGGCTACGTTCAATTTGAAATGGACATGAAGAAAGGATTCAAATTGGCTAAAAATAAATTTTATAAAGCTACTCACAAGTTAAAAAAATTGTAAATTTGATTTTTGTTTTTTTTAATCTTAGTACATATTGTTTAAGTTCTGAAATATTATTATTTTTTTACCTTAATTTTAAGATCTTCTGAAATCTACTTTTATTTAATTTTTAGTTTTTTAATGAAGCATTTTTAGTTTATTTTATTAAAGAGTAAATTAAAATTAACGAATTTACAAAAAAAAAATATTAATAAATATAGAATAAAATTACAAAATTGGATTTCGATTTTATAATAGTTAAAAGCTCCTTCCTCTTTTATGACACATCATGCCATTAGAATCACTCCCAAATCATGCCGCCAGAGTTACGTAGACATCATGCCATTAGAATCACTCCGAAATCATGCCGCCAGAATTACGTCCACATCATGCCAGCAGAATCAATTTCATATCATGTCAGCAGTACCCCTTCCGCATCATGCCAGTAAGATCACTTCATAAGAAGTTTTATGCATGCCTTCTCTCCAATGACATCGCAATAGAAAAACGAAATTAACTGAGAAACGAGGATTCATTCATCCAAAACTATATATATATATATATATATATATATATATATATATATATGCTTCTTTTTCCAACTGGGTAGAGACACCATGTACACTCGGCCTACTGTTTTCTATATGGATGGAGAGCCATACCCGCGGAACGCACCCGAAAAGAAAAGGAAGAAGAAGATTTCCTTCGAACGGGCTGTCAAAAAAAACGAGGGCTCGATGAACTGTCATCTGTTTTTTTTTAAACAAGAAAGAAAGGAATTAAGAGAAATTACAATAAAAATCCAAAAGTACCAGGACTCAAAAGATTAAATCGAGGTCCATAATTAGTGAAAAATCAAGGAAAATAGTGGTTATGCAAGTTTCTTTTCCGGATAAGTTGGTTACTGAAATACAGGTGCGAAAATAACAGCATAATTGAAAAGGCACATAAAAAGGAACGTAGCTGAGCACGTTCGCTGCTTAATTACAGAAGGGCGGCACATATTGCTCGTTTTTTTCCGACATCGCTAACATTTGAAAGTGTAGATCCAAGAACCAAAAAGGGGATGATTCCACGTTCACCAGTGCACACGTGAAATCGAGAGGGCTGTAATTTTGTCCAGCTATACGCACGTGAGGCCGGAATCCCGTGTTATAACAGCATTCATGAGAAGATGGCCAGGAAAATCTTTCCTCATCAGCGTATGACAATTAAGTCACAATGCAATGATCCAAATTTTGTCTGTTTAAATTCTTTCTAGATAAGTTTGTGTTGTCTCGCTCACCATAGTGCAGGATAGTTTACCATAAGCAAAGATCTGGACAGTAGAAATAACCTATAAATTATTACCAAGTAAAAGAAAAAACATAAGCACTCAAGCAAAAAATCATGCATAGGAACAGATCTCCTTTCAAGTCAACACAGGGACTCTGAAAATTATCTGCCCGCAGAGTCAGTTGGGTGTTTGGGGCAAGGAGAGAAGGCCAAACATCTGTGCCTTCCCAATGGATGTAGGTAAGTGGTGTAAAGGTCCCTTAAGGACTAAGTGTGTGCTACGGCCTTTTGAGTTGTAGGCACGAAAAATTTTGTATATGGCTGATGGCAGCGGCAGATCTTCGTGGAACCTCCCACACGCTCCGCCATAGCCGAGGCGTGCTAGCGTGCCGCCCTGCAGTCAACGCTGTCCACCGAGTAATCTGTCAGCTCATGCTGGCAGTCTGGAATTCACGTCCAAGCAAATCACTCTCAACATACTTCCATAACAATATAATGGGCAGAGATGAGGTGAGCATCTTTGGAGGAGGTTTCCGGTGGAGGGTTTTTTTTTCAGCCAATGGACGACGGCAGAAAAAAGTAAATTAAAGAAAATCATAAAAAGGGGTTTGAAGTGAATATATAAAAATAAGGAAAAAGAATTAATGTTAAAGTAACGAAATAATAAAAAAAATATAATCAAATGAACGAAATCAAATAACATCAAGAGTAAAACAGAAAAAAAAATCAATTTAAACAATAATACCGTGACAAAACAAGCAATTTGCAGCAGCGTTCACGCGGGATCTGGGAACGCAGAATCAAAATTTAGGAAAGAAATCGCCTCATGGGTCCCAACGTCCATCCTACTAACACTTAGATTAGTTTTAACCTCCATTAATTTGCAAATTAACTTTAAAAAATATATATACATGTGGTAATCCTATGTTTAAATAAAAATATCGATGGAAGGAATAAACTACACTCTGGCAACACAATAAAAACGATATAACAATGTCAGATCAATCACACATTAGCTTATTGTCATTTTTTTTGCTTTAGACGTAGACGCACGCAATAAGATCATTATTATAATCGGTAGCCCGGTAGAACATTTTATTCTTGCTGTAATCAGAATTTTAATCTATATTTCATATTTCATTATTTCGAATATGCATTTATCTTATTACCCTTAAATTTTTCATTAAATGAAAGAATTATATTAATTAAATCTGGCGTTATTAGTCAAAATTCCACATACATAGGAGACCAGGGACAAAAGTATCAGGGGGTAAAACTAACAACGCGTATAACTTCATAACTACATCCGGACAAATCGCTACCTGCTCCTCAGTTCCTTTTTGACCAACAAAGTGAGTCAAAGCTGAAGTAGTGTGTGTCGTTTTTAATAGGAAAAGTAAATTTTTTGAGCAACACTAAATTTGGGATATTTTATATATTAAGGTATGTATGCATATGTAATTATTTATTTCCCTTTTGTGTATTGGACTTTTAAGTATATAGTCTAACGAGATTTACACTACTTTGTTTGCGAATTCATGGGAAAAATATCTTCACATTGTAAATATATCAGTTGGGGGACAAAAGTACCGTTATCGTAATATGAGTTTTCTGTTTACTTATTTAATTATGCTCATTTTTTATTCAAGATGCCATGGACGAGAAAGAGAACTACGGAACGTGGAACAAAAGGAAGTTTTGTATATCAGCAGGCATATCAAGCAAATATAGATACAGACAACCCGATAGCTGTAAGGGAAGCAGCACGTAACCTCGGTTTGTGTCATGTGACTCTGGCTAGATATAAAAAAAAGTGAGAGGCTGGGATGGAAGCCCAGGAAGTGTAGGTGGGCTACAATAGTCATAAACGTGTTTTTGATGACTCTAAGGATATGTATATCACAGACTATCTCCATAAGAAGTACGTAAATTAGCATATGAGCTTGCGGAGAAATACGACTTGGCTAGACATCTACATGGGATGAAAACAAACTGGCAGGCGAGGATTGGTTCTCGCGTTTTTTTTAAAACGACACCATAAACTTTCAATAAGGTCAGCACAGGCAACTAGCTTATCACGGGCAACGAGCTTCAATGAGGCTAATACCAAATTATTTTTTGACAACCTTGCAAATGTCAAATTCAAATTTAAGCCAAAAAATATGTACAATGTTGAAGAAATTGGCATAACAACGGTCCAGAAACCCGATAGAGTACTTGCAAAAAGAGGCCAAAAGCAAGTAGGAGCTGTAACATCGGCTGAAAGGGGTACATTGGTTACAATTGCAGTGGCTATGAATGCAATTGGGAATAGTAGACCTCCTATGTTTACATTCCCGCGGATCCGTTACAAAGACCACTTTATAAGGGATGGACCCACCGGCTCCGTAGGATGTGGTATTGCGAGCGGATGGATGGAGGCGAAGGAATTGATATTGTTTTGAAGCATTTTCAGAGCCATACCAAATATTCTGTTGAAAACAAAGTCCTCCTACTATTATATAACCACCATTCACATATAAGCATACATGCTTTGGATTTCTGCACTGACAACGGGATTGTTGCACTATCGTTTCCACCCCACTGTTCGCACAAACTACAACCGCTTGATTGTTCAGTTTATGGCCCATTGAAAAAGCCAGTTAATTGTGCATGTGACTCTTGGATGCGTAGTCACCCAGGGACAACAATGACTATATACCATATACCAGGTATAAGCAAAGACTCTTTGCCAGTGACGCAAAAAAACATACAAGCGGGGTTTAAATGTACCGGAATCTACCCCTTTAACCGAGATATATTCACCGAACTGTACTTTGCTCTCTCATTTGTTACAAACAGACCTCCACCTGAAGGAAGCAATGTACTGAGTATCCAGTGTTCTGTGACAGATTCATCAAATGTCATCAGTATATGACATTAACATCTGCTGTAGCTATGCCACCTATGACTGAAGCGCCCATTTCAGCTTCGGAGATTAATTCATTAAGTCAGCCTTTACCAACAACTTCCAAAGATGCACTTGTTGCAAAGGACATGGTAATAGGTCCTGGACCATCAGGACTAGATACGCCAGAGTTTTTACCAAAAGAAATTAGACCGTTTCTAAAAGCACTGGCCAGGAAAAATACCAACAAAGGCAAAAAGAAAAGAAAGTCTACCATTTATACAGATACCCCGAAAAAGAAGCTATCCGCTCAGAATATGAAAAAAAGGGAAAGAAAACAGTAAAGAGAAATTTTACAGAAGCAATGAAAAAAAATCCTAACAATACAAGAAAAAAGAAGCCCCTTTATTAAATAGAAAAAGCAAGCGATGAGGAGCAATACTTTTGCTTGGTATGTTTAGAGCCCTATGGTTCGAGGAGGCCTGGCGAAACGTGATCCTATGATCAGTGTACTAAGAACAATTGCTAGCGGGAGTGATTTTTAATCAAAGATGTATATGTATATATACATATATATATATGTTTAAGTTTTAAAATGGATTTGATTTTTTTGTTTATATTATGTATATACATATTATTTAATAAATGTTTTCGTTTTAAATAAGACATAAAAGTGATAAAGTATATGTTTTTTAGCTATAAGGATTGCATGTTACAATTGTCCCCATAACTGTTACTTTTGACCCGGTCTCGGGGATGGTTGTAACATTTTCAGTTCCGACACTTAAAGGCATTTAACGTTTTTATTTCAAATTACTTTTAATTGTAAATAGTCGCGAATATTGCTTATTACTTGCCAAAAACTCTGGTATAATTAAATTTTTCATATTTTATAATTTACCAACAAAAAATGTTCAAAGTTAAATTGTTACTTTTATCACCGGCTTCTCCTATATAGGTTTTGCAAAGGTTTTATGGAGGCAACCGCTAGGGTAGAATATCAAATGTGTAAAACACAGATTAAAAATATATTGAATATTATTATTATCGTAAGGAAACAATGGCCTTACAAGCTATTGCGGTTTGCTACGAGCTCATCTCATACATCACTTTGTTAGTACATTAGGTTTCGTATTACACAGAGAGGATTGAAAATACTCAGCTACTTTATATAATAATTACCACAATGCTATGAGAAAGCTTCATGAAGAACGTTGCGTGAATAGATCCAATACGATTTATAAGCAGCAAAAAAAATTTGGCATGGAAACAGGTACTTAATTTAAATTTTGAAAATTATTACGCACCACTTTTTGTATTGTGTTATGATTAAATTGTTAATGATTGATTGAATTAATAAATTCTTAATTATCTGTGATATAACTATTTTTTTTTAAATAAAAGATATAATGTTATATTTTAGAAGAAAATTATGACGATGTCGATAAACTTTGGCTTTGTTACAAAAACAGTACTTGGTCTGCTGTCCAAGAAAAATGGCTAACAAGAAAGCGCACGGCAGAACTGATACATTATCTTGTAAGGAAAAAAATATTGCCGCAATTCTTTCACAATGACCTCGATATACCTGCACCGAGATTCAGCTAATTTGTGAGTGATTCACTTCAGTCACTTCTTTCACTCACTTTTGAAAATAAAAAAGTGAAGTGAGTATTTTCGAATATTAACTTCGAACGTCAATTTCACAGCTGTTGTTGATGTTATGTTCAAAAATGAACGCCGCTGCGAATTATTATCACACTAAAAACATTATGCGGATAATAAGGAGAACTATAAGAGATGAAAACAATCCCTTTTATATTTCTGAGTCATGGTAAAAAAAATTGTGCTTTAATGATATACATTTTAACTTCTAGTTTTCGGAACTGTATAGGTTTTCACAACCCATCGCAATGGATTTTATTTAAGAATTAACACCATTTCTTATCCAAGCGACGAGAAGTAATGCTATTCCTTCCAGTATAAAAGCAAGCTATATCTTTTTATTGTTGTAAAAGCTGTTGATAAAACCCACCAACCAAATACGTGTTGTGTAAGACTACTTAACATGCATCAGCCAATCATCTGTATCAAGGTTCATAAATGAAGTTGCAATGGTAATTAATAAGAATTTATGGGAAAAATATATCTGGTTTCCTCAAACTCCTGCAGAACAGCTAATTATGAAGCAAAAATATTCCAGAAATATTCATTTTGTAATCAGCTAATAAATTGGAGTTATTGCAGATTTCGTCAACTTAACAGTTCCGTAAACTTTCCAGGTATTATAGGCTGCGTCGATGTAGGTCATGACCATTGGTTGCACTTAGCAAAAACATTGAAAGAGCACATTTGAACAGAAACACTGTAGTAATGTTTATAAATAAATGTGTCAGCGATACAAAGAAAAAAGTAAATTTGCCTTTTTCCTTACATTGGGCTCCTTGTGTACTGACAAACCTCATAATTTGTCTTAGTTCTTCAATCAGAACTGATTTTTGATGTAAGGACAACTTGCCAGCCATTTTTGTGTTAAAATTTTTTACAATTTATAAGTTCCAAATATCAAATTGGCAAAATGTCAAAATAGAACTTGATAAATTTCGGGACAAAGTTTGACAGCACTCCCATTCACCACAAAATTGAAGGTGAGTGAAGTGAGTGAGTGAATTTATTAGCAGAATAAAATTTCCAGAAAAGTGACTCACTTCACTCACTTTTTGTCAATTTCGACATAGCTGAATCTCGGTACTGGTCATCCCTGGGTAAGTTAAGTTATATTGCTTAATATTAAAATGAAGTATAAATGTAATTTCTTTTACAGATACAACTCGATTTTTCATATTTGTATGATCAAAATGCAAATATGGTGTTTGCCCTCTTTGATGTAAGATCAAATAAAATTATTGATATTGCTAAACTAAAAAGAAAGGAATACTTTCTATCTGATGGTACTACAACCATACATAATACAAGTTTTGCTGATCTTTTCAATATTTCAGATTTGCATATTTTAAATACTTTGAAATCGATCCACGATTTATTATCACCTGAAAGTCGTTACAAAGTGAAAGCTGATGAAAATAGCACATATTGGAAGCCGACTTCATTAATGCAATGTTAATTGTTTGCTCCGATTGAAGAATATGTGTACGAACTTAATAAAGAACTAAAAATAAGAAACGTAACACTGCAATCTATTATTATAGTATAATAGTAATTGTAAGCGTAGGATTGATGAAACAAGATATATACAACACTCCCTTCATGCTGCCATTGATATCTGTGTTGTATATGTAAAATCACCAATGGAAAAAAGTCAAAGATCTGAAAGGCAACAACATTTAAATTTTCATAAGTTAATCATGCCTAAAAATACGGTTGGCTTATCTCTTGCACATATGAAAAAAATTGCATCAGCAATTTCTTCACATTCTTTAAATTAAAAACGAAAAGTTTTTCCCATACAACGGCTTGGAAAAAACAAAGTCGTTTTAATCGAAATAATTACCAAGACACATTTTGCCTTCAGCAAAATTTGTCAGTAGAAATAATTAATTTAAACAATAAATCAAAAGACCTTCAGTACGATTTGTCGCGAAAAATGTAATATGTACATATGTACATACGTACATACATATTACGAAAAGAGCTTACGCGATAAGAAATGCGCGCCGCATAAATGCATTGCATGTATATGCGCTCCGCAATTTCAAGCGACGGTGGCTGATGTTTACAAAAAGCATCAATTAACATTTTTTCTCAGGGTAGAAATGCAAATTAAGCACTTTCCACCCTGAACCACGGGACGTGATCACGATTAAAGTGATCAAGCAGGGAGTTGTTTTTTGATCTGCAAAAGAGATAGTTGGTTTTTAATTTGCGATCGAATTTGATTCACAGGTTTTTCCAGAGTTGTGTTATAAAATTTGAAAAATCGGCAGTTTGGCGGCAGAAATATTGCAAAAAAGTGGGGTTTCGAAAAAGGGAAATCACGCGAGTCGGCCGGCAGCTCGAGGTGAAAAAGATTGTTCGGTTGATGAAAAAGAAAAGAAAAAGATAACAATTTGTGCACAGGTGACATATAATTAGCAAATTTAAGATTTAGTGCAAGATTAAAGCATTTAAATTAAACCTGAAATTGTTGTGTCACTTGAGGACGAGGACGAGGCAGTGCTACTAGTTTTTACTACGGATTCGTCGACCCTAAGGCAAAACAGTACTGGTGAGTACACTCTTAATCTTCATTTTAAAGTATGACAGAACCACCATATTTTTGTGGAAGCCCACAACCATAATGCAATTTACTCCGAATATTTTATCTTTTACCACCCGGAATTATCATTCGATGCGGAATTTTGACATCTACATTTTTCCCTTAAAAATCTTCCATTATTTATTAAATTCATCAATTCAAGATAAATATCCCGAATTGAGCTATAACATGGCGCATTCAAATTCTTGTCGTCCATATTGAATAAATTCGATGTAGAACGTAATCGCCATCTCTTTCGCATCTCATTGGTTATATGCGAAATTATAAATTCATAAATATCTTTGGACGAAGATATTTTCTCACGTTTTTAACGTTGCCATCATGTTCCTCGTTAAAAAAATACTCCAATTTCATGTGTCATATGTTGCACTACAGTTCGGCGATGTTTATAAATTCGTTTCGCGGTTTCGCGATCGCTACAGTTTACCGTGTGTTTTTCGTGCGCTGTCGAGGTCAAGGTAAGATGTGCAAATAGGGTTGTGTTCATGACTTATTATATGTGTGTGTATGTGTTTATTTGGAAAGAAAGCGCGTTTTTATAAGAAATTTGTATTCTTATACCATCCACAGACGATAGCCATAATTCTAAATTATCTACATCAACAAGATAATCTCTATTGTGTGTCACCCCTGAGGTTTTAATTATCCCACAAAGTAATGCATAATCCCCATATCTTGGCAATGACATAATTGAGTTTGGTTTTTGAGGGTTATCGCAAAATCGCCACTAAAAACACGTAGTAGTGATTCTGTAAACTTACAGTGACAGCTTTCAGATGCAGCTGGTCTATGACATTTAAGAACAAGTTAATTTTGGAGGAAAACGAAGAAAACTTTTTTTGTTTAAATTATGGAAAAAGTGAAAAGGAATAAGCGAAGAGTGTTGTGGTTTGATGAAGCTGTTAATAAGCTTATTGCTTTATGGGCAGAGAAATTAGCAGACTTGAGAAAAACGAAAAGAAATTGCCATGTTTATGAACACATATCATGCGCTCTGCGGGAACAGAGATAATTGCAAGTGCAGCTGAAGTTCATATAAAAATTTCAACCTGTATTCAAGTAAAATTTCCTTTTTTTTTTGTTTTTTCACGGAAAATCAACGCGGGAAGTTGATTTTATGTGAGAAATACTCATAAACTGCAATTTAATTGAGTTCTTACACTTTAAATTCTTTTAAATCGATCTTTGCGTAAATTGTTTTCCCGTGCTGCGACAACTGTCAAAAGGTGAAAAGTAAGCTATCCAACGCCGCAGTCCACCATCATTGTATATAATAAGTCTTCTTTTATACTCTTAGAATTAATAAAGTTAATTGTTGTGTCGACAAAATAGTAATAATTATTTCGCCTGTGTTTTGAATCCCAAGGTATACTACATTCAAGAATACCGCAACATCAAAATATAACACCAATGTTGCCTAAGTAACTTGTTGGAAAAAAAATTATGAACTAAATTAAAAAAAAAAAGGAAATGGAGCGATTAATTAGTAGTTTTGTTGAAGAACATAATATACCTTTTAATGTCGCACCTCACCTGTGTGAATTCACGAAAAGAATTTCTAAAATTAATAATATTGCACTGAGAAAAAAATCTTTTGCTATTTCCACAAAATGGATTGGGGAACTACTATTGCGCAAAATCCAGTAAAAATTTTGCAATGAGCAATAATTTATTTATTTTAAACTAATCTTATTGCGAATAATGCAAACAAATTTAGCTAATCATTAGATATATTAATTATAATCTAAGCAACCTTAGTATTACATTGTTACCAATAATAGTTCTTTAAATATACAATATTTATTGCACATTCGGTTTTCTCTGATGTAATTATCAAATGCCAATAAGGGTTAGAAAATAACATATATGTATAGTACCTATACTTTTGTATGAATAATGTCACGGACAAATCTAAAACCAAACCAAAGCATTATTTTACTTGTTCGATCTTTTTAAGATATACAAATGTGGTATTGTGGTGTGATGAATCTTCTTGTTGATACAGATGGGAAATATATTATTTAACATTAAGCCGTAATTGTTAAAGAATAAAGTTATAATTAATCTAAGACCACTTAGACTAATTATAATTTCCCTAGATGAATGCCAGTAAATATAGCCACCCATTTGTTCCGACAATATGTAAACTAAATCGATAAAATCGCATCTATTATACATATATATTATATTTATAGAACGGTTCGAACAGTAGAAAAGTTTACAGCCAGTTTTGTAGGTTTTATATTCCAAAGAACTCTTCAGTAAATTAAAATCGTCTGGGTACAGACGGTTTTCACAGGATGTATTCGTGAAAAATCTGTTAATCTAGAAATTTTTGTATCCAAATCTGATTTTGCCCATTTTATTACGATAATACCATCTTCGTGTACAAAATTTCAGCTATCTAGCTCAACGTCCTCTCAGGCAGTGTCCAATTACACATATGTATGGGAGCGCCGATTGCCCGATTTTACCCAGCTATGAACTTGACCTTACTTTTTACATAAAATTATCGCGAACAAAACTTCAGCTCGCTAAGTCAACGTATTCTCAAATTATAGTGCTGGTAAACAGACGAACGGACTAGTACAAACCTAGTAACTCTGATTTCATCTGGGGTATAAAAATATATGATATATGTTTTTGATAAACAAAAAAAATGTTCGCTGAACTTTTTTAAAGAAAATTCAATAAACTGGAAACTTTTTGCTCACTAAATCAAAACATTTTCAAGTTGTGTAGACGTACGGACGGCCACACAATCAGAGTGCCACCTTGCTATAATTATAAAATATGGCTTATTTCGCAAATGCATTGCAAATTCCCCAGTATGGATTTGTGTAAAACCAACCCGTACTGGAGTATTTACAATACATTTGCGAAATAAGGCATATTTTGTAGCCATAGCAATAGTCCGGCTCTGATTATATTTGGGTAGAACTGTATCTTATTTGTATCAGTTGCATTTTCGAGAACTGATTACTGCGTAGAGCAGTGACGCGTAAGCCTATATGGAGCCTATAAAAAAGTTGATAAATTGTGGTACTTTGTTTTTAATCGTGGTGCTGCGTGGACGTTAAGCCAGTTTTGGCAAGTTTTTTGTGAGTGAAATGGTATGGCCGATTTTATTAAACTTACATTAGATAGCTGGGGATTTGACCATCTTGTTGAAAAATTCATTAGTAAGTACAGTGCAGTTAATTAATCATAAAAAAAAATTTAATTAATAAGATATGCATGAACATTTTTGATTTTTTAAGGTTGACTTCGACCAAATATTGTCCAATTGGTGGCTTAATATCTTTAAATTCTATTGTGTGCAATGTAAAGTAGTGTAAATAAGATTCTTTTTCTGTTTTCATAACGCGTTGTTCTAAATACATAGACAATACACAGACCTTAAAATTGGCTTAAATGGTATTGAAAAATATTATTTAATTTTGAATATTAACTATACTAAGTAATTACCGCGGTTATATCTATGTTAAATTAAGTTATTCCAGATTAAGTTTTGAATTCTGGCTTAGATCTGAGTTAGTTGAATAATCAAAATCTTTTCGTTAATTAAATAAACTTTAGATGAGGAATTTACCAAGGAGACCTTTGAAAATCTCGAATATGAAATTCTCAGAGATATTATACCAAAAGCTGGACCGCGACAAGCATTTTGGTTGCGTTATAAAAAAGAATATAGGAGGGAAGAGGTTGGTATTTCTATTTGGAGTTTTTGGGAGACTACACCTAAAATATATTTTGATTATGTTTTTTGCGCGTTTTATGTAAATAAAAGTTGCCCGTTCGTGATTCTCTCTAAAGTTTATAATTTTTACTTTTTAAGCTTTTTTAATTTTTCATTTTTGTTTTATTTTTGACTTTATTTTTTAAATTTTCTTTAAGTTTCTATTTTATTTTTTTTAATTCAATGGTGTTTAATCAAAAGTAAATAAGTCCAAAAAAATATTTTCCCGCTACGTACATTTGAAGTTTTCAAAATGCTTCCATTTGTATGGGGGTTTGATTTTGGACTCATTATTTTAATTACTTTGAAGGGAAGTACAGTTACGTAGTTAGTACAGGATGATACATCTAATTACATTAATTGCATCCTAATTTTGACTATACACCATAGAATTTGTTTGAATTGTTTTTTTCATTTAATGTAAATAAAAGTTGCCCGTTTGGAATTCTCTCTTAAGTTCATACATTTTTTTCTTTTTTATTCTTTTTTAATTTTTTTCAATTTTCTCAAGTTTAAAATTTTTTATTATTTTTTTAATTGTTTTATCTTTTTTAATTTTATATTATTCTATTCTTATTTTTTTATTTTTCTTTATTTTTAAAATAATTTTAAATTTTTTAAAACTTTTTAAAATTGTTTTTTAATTTAAAAAAGGCCATGCAGGGATTCGAGTTTATAATATTATATATGTATTTCATACCTTAAAGAATTAAATTAGATTTCGACCAGTGTAAGCTTTTCTGCCTACCTCTAACAAAAGCAATATTATTATTCATTATTTTTCGAAATTACAAATAATAAAGTTTTAATATCTAAATATAGACTACTTCTCTTGCTTCAACTCTCTCTCAACCTTCAAGTGATCTTACCTCACAATCCTCTATCCAAACGAAATACTCAGAAGACTCTTCTGTTTCGATTCAGATGAGTAATGCAGTACAGGAATACATAAAATGCGCCAAAGGGTACATTGTTCAAAACTATTATCAACAGCATAAGAGACTTACAGGAAAAGAAAGAAATCTATTGACTAATATCATAATTCAAAAGGAATATGATTTTTGCAAATTTTTAAATCAAGAATTTAAGATTTAAGAATATTGTCAAAGAAATTGTTGAAATCTTTCCAACTGAAGACACATGCATATATTTTGTGTCATATAATCCCAAAACCAAGTCAAAATGTTCCGGTAAGTTATGGGAAGCATTCAATAAGCTTAAACGAAATTTAAAAGAGTGTGCTGATAAAAGTCAACCAAAATCTTCTGAAGACATACCAACTACTTCGCCTGTATCTACTGTTGAAGACTTTCAAGGGAAAATAAAGTTTTTGGAATCTCACATTGACCCTTGGACTAAAGTCGAAAGTTACTGGAAGGAGACATTTTGCTTCAGAAAACATGAAATAAATACAATTACTGATCAAGGAAGTATTTACACTTATATTTCAAAGTATGCCGGGCTGAAAAGTTAGCTTATGACTTTGATCAACTTTATCCTTTAGCCACAAATAAACTTTTTACTGAGTGGTCTTCTATTAATGCAAAACTTTTTGAGAAAGCTCGAAATAGCAAATTGAAAGACGCGGGAGACCTTTTAGAAAATCAAAATGATTTAACGGGATTCTTTTTGCTGCCGTTTTTCTTGGGAGCTGCATACTCGAAGAAAAAACCGGAAAATTACAAAAGGGTTAAATTTACAAAGGAAGAAATAACTTCTTCATTCATTCTTCATATAACGGTATATACATATACAGGGTGTTTCCCCTTAGGAGGTCCATAGAGCGGTAAGTGATAGTACTCACCTAGACGAACCAAAAATTGTATGGAGGGGGGGGGGGGGCAATATCAACCGTTTAGGAGTTACAGGGTGATTCATAAAAAAAGCTAGGTTTTCACAAAACACCTTGTATATTAAAAACTACAGGGCGTATGGTCACAGTTAATCGCTCACTGTATGCAGAACTTCATGGCCTCTCCAACGACAACTCAACCAGCCCCGTACCCCTCTCCCCTCAGAAGTTGTGAAGGTCTAAACTAAAAATTTCGGATTTTCTTTCCCTTTTTTTACTTTGACCTCTATTATTTTTGCAAAAACGCCGTTAACATAACCTTTTTTTATAAAAACTGTAAACTGCAGACTCTCCTCTTTAAGTTGACCTATTACATCCTATGTGTTAACTGTAGCCGTTAAACAGTTATTAACTCATAACCTATTCAGGTGACACCGAAAAAAGACGATATTTTTTAAAATGACGTGCTAAGGGAACAAATTATCGTTGAGAATAGATTTGAAAATAGGTTTGAGAATAGGTTTAGAGCTAATAACTCTTAAAGGGCTTCAGATAGCACATTGGGTGTAATAGGTTATATTAAAGAGGAGAGTCTACAGTTTACAGTTTTTATAAAAAAAAGTTATGTTAATGACCTTTTTGCAAAAAAAATAGAGGTCAAAGTAAAAAAAAGGAAAGAAAATCCGAAATTTTTAGTTTAGACCTTCATAACTTCTGAGGGGAGAGGGGTACGAGGCTGGTTCAGCTGTCGTTGGAAAGGCCATGAAGTTCTGCATACAGTGAGCCCTTAACTGTGACCATACGCCCTGTAGTTTTTAATATACAGGGTGTTTTGTGAAAACCTAGCTTTTTATGAATCACCCTGTAACTCCTAAACGGTTGATAGTGCCCCCCCCCATACAATTTTTGGTTCGTCTAGGTGAGTACTATCACCTCCCGCTCTATGGAGCTCCTAAGGGGAAACACCCTGTATACACATTAGATAAAAACACACTAAATAAAAATTATTTTTTAGGACGGAAATTTAATACAAGAAAAGTTGGAAAGTATAAGGGATCAACTGAGGCAAAATAGAAGGACATTGCAACCCTTGGTTATTCTAGTTGGTGATTCGTTACGTAAGTTTTTGAATATTTGTCTATAAAATAATACTTAATGAAAAAATCTTATAAAATGCAAATGAAATCCTTAACACTACATCTTCAATAAATATTTTCTTCATTGTCGATATAGTAGTTTAAAAAATTATATTGTAAATAATATACAAACAGGGTGTCCCGGAAGTCGACGTCAAACCTGAATCGGGTGATAGGGCAAATCATAATAGTTACCAGAAAAATGTAAAAAAAATCTAAGCCATGTATTTTTCAAATTATAGACATTTCTTTTGTTTTCGAGAAAATGTACACCCTGTGATGGTTTTTTAGCTCCTTTTACTACAAATCTTTACTTTTCTCAATTTTATTTTTCTTATGTAATCCCGAATTATGCTTATGTAACCTGTTGCTTTAAATTCTAAGCCAACTGTTCCAGCTTGGAAGAAAATGTCACATTTTGCCGAACCAAGAATAGAAAATTAATATTTCATCATGGCTTAGAATTTAAAGCAACAGGTTACATAAGCACTATTCGGGATTACATAAGAAAAATAAAATTGCAAAAAAAAATGATTTGGCCTATCACCCGATTCCGGCTTCACTTTGACTTCCGGGACATCCTGTATATGTATATATACTGTGATTTAATGTGTAAATTCTAAACTTTGAAAAG
Source organism: Dioctria linearis (assembly GCA_963930735.1). NCBI lineage: Eukaryota > Metazoa > Arthropoda > Insecta > Diptera > Asilidae > Dioctria > Dioctria linearis. Next base: position 85,529,203 of record OZ005742.1, read on the forward strand.
AATTGGTATAAGTTAATGCTAATCTTGTCGTAAGACTATACAAAATTTATATAGTATTTAAAGTCACTGGTTTCTGTTTATTTTTAGATGAAATATGCTTTTCTTACGTTGCTATAGAAGACACTTTATATAAAATCAATGACTCACCGCTAACTGCAATAGACATCTGCTTTAAGGCTTTTCATGCGTTAAATGCGAAGTACCCCCATGCCAGTGAAGCTACATGGACTTTTATTCAAAAATTGGTTTATGGAATAACAACAGATTATGACTGATATCAAATCATAATTTGTAGTCTATGTAGGTATTTATTAGATAACACGAAAATCATTATCATCTAAAGACCATTTATTTTTAGCTTTCGACCAGTTATATGTCTTATGCTGATATTTATGTACATCTGATATTATTGCAAGATTTGAAGTAATTTTTATTAATTTTTTTCTTATTTTTGTTAAGTTAAGATGGAGTGCTTTAAGTGCTCTAAAATGTTCCTAGAACAAAAAGTCTTTTTTAAGCATATTAGAGTATATCATAAGCTAGAGAAAGACTTTTGCTGCAAGACTTGTGATGTTTCAAGAATATTCGGAAACAGAAATTCGTTCAGAAAACATATGCTGAAACATTTTACACGCGATATTACGAAAAATGCGTGTGAAGTCTGCGAAATAAATGAAGAGATACACGATGTACCTCAAGAGAATGAAATTCCCTTGCAGCCAAAAGATTTCTCGGAATGTCAAAATATATGGAATAAGCTAATGACCTTATACTTACAAAACTTGGAAAACCATAATGTCGAACTTATCAAAAAATTATATCAAAACCGAAATATATGCCGCCAGTCTATTCAAAATATTCTTGAAGAATTTTCTAATTACTTAAGAGATATCATTTGCGATTCAACATATAATTTAATTTTAAATAGTATACAAAACGATTTAGCTTTGGACTCTAACTTGCCAAAAAATTTTAACGGTATTAAAGATAGCTTGAAATGTATATCAACTGATTACAGAAGACAACAATTGCTAACACAAAAGAAATTATTATTACCTAGTAAAGAAATATCTATTGGAGAGCGCCTTGATATTGTCAGACAAAACACGGAATTGGTTATTGAAAATTTTGATGTCAAAGTCTGCACTGTTTCAATTTTAAGCATAATGCAGAAATTTTTTCAATCGCCCAATATGCTCCGAAAATGCTTAGAATATATATACGAGCTCAGAAATGAGAAATCCACAATTTCAAACATAATGCAAACAAAGTTTTGGAAAGAAAAATCTTCCAACTATGATTCTAGCAGTATTGTCCTTCCTTACTTTTTATATTACGATGAGTTCGAAGTTAATAACGCTCTGGGCTCGAGAGCTGGATTTCAAAATTTGGGTGGCGTTTATATTTCACTTCCTTTTATTCCACCGGAATGGCGTTCAAAGTTAGATAATATATTTCTTGTTATGTTATTTAATAGTTTAGAAAAAAAGAGATTTGGAAATCGTATATTTCAGCCGATGATCGATGAAATGAAAATTTTAGAACATAATGGCATAACAATTACTGAAAATAAAATATTTTTCGTTTTAGCAGTTTGTACAGCTGACAATAAAGGGCTTAATTCGTTATTAGGGTTTACGGAAAGTTTTTCGGCAAATTATTATTGTCGATTTTGTAAATCTCATCGAAATGAATCAGCGACATTGTGCAAAGAGCTCCCATCAGCGTTAATAAATATAAATAATTACTCTGAGGATTTGAACAGACAGAATCTTTCGTTAACTGGAATCCACTCATCAATTAAAAGATTTTCATGCTACAGACAATTTTTGTGTTGACTTAATGCATGACTTGTTGGAAGGAATTATAAACTACGAAATAGCTTTAATATTGAAGCATTTTATTTACTCTGTTCAAGTCAGAACACATAGCAAAGATGACAATGCAATTTATGCAACAATCAATAAATTGCATTCATCGGTCAATAAACTATAAACCGATCACCATGCAAGCACATTTATGCTCAATAGGTCACAAACAAAATATAATTTGCTGAACCACTTGTATTGCACGTCTTAAGAAATTATTATTGTTATTGTTAAGCTAAGCATTTTTTTGATTGTATATAAACGGTGTTTAAAACATTAATAAATCAGTTGCTAATTATCAGTCAACGTTTAATCAATCACCTTGTTCACCCCCCACCAGAGGTAAGGGAACAAGATAAAATAAATAATGGTCCTTCGAGAAAAAACTGAACCGCGACTATTTCATCATTTCAAAGAAGGGATAAACAGTACCTACTTAACTCAGAGGTGCCATACTACCACCGATATACTACCATCATCCGCATTCACGATTCACCAGCCACAACATAATCTGAAGAACAAATTAAGCGACAGTTATCAAAAAAAAAACAACATCAGTAAGCACTGAAATTTAATTTAAAAACATAAACTTCTTGCAGAGAGAGAACCATCGTCATGGAAGAGTTAGTCAACAAACAACTTGAAGTCGGTGATCAAATGACCAAACTCTTGGAAAACCTCCGAAGAGAACCTAAGAATAGGAGAACAAAAGAGCTTTTCATAAAAAAAACAACAGGAATACAAGAAACTTTGGGAAGAATTTCAAGCCCGCCATGAAAAGATTTCTGCGTTTAACAAACCTGAGCACCAATACCATACGGATGCTTACTACGATCAGGTTAAAGAAGCAACAAAACTCATAGAAAGAAAACCTGCAATCTACGAAGCAGATTTGGCAGGTGAAGCAGACACTACCCCGAATGATGAATCACGCCACTCAAACAAGCAATTTAAGCTTTCACTAATAACCAGCGAGAATGAGGTCCGTCGTAAACGAGAAAGACTGCGCATTGCAGCTTTCACGGAACAAGTACATCAAGTACAGAATGATAATGAACTCAATTCAACTCGAATTGAGTTCTACATCCGCATACTTAGCGAGAATTGGAAAAGCATTTAACAACTGCATGAAGAAGTTCTGCTATACTGCGAAACAGACGATTATGAAGAAGAAGAAATGGAGAGCCTAATAGAGCTTTTTCAGCAAGCAAAATATGATTACAACAAGGCCATGATATCTCTTCAAAAGAAACAAACGTCTCTTCAAGGCACACCATCTGAAAATGATATCAGATTGCCAAGACTTACAATTCCAACGTTTGATGGAAAATATGAGGCATGGCGAAGCTTTCACGATATCTTTGTGAAACTCATACATGATAACAAAAAGCTATCAAACATAGAGAAAATGCAATACTTGAAAACGCATTTAAAAGGTGAAGCTTCAAAGCTATTGTGCCACCTGGAAATATCTGATTGCAACTACACAAGTGCCTGGGACATATTAAAAGAACGATTCGAAAACAAAAGAAAGATTGTGGCCACTCAAATTCAGCACATATTATCGCTACCAAAATTTGATATTGCGTCTGCAAGTGGAATAAGGAAAATGCACGATACTATAAAAGAGTGTCTACATGCGCTAACCAATCTAAACATCGATACTAGATTATGGGCACCAATTATAGTACACATATGCATACAAAAATTTTACCAAGAAACACACAGGCTCTATGAACAGACCTTAGAAAAACCAAAGGAGATTCCGACATTTGAAGTACTCTACAGATTCCTGGAGTCTAGATTCCAATCGCTTGAAGCATTTGGAGACAATAAACGGCGTGAATTGCCTCAAAGGTGGAAATATGATAAAATACCAACAAGAAGCATAACATATAAGAACTACCATTCAAAGAGAACTCAGCAGTGTAAGTAAATACTGCCAAAATGATCACGCGATATATAATTGCAATGATTTCCAGCAACTCGAAATACAGCGAAGAAGAGAGTTTATAAGAAGAACTAAACTTTGTATAAACTGCTTAAATCATGATGAACAAGAGAAATGTTTAAGCAAACACAAATGCAATATCTGCCGCAAAAGTCACCACTCTTTACTACACGAAGTCTATCAAGATAACAATTCCAAGGGCAGTATCAACAAAAACATACAAGTGAAACCGCTGATTGAAGCCGCTAAAGTACAAAACCATTTAGCACAACAAAACAATACTGTTCTTCTGGCAACAGCATTAATTAGAGTAAGATCGGCGACTGGAAATCTAGAAACAGTGCGTGCGCTCATTGATCCCGGCTCACAGGCATCATACGTGACAGAGAATATTGCACAACTTTTATCACTACCCAGAATAAAAATATTTGCCGAAATAGCAGGAATAGGTGCAGCTAACGCAGGAATAGCTCATAGCAAAATTCATATGGAAATACAACCAAGAATTTCATCTACATTTAAACACCAAGTCGAAGCTCTTGTATTACCAAGGCTCACTAGCATTCTACCAGACAAATACCTAAATCTGGACATACCATGGAAGAATATTATAATGGCAGATCCAAATTTCGACAAACCTGGGCCAATTGATGTCATTATAGGGGCAGACGTATACAGCTCAATAATATTAGAAGGAGTACAAAAAATCATCGCGGACTGCTGACCCAGAACACTGAATTGGGATGGATTATATCAGGACAAACCCATGCCAATACAATGCGACCGAAAATTGTCAGTATGATCTCCAACGTTGAAATAGATGATCAGCTAAAACGATTTTGGGAATTAGAACAGGTATCTACAGAATATCAGATGTCTAAGGAAGATCATGATTGTGAAAAACACTACCAAGCAACTTATAACCAAAACCAAGATGGAACGTACACAGTTAACATTCCTTTTAAGGAACCATTGGTAAACTTGGTATTTTCAAGGAAAATAGCTCTAGCTAGATTACTTCAGATTGAAAGAAAATTCAAAACTGACAAGACATTGGAAAGAGAATACAAAAATTTTATGATGGAATACATCAAGTTAAAACATATGGTACCTGCAAAAACTCCCATGGAGTCCATATCCAACTTATGCTACCTTCCACATCATGCGGTGAACAAATTAGATAGCACAACCACTAAATTGCGAGTAGTTTTTGACGCCTCAGCAAAAACTGCAGGAGAAAAAAGTTTAAACGAAAGAATGCTAACAGGGCCTCAGCTTCAACAAGACTTACCAGCTATCCTATTGCGATGGCGCAAACACAAATACGCCTTTACAGCTGATATAGAAAAGATGTACAGGCAAATAAAAATGGACGAAGAAGATCAAGATTTGCAGCGAGTACTATGGCGATTCTCACCAGATGATCCAATACAGGAATTCAAACTAACAACAGTAACATATGGCACATCGTCTGCACCATACTTAGCAATTAGAACTATGCAGCAATTAGCAAGAGACGAAGAACAAAGATATCCATTAGCCTCCAAAATCGTCCTAACAGATTTTTATGCAGACGACATGATGTCCGGAGCAGATACAGTTCAGGAAGCGGAGCGATTACGAAATGAATTAATTAACTTACTATCCGCAGGTGGATTCAAGCTGCGAAAGTGGGCTAGTAACAAACAAGGTTTGTTAAAAGGAATACCAGAGGATTTAAGAGAACAGAATATCCTTGAAATAAGGGATGGAGATACCATCAAGACCCTGGGTGTCCATTGGGCTCCAAAATCTGACACTTTCCACTTCAAGGTAAACCTACCAAATAAGGCGATGGTAACAAAGAGAATCTTACTATCAGATATAGCAAAGATTTTCGATCCGTTGGGATGGCTTACACCTGTAACAGTAAAGGCTAAACTTATGCTTCAACAACTCTGGCTACAGGGTGTCAACTGGGACGAAGAACTCCCCTCTCAAGTTAAAACAGACTGCAATAACTTCAGAAACGATCTACCAAAAATAGAAGAATTAAGCATTCCCAGATGGATTTGTCAAACCCATCACACAAACCCAGTCGAGCTACATGGTTTCAGCGATGCATCTGAAAGGGCATACGCGGCAGTGATTTACATCAAGGTGACTTCCCAAACCAAGAGTCCAACAGTCACATTACTTACAGCCAAATCAAAGGTAGCTCCCGTGAAATCAAAGACAACAATACCAAGATTAGGGCTGTGTGGTGCATTACTACTTGCAAAATTAATGAAGAGCAATGCACAGACTAATACGAGTACTAGCCATTTGCAACAAATTCATTCGGAATTGTCGAAATACAAGGCAAAGAAGTCAAGCCTTAATAATCAGCACTTCCGAACTTGAAGAAGCAAGAATGCAAGTAGTAAAATTAACACAAGCAGCGCATTTTCACAAGGAAATTGAAGAATTAAGAGCACGTAAAAGCCAAAATTGAGAAACGATCTGAGAAATCAGTAAGAGAAACTTGTCCAAACACACCGTCGAAATACAAGACACAATTAAATCAATTCCGACACGAACACATGCAACGGAAACGTAAGAGTATTCGCATATTCCCTGTAACAGGATATAAAACACTAGTACCTATAGAGAAACAGTTACAGGCAGTCAAGGCTTATGGAGAACGCTACAAATTGCCTAAATTAGCTAAGATGTACTACTCTGAGAGCTATAGAAGTTCCATCAATCACGGAGGACATAGAGGGGGGTGGACAACAACACATCCAACCATTCTTTGTCTCCTACTCATACTGTTTGCAAAGATAGGGAGCTGCTCCTATAACATAACACAACCCAAGGCAGGGTTGTACATCGAGCATATCGGTGAAGCAAATCTGATGAGAGGAACGCTTAGAGTCGAGCTGTGCTATCCATTGAATATAAAATCAGACGAAGATAAAATTGACAAGACATTGTCACAAATGGAAGATGTATGTAACAGATCCCGGCACCTGTCCAGTGACATCCATTGTGATCTACTACTTCAGCATTTAAAGGAAAAAGGACGAACGTTATCCCATGAAATGACATTGCTACAAGATCTAGATACCAAACGAAAAAGGCGAAATATATTTGGCAATATACTAGAATACGTTTTTGGAGTCAACGAAGATGTATATACAGACATCAACACTCTTCGTCAAAACCAACAAATCTTACAACAAGCAGCCCAACATCAATCAAGTCTAATGCTCTCTACTATAGCCGTAGTTAACGACACAGAAGCCCGCGTAACTCAAAAAATAAACATGTTTACAAACAAACTAAACAAGGCTCTTGAGGAAATCAACAAGGTCAAGGATGGTTCTCCCAAACTGACACCTACAGGATTAATATTAATATCATAGCCGCATATCAACTTGCCATAAACTTCCTCGGTGACCTAGAAGAACATTACATAAGACTCGCGAAGATTACCATGAAAAGGGGAAATCTATTTGAATTCATGTCACCGGCAAAAATAGCAAATATCACCATTAAAGCCTCCGACCAAATTCCATCCAACTTAAGGGTCTCTGGCACACCAGAAGAAAGACTGGAAATAGTCAGAGACAACGGAAATATTATTATTTATGGATATCTTCCCATTATGGAAAGGGATCAATACACCCTAATGAAGGCTACCGCTATACCCTACCACATTAAAAACAATACATACGTAGCACCAGACATTAGCAGATCCATAATAGGTACAAACTATAACATTCAAACCTACTTCGAGCTTACTGAAGCAGAACTAGCCAATTGTATCACCCAAGCAAAACACTTGATGTTGTATACTCCAACATGATGAGATCTACCAGCGCCAAGAAAAACAACACTGCTCCTTGAAGCAGTTCTCTCTATCAACCACATTATGGAAGCATCTTTACATGGCCAACACTTGGCTATTTATCAGCAGCTCACCCACCACCGCAGCGGTCAAATGCAACGGAGTAAGAGAGGACATCATTCTCGATAAAATAGGAATAAGTCAGATCGGCAACAACTGCCTCATCCAAACTAAGAAGAATACACTAACATCAACAATAACTGCTAAGATACCAGTTAAATCAACATTTAACAAGGCAATGAATTTCAACATAAGCACCACTATAATGACAAGAAAAACACACAGAGAACTCATTGAACGTGAACCAATTTTAAAATCATCCGACCATTTATTCGATGCAATTAGGGATTAAGAAGTACTACAGCAGGACCTAGTGTCAACCTCAACTATATTCAAATCAATTGGCCACCACACGGCATCGGCAGTCAGTGCAATCGTAATTACCATCCTACTAATCGCACTTGCATATAAATTAAAGCGACAAGTACAACCCTGCTGCCCGCTAACCCGAAGGAAGGTTGAAGGCATCCCCGACATTAAATTAAGCCAAACGATTCCGCAACCCGCTAAACGAAGCAGCCTAGTTCAACATGCAGAGTCAGAATCATCAACAAACCCGAGATTCACCTTAAAACTACCACCACACGACCATATTGCGACTGCAGTCACCAAGGGGGAGAATGTTCAAATCAGAACACATAGCAAAGATGACAATGCAATTTATGCAACAATCAATAAATTGCATTCATCGGTCAATAAACTATAAACCGATCACCATGCAAGCACATTTATGCTCAATAGGTCACAACCAAAATATAATTTGCTGAACCACTTGTATTGCATGTCTTAAGAAATTATTATTGTTATTGTTAAGCTAAGCATTTTTTTGATAGTATATAAACGGTGTTTAAAACATTAATAAATCAGTTGCTAATTATCAGTCAACGTTTAATCAATCACCTTGTTCACCCCCCACCAGAGGTAAGGGAACAAGATAAAATAAATATACTCCGATAAGTTGTTTACGCTTCAGTCCCTAAATAACCGTATTAACAAATTTAATTTTGGGGAAATTGTAGGTCTAAATAGACCCCAAGAAATATCTGAAGATCATTGAAAAAGTGCAAAATTAAAGTATTCAGCATCAGAAACTCTCTGGTTGGCAATGTTTTTAGGCATTCTGATTGGTGAGTGGATTCCAGATTCAAATAAATATTGGGAGCTCTTTGTTCTCCTTAAAGAAATTTTAGACCTTTCGCTATTGGAAATTATAGATGAAAACGTTATAACTAGAATGGAATATCTAGTCCATACTCATCACAAGCTTTTCATCCAATTATTCAAGAGATCGCTTAAGCCTAAGCATCATCTACTAACTCATTATCCGTTAGTTATGAGTAAATCAGGGCCTGTTAGACATTTGTGGGCAATGCGATTCGAGTCCAAACATAAAGTATTAAAAGGAATAGCTGTTTCAACAACATCCAGGAGAAATATTTGTCAAACAATTATGAAGAGATATCTTTTAAGTGAGCGTGAAATCGACATGAACGATGATGTTAAAATTGGAAAAGAAAAAGTTTTATTTAATTTGAATGTAAGGGAATGTGCCCATAAGATTAAAGAAAAATATGGTTATGTAAAATTTTTAACCTTTGTTAACCATCTTAAATTAGGAAGTACTTTTAAAGTTGAAGATGATTGCTGTTTTCCTGAATTCGGGGTTATTGAAGATATAGCATTAACTTCATGTAATAAAATATGCATTATTTTTACGTATTATATTGTAAAATTTTACAACCATCATAAATGTTGCTATGAAGTAGAAAAAAGTAATTCTGTAAACTTTTTTGAACTTGAAAAGTATATAAATGTCTTGCCACTTATAAAAAATTACAAAAGGTAATATATTATTTTTTAGATTTTTCCTTAGAAAACACCATGATTTTAAGATAGCATTTGCTATAACAATAAAAGTGGAAGTTTTTGATTTTATACCATGATTTCATATCATTAGCTCTCATATTATTATTAGCTATATTCCCATATTGCTACTTGAGGCAATTTTGAATTTTCTTAGTTTAAGAATTAATTACCAGCATTTTTTTCCGTAAAACTAAAAAGCTTTCGTTTATAATTCCTTTATATGTAGATATGTATATAGAATATATACGTTTACTATATATATAAAATTCACATACTTGAAAAACATTATGCTATGAGGATTTAAGATTGAACAGAAGGTATATAGATATACTGTAACATACCTGTACCATACCTACATTGTACCATACCTACATTGTAACATACCTACATATTTCAAATTGTAAGCAAGTCCAAACAAAAATCTGTCAGCACAAGCAAAAACAATTCAACATAAAATTTATTTGACATGTCTACATGAAACAAAATTGTGAAAGACAGTCGTAACAAATGGGTTCACGCATTTCACTGACTAAACCATTTGAAGTGGCTTAGCAAGAATTTTTGTAATTAGTTGTGCAAGATGTTGTTCTTTTTTTATCGATTGGTAAATTTTGTCGACATATTCTAAGTAGACAATTTTGTATTATCGATTGGTAAATTTTAGTAAAAGATTTCTGAGTGGACAATTTTTGTTTGGATAGGCACGAAAATTTTGTATAAATTAAATGCGATATTGGGAAGAAATAACATTCAATTTTGAACAGTCAACTTGTACGTTTCTTTTAAAGTTCCGAGCTGCTTTCGAGCAAAAGGAACCAATCCCATTTGGCGACTAGAGCCGGGAAAATAGTTCAAATCCAGTTAAAGTTCAGTTGTGCACTTCTTAATAAATAAAATATATTCCGAGTTGCTTTTAAGCAGAAGGAATACTACCCAATTGGCGATAGAAGAGCCGGGTAAATTAAAGAAAACGTTTTAAGAATCAAACTGCTGCTTTTAATTGCAGCCATATACATAAAGAGGCAAGTGAATTATTTTAATTCCGCCAAAGTGTTTTTTTAAATAAGTAAACATGAATCTTATCTGCAGAAATCAACGAATCAAGAACAAATTTATTACATGGCGACCCTGCAAACCGGACCAATGGATCTGCAGTTTATAAGGAAGAGAACGCTACCCGCTAAGCTGACAACGTCTTCAAGAAGAAAAACTGAGGAAGAGACCATTAAGAGCGCTAAGGGAGAAGCTGTAATAAAAACGAAGGAAGAAATTAGACATTTAGAACTACAAATTGAAGGAATATCCAGCAAAATTGAAGATTTAACGCAAGGGAATATAAACGAGGAACTTCGAATCGGACCAAAACCCATTACCATAGAAGAATACAAGAAAAGAAACATCAAGAGGAAGATTATAATTGAAGACAAGGAAGAAGGTAGCAAAAAGAAGAGACTAAGAGGAGGAAAAGCTGTAAAGATGAGGCAGCAATTGGCAGAATTGTATAGGATTGTTCCTATAACAACAGACAACAACCAGAAGATAAAATTGATAAATAAGATCAACGAACTAAAATGGGAAAGACGCAATCAAAAGAAGAAATTATAATTGCGCAAACTGCAGCAGCATCACCAGCAAAAACATCTGCATCGATTACAGAGATCCATATCCCAACAGCAATAGGCATAATAGTAGTAGTTTTAGTCTTGATTGCATTAGTTTATATTTTAAAAAGATAGTTTAAAAAGACAGTTAAGAAGCAAATTATAAAGAGTTTAGATAGTGCTGATAAGGTTTAGATTAAATATGGTATAGTTAAAAAGAAAAATAAATTGAAAAATATTAAATAGCTTAAATGATGTAATTAACAATAAAAAAAAATATAAAAATTAGTCAAATTTTTTTTTCCGATTTAATATTTGTATGGACAGATGCGAGAGTATAATTAAAGATTTACAAAGAATTTTGGAAACTTTTACGAAAAACCCGTCAAGAGAATTCTCAACGAGAAATTTATTAGAAAAGAATAGCAAATGCAGGCAATTGCGAAAAGAATTCCAAGAGGAAATAAATAAGGTTGAAAAAGTTATAGCAGAAAATTTGAAACTACGTTTCAATAGCACATATAGAAAACTACAACTAAAAATAGAGGAAAAGAGCAGAATAATACTAGAGAACACAATCTCATCTGACTCCGAAGAAGTATATCAAGAAAAAATAAACATGGAATGTGATTTTGATTTAGCATTGGCTATAAAAATTATACCAGAATTTACAGGGGAAGAAAAGAAACTTGATAACTTCCTAAATCTCGTGGAATTGTACACAAAAACACTAAAAACTGAAGCCATTCCAGATTTAATAACTTTCGTTTGGTGTGCTAGATTCACAGATAAAGTCTCAAATAAATTGACCGCCACAGCAAAACCGACCACAATTGAAGGATTAAAGAAAACATTAAAAGAAGTATACAAATCTAAAAACACTTCGCAAAATATACACCAACAGATAGCAACATGTAGACAATCAGGAATGAAGAGACTTCTCAGACAGAATATTGGATCTTGTCTCTGAACTAAACAAGATTCAAATAACAGAACTAGGGGAAGCAAACACAGAAGTGATATGCAAATTAAATGAGAAAATTGGATTAAACGCATTCCAAAATGGACTACATGAATCTCTAAAGCCAACAATATTGGCTGCACAACTAAAAACGCTAAATGAAGCCATAGGACTAGCGAATCAAATTGAGAAACCACTATCTGATACAACAAGAATTCTACAAATAAATGGAAATCATCAAGTACATTGGCGACAACGAAATAGCTACCACAGACAAAATGGAACAAACACTCAAATGTGGAGGAAAAACAACTTCAGAGATAATAACTGGAGAAACAATAACATCAACGGGAGAAATAATAACAGCAGCTGGAGAAATAACAACAACAACAATAGTAACCCTAGACAGAATTGGTCAAATAATAGAAACCAAAACAGGAACCAGAATGGTAATTTCAGAAGAAATAACCAAAACTATAAAAGAAATCAAATAAATTTTCTTCATGAAGCCAGCGATTCTCCAAGCCCAGGTCAAGAATAACCAAACAAAGATTAAAAGAGAGTATAAAAATATGCAACATCAATAATCACGCCACAAATTTTATAACACTACAAGATAAAACAACTAATAAAAACTTAAATTTTTTAATTGATTCTGGTGCAGACATATCTATATGCAAGGTAGAAAATATAAATAGCTGTAATATAAAGCATGAAGACCAGTGTAAAATAACTGGGATAACAAATAATGAAACTTTCTTTTTAGGCAGTACTGAATTAAAATTAAATTATGATCACAAGATTATTAAGCATAAATTTCATATGGTAAGTTCTGAGACACCAATCAGAACGGATGGAATATTGGGCAGAGAGTTTCTCATGAAATACCTCTGTAAAATAGATTACGAGACATTCACAATAACAATAGTCGTAGACAATGAGGAAATTACAATCCCGATGGTTAGCAAGCACATGAAAACGGTAAAAATACCAGCGCGAACAGAGATGATTCTGCCAATAACTCTAAATATAAAGGAAGATAGCGTCATATGCAGTGAAGAAATACAAGAAGGAGTTTTTCTAAGTAATTCAATTGTACCGGCAAAAGGTATTGCACATATAAAATTGCTAAATACAAAAGACACAGAAGTCACGGTAAAACCATTCTCACCAATAATGCATGCACTACGTGAATATAACATCATTTACATGAGCAAAAAGAATAAATCAAAAGACAGGATTCAAAAGCTACTAAGTGAACTCAAACTGGAAGGCATGGATGAAAAAGCCAAAGGATCAATAATAGAGATATGCAAAAAATATCAGGACATATTTTACCTAGAGAATGAGAGATTGTCAACAAATAACTTCTACAAGCAACGTATAACAACAGTGGACGAAAACCCAGTCTACATAAAGAACTACAGGCTACCACATTCACAAATTGAGCAAATAAATAAAGAAGTTAGCAACTTAATAGAAAATGATATAGTTGACCCATCAGTAAGCCCATACAGCTCACCCCTACTGATCGTTCCAAAGAAGTCAGAAAAAGAAAAGAAATGGAGGCTAGTAATAGACTTTAGACAGCTCAACAAAAAAGTAGTGAATGATAAGTACCCACTGACACGTTTAGAAGATGTATTAGACCGCTTTGGAAGAGCGAAATATTTCTCAACCCTAGACATGACAAGTTCATTCCATCAAATTGAACTTGAAAAGAACTCAAGACATCTAACAGCATTCTCCACTAACCAAGGACATTTTCAATTTAAAAGACTACCATTTGGACTGAAAATATCGACAAACAGCTTCCAGAGGATGTTATCAATTGCACTAAGTGGACTCGAAGCAAGTGCTTTTACATATGTCGACGATATAATCATACATGGATGTAGCTTAAATCACCACAATGAAAACCTAGAAAAAGTTTTCAGCAGATTGCAGCAATACAACCTAAAACTGAATCCTAGCAAATTCAATTTCCATAAACCCGAAGTAATATATCTAGGCCATCTAATCACACAGAATGGTATAAAAACTGATCCCAGCAAATATAAAACAATTGAATCATACCCGATCCCGAAAAACGCGGATGATGTGCGAAGATTTGTAGCATTTTGCAATTATTATAGACGATTTATTCCACAATTTGCCGAAATTGCAAAACCGCTAAATACATTACTCAAGAAAAACACCCTATTTAACTGGACAACGGAATGTATCAATGCATTTGAAACATTAAAGAAAAAACTAATAACCCCACCAGTACTTCAATATCCAGATTTTGAGAAACCTTTTATTCTAACAACTGACGCATCAAATTATGCACTAGGAGCAGTATTATAGCAAGGAGAAATTGGACAAGATTTACCTATCTCCTATGCTAGCAAGACATTAAACAAACATGAGCTTAACAAACTCATCATTGAAAAGGAACTATTGAGTATTCACTGGGGAATAAATTTCTTTAGACCGTATCTATATGGCAGAAAATTTAAAGTGGTAACAGACCACAGGCCACTAGTTAGTTTATTTACTCACAAGAATCCATCATCAAAACTAACAAGAATTAGACTTGATCTGATGGACTACGATTTTGAGATAATTTATAAACAAGGAAAGATGAACACGAATGCTGATGCATTATCCAGAATAAAAATAGATACAGAGAAACTTAAATAAATGATACCAACGTGTTAACGAGAAGAATGGCAAAATCGCAACGGATAAGCAAAGAAAGGAACAGAAAAGAAAAAGACAATGAAAACAGCAGAGTAGAATCTGATCAATTCTACATCTGGAAATGTACGTCTATTTCAGATATAAGAAATACGAAGAGGTTACAATTTAAGATAAATGAAGATAATAAATCAAGGCAAAATAGAAGAAAAAGTTTGCCCATAATAAATATAGATGCTAAAGGGGTAATCGTTCAGTATAACGATAATCCGAGGCAGAACTACGGTTGGCTCTTGGATAAGTTAATACAAAAAATGAATGATAATGATATAAGAGAATTAGCGCTAGCAAAAGATGATAAAATATTTGAGTTCCTAGAGATAAATGAATTTAAAGGCAAATTTAATGAAATCCAGCAAAGAAATAAGCATGGTTGGACAACACCATTAAGAATAATATTATTTAAAACCCCAATAAAAATTATAGATGATGAGAAAGCGCAACGTTGTATAAACAAAATAAAGCAAAGATATAGCTGGAAAAATTTAAATAAAATAGTGAAGAATTACATAAACAATTGCAAGACATGTGCAAGAAATAAAGTGCAAAAATACACAAAAGAACCTCTCGTAATAACAGATACACCAACTAATAGTTTTGAAGTGATAACAATTGACACAGTTGGACCACTGAGAATGTCAAATGGATACAGATGCATACTGACCCTTCAATGTGAATTGACGAAATATATAGAAGCTTATCCTATGGAAACGAAAGAAGCACGTTCAGTAGCAAAAGCAATAGTAGAAAAATTTATTTTAAAATATGGATGTTTTAACGTTATGAAAACAGATAGAGGAACTGAATTCAATAACGAATTAATTAAAAACATATGCAAGCTACTTAAAATAAACCATGTCACATCAACACCATTTCATCATGAAACATTAGGTTCTATTGAAAGAAACCACCGAGTATTAAATGAATACTTCAGAACTTTCGTAAATGATGATGACTGGGAAGAGCTAATACCATATTATGTGTTCTGCTATAACACAACACCACAAACGAACACCAACTATACTCCATTTGAACTAGTGTTTGGCAAAATAGCGTCATTGCCATCACAAATACTCAGAGAAACAAAGGGTATCGACAGCATCGATAATTATGCTAAAGAACTAACACATAGATTAAAAAGAGCGCATGCCAAAAGCAAAAAGCTAAAGAGCAAAGAAAAATTCTCAGAGACGAAAGTCAAAATCCCTCAAATTTCAAAGTAAATGATTTCGTATACCTACATACTGAAACTAGACATAAACATGAGAGTCCATTTCAAGGACCGTATAGAATTATAGAACAGATAGGTGTAAACTCTAAGCTAGACATAAAAGGAAAACATAAGATAGTACATAATAATAGATTAGTCAAAGATAGAAGTAACCGATAAAGATAATCATAAGATTCAAATTTTTTTTTCTTTCTTCTTTTACAAAAAAAAATTTTTTTTTAAGGGATAGGATGTAACATACCTGTACCATACCTACATTGTACCATGCCCACATTGTAACATACCTACATATTTCAAATTGTAAGCAAGTCCAAACAAAAATCTGTCAGCACAAGCAAAAACAAATTCAACATAAAATTTATTTGACATGTTATTTTAATTCCGCCAAAGTTTTTTTTTAAATAAGTAAACATGAATCTTATCTGCAGAAATCAACGAATCAAGAACAAATTTATTACAATACATATACATACATCTGCAAGATGTTATGTGTACCTAATGTAAGTGAATTTTATTGTCGTATACCTAAGAGCATAAACAGCTTGTCAAAAAAAATCTATGTTAATAAAAACATTGTTAATGAATGAATTTAAATTTTTTTTTAATTTATAATCCATGCACAGATAGTCAATATATCCACCAATAAAATCAGACTGCAAAAGTATATATAATATAGCATATTTTACCATCTTGTAGGAATAATAGAAAAACCTAGATGGTGGAGTTGCAATATTATTGGTAATAGTGGGTATATTTTACATGCATTACTCCAAAAACTTGTTGTGTTTTTCGCAATAATATTGTAAATTGGACTGTATGTATATTTTACAATAAACATATATTTACAATAAAAATTGCAAGAAGCGATATGTTAATACAGCTCCTATTGAAATAAATATTGCTTTCAAAGACATTCTTAAACCATAATATAATATAAAGATTGGAAATACTGCTTTACAAGCTAGCAAATTGAACCATATAAAGATGACATTAAGCAAAATAGAGAGATAAAAAGTCCCTTCTATGTCGCGTTTTATACCATTAGATGTGTAAGAATATATATTTAATTATGGGAGGTATAAAAATATATATTTGCTCGAACGCCATTTAAGAGTGGATCTTGTTCTATAATGTGGCAAAATGTACTTTGTAAATTTGACATCTACGTGATGAAAAATAGTGCATTTACCAAAGTAAATAGGTAAAATGACAAGATTTATGCATTTATTAATATGAAAACGGGATTTATAAGACAAAATATATGGAAATATTGAAATTAATTTCGACAAACTTGCGATATTAATTGGATTTTCCACCATATCTTACAGAAATTGCTGAAACAATAATATTTTGCCTTGGCTATGAAACAATCAATTATAGTTATTTTTGCATATTTTACGGCACAGCTTCCTGTAATTATTTGCAAGTTTTTATATAGTCACAAATACAATATTTTATTGCTGTCCTCTTTTCGCCTATATTTATTGCTAGTGAGGTACATAAAACCTAGCATATTGAGCAATATTTTTTCTCAGTGTGGAAGGTATAAAACGACGATGTTAGTCAAAAATGTTTTAACGGAAGAGAGAAAATCATGTTGTTCTACCGAAACATTTTCTGTAAATTTAAATAAAAAAACAAAAAATCTTATTGCACATTTTCGCGTTTACGCTCATAAAAATTGTTGTCGACCTGTAAAAATGCGTATAAATTCTAAGAAAAAGTTTCCAGAAAATTTCTAAGAAAAAAGGGCATCGTTGATTTTATATTGGAGCGAGGTATTGGATTGCTCTGGTAATAGATAGAAACTTGGGTGAGTGCCTGAACATTAGGAACATTTTCTGTTAATTCTTACTTAGCTACAATTTTCGTCATAGCTAACTAACTTGGTTACCATTTTCATTTTTGTGATATGCGTTCTTGATCTGTATATTTACATATTAGTGGTGTAACCTTATTTCAGACAATAGTTAATTTTTACATACTTGACTTAGTGTTTTCTACATCCGGCGATTTGGAAAACGCTCCAACAATATAAGAGGCAGTGGCAGCCCCAACTACAGGCATACAAATTTTCATTGATCCAGCCATTAATACACCTACAACAACTATGTCAACATCAGCACAGGTGGAAAGCTCTCTGGAAACAGCTGGCTTAAAATTATTTTCCATCAAAGTAATAGATTCTAAGTATACAGACTATGTTATTGTAACTACCAATACACCGTTTTTTTTTATAAGTTTTATTTAAGAATTGTGTATGGACAATACATTAAAACGATACCCGTCCCATCAGACTTAAGCACAATAGGCATTTTCGATGAAGCTGATCCAGACCGCTGTATGCGGGTGGACGCCCCCCAATTGTTTTTTACTAAAAGCAGCTTCCGAACTAAACTCATTCATTTTTTTAGAGATATATATGTTTAGATTGAGTAAGACGTTTATTGTGTTACTATGCGACAAATATCTATAATTAGATTAGATACGATATTTTGTTGTGCTACAAAATAATTATTTATATTTAGATTAGATATGATATTTTGAAGTGTTACAGAATAATTATTTATATTGCAAATAAACGGTTTATCAAAAGCAAAGCCACCTGCATTTATTTAAATTTCATGATGTGGAACAATGCATTTTTATTCTCGATTGCTCTAAAGATGACTCTGATTTGCAACAATTAATTGCTAGTTTGAACTACAAATAGTAGCTGACTTTGTAAAATGTTTTATGTGTATATAGAGCGACGGGTAAGTTTCTGCAAAACGGTAATTTAAAGCAAAACAAGATTTCCCGTTCAGCACAAGCGTGCCTCCAACATACAAAGTAATAAATCCATGCAATTAGCTGGTTCTGCATAATTATAGAATAAAGAAGAGAAAACTGAATATTGCTAGGTATGTAAATTTGTGTATATGAAAAGGAAATAATCCTATAAATTTGCAAATTTGTGCGAATGATTTTCATAAACTTTTGGAGGAAGGTTGACTATATTATAAATAGTCATTTTTTGTTGCGTTCCATTTATGACCGCGTTTTAGTCAAGCTGTAGAAAGGACAAAATGGAACTTCTTAAAGTTTTGAAGAGTTGGTTTTTGAATATACATATGTAAGTAATTTAGAAAACTGAACGAAAAGTGATGAGGTGTAGTGAGTTGTCAGATTAAATACAGTGTGTACCAATTTTTTGAATTTGCTTCAATTTCTTTGTAAGGAAAAGTGGCGCGCGGGTATACTTTTTCTACTATAACGTAATCTACAATCGATTATCTTTCTAGCGACTATAATTACTACTACTATTAATTTATGAATGAATTGTTTTCAAAATGCGATTTTCGAAGGTGTAGCATTTTCACAAATTACAAAGAACTTGTGTCGACCCATAAAAGTAAATGTTGCTAATATAAATGAAGAACGATATGAAACCGGTAAAATGAATGCCAGCCCAAATATTGAGGATTATAACGAAATAGATTCGTTCACAATTCTGATAGAAAAAGAAAATTAGGATAAAGATATGAACGAAAATACCTTGGAGGGATTTCGATTGGTAGATTTAATTAGACTAAGATAAAATTGTGTATATGTATATACTAAAATTGGATTAGAATTCTACCAGACATAGTTTAAACTGAAAATTGTGTTCTTGGTAAATTCAAATCTAATTCTCTAAAGTAGTTATTTGGATATCTAGTTAATAAAATGGTAATCTGACAAGTGTGAACATTGCAAAAATTATATCAGATATTACAACTCAGAATTCTCGGAAGAGTTTTATTTGATGACCGGCTTCAGTAAAATTAAATTTGCCCAAGCAATAAATAGTTTCAGACAAATTACAGGGAAAAGTGTCTGATCAGTAGCATAGAGCGCATACATTTCGTTCGCCCCCTTGCCCTTCACCATGCCTATGCAATTCTACCCTACTGCTGTGCAGATGCGCTACATGCTACATGCTTTGGAGTACAATACAGACGAATATCACAGCACCATTCTGCTTTGCATGTAGGTACTAAATATAGTAATTTGTTTCAATTTTCAAATTGCATACTTTTATGCGTTTATGTTCACTAAGCTTTTGGGAACAGAAATCGTGAGTTTTTTTTTGGTGGTAACCCCCCTTAATCAAAATTGTATATAAAACGGAGTTTTTCGCGTATAATTCATAGTTCCATATCGCTAGTTGTGGACTCATAAGAAGACCAGTAAAGTATTTTAAATATAGTAAATTGCATTAATAAAACTGAGTTATTCGCCAATTTAGGCAAACTCTATAATTTTGGGTTTCATCAGCTTTTCAATTTTCTGGCGATTATTATATAAACAATCGGGTTTAATATTTACGCCCATTCATTAACAAACGCTCGAGGTGGAAACATTGCTCTAGCAAAAACACGTCAAAGAACTAGAAGCTTCACATTACATATTAAAGAGGAAAAGTGCTAAAGTGATATTAAAAGCAAACAACAAAGCTGGAAGAAATGGCGCCTAATGTGAATATTCTAATTAAAGAAGCAGAATCGGCACTTCACAACGCTAAAGAGCACCCTAACTTGTTGGAGGGTGCAATAAAACTATGCAGACTGAGTTTAAGAAAATTAAGGGTTGAGTTGAACACGAATACAACTGTTGGTGAAAAAAATTGTTTGACCAACGGCATATGCGTTTTAAGTACATTTCGCTCGCAAATGAAGCAGCTGAGGTTGGTTGGCGTTGGTTATAAAACCCCCAACCCAAATAGAGCAAACTATATGAGCAGCCGGGTTAAATGGGGAGATGTCCAGTCAGCTTTCCAGAATCGTTTGCGGACTGGAGCAATAGCTAATTTATCACATAAAGACCCAACAACATTTTTGGAAGATTGCAGTGATTTTTTTCGTCGTCGTATCAACAACGCGTTGAAACGGGAAGTGGCTCCTAAAGTTAATGCCGTGTTTTGTGGTGAATTTAAAATTGCGAAGGGGGTGAAGCAGTATTTGAGCTTAAATATCTAAAAACAAAAAGCGCACCCATTTACAATAACACAGACTTGAGTACGTGCTTCAAGCAAAATATTCAGAATGTTATTATAAAAGATCTTGAGGAGTGGGTCTTTATCAAAAATTATAAACTTGGTGGTTAATATCAACAAGTTTACCCCACAGCTGGGATCCTCATACATAGAGCTGCCTGCTGAAATAAAACATAAGAAAACTTGTATAAACGTACAAAATGACGATGATGCTTGTTTCGCTTGGGCAGTAATATCGGCCCTACATCCAGCAAAGAAGAATCCACAACATGTAACACAACCATTTTGAACTTGACTGATATTCAGTTTCCGATGACCGTTAAGCAGATTCCGCGATTTGAGAAGCACAACAACATGTATATATATTGAAGAAGATGACCAATAAGCAAAAAGAGGAATTCATCGCACTACCAACGTATCTGACAAGGAATAAAAAGGAGAAACACATCAATCTTTTAATGATCCAGAATGAATACTACGATGAAGATGAAAACGAGAACGAAGACAACGATGTTGCTGAAGCAATCTAATATCACTACGTCTGGATTAAGAATTTATCCATGCTTTTATCATCGCAACTCAGTAGTCATAATGGGGCAAAATATTTCTGTGACCGATGCCTTCACTACTTTTACACGTCTACAGCATTAGAACACCACACGGAGGACTGCGTGAAGCTAAACGAGTGTAGAATTCGATTGCCAACCAGAAGGAGCTAGCTTTTAAGAATTATAGGAATAAAGTAGAAGGACCTTTTACAATGTATGCTGACTTAGAATGTCTGCTAATAGAATGTATACCAAATGCATGTTCCGTGTAGTATTGGCTATTTTGTGAAATGCTCCTACAACCCAACGTTATCTTTTTATAAATGTTATCGTGGTGAGGACTGCATTATGTGGTTTATGGATGAATTGCGTAAATTTTCTGACTACTTAAAAACAATTTTGTTTTGCCCTCTACCTATTAATCAACTTAACGCTTATGAGCAAGAGAATTATAACAACAGAGCCACAGTCTGTCATATTTGTGAAAAACTGTTTGTGCATGAGGACAAAAAGGTGCGTGATCACTGTCACCTTACTGGTATGTATAGAGGTCCAGCACACGAGGGTTGTAATATTAATTTTACAGTTCCAGTCATTTTCCATAATCTTAGCGGTTATGATTCCCATTTCATCATAAAAAATCTAGCATCAGACCTAGAAGGTCGCATCGATCTACTCCCCATTAACAAAGAACACTATATTGCATTCACGAAACATTTAATTGATAATCCAATTAAATATAGATTTATTGATTCATTTAGATTTCTTGCAAGTTGCTTGGATACTCTCTCTTTTCATATTTAACATCTCTACCCATTTTAAAGGCCCAATTTCAACATTTATTAGATGATCAGTTTCAACTATTAACACGTAAGGGTATTTTCCCGTATGATTATTTTAACGACTCTGCAAAATATGGTTGACTATGATTCAAATATATCATCAAAATTCTTGCAATATTTTGATATAAATAATCAATATGGCTGGGTCATGTCTCAATTCCTACCTTATGGTGGCTTCAAGTGGATAGATAATACGATTAATGTTAAAGTTGAAGATGTGGCAGACCATTCTCCCACAGGCTATATTTTAGAGGTGGATTTGGAATATCCCAAAAGCTTCATGATCTTCATAAGGATCTACCGTTCTGTCCAGAGCATTGCGGCGCCCCCAATTCAAGACAGATAAAACTAATGGCCACTCTCCACAATAAACGCAAATATGTAATTCACTATCGTAACTTAAAACAGATTCTTCTTTATGGATTAAAGCTAACTAAAATTCATAGAGTCCTCCAGTTTAACCAATCCCAGTGGTTAAAATCATATATAGATTTAAACACACAATTCCGAGCATCCGCTAAGAATGATTTCGAGAAAAATCTCTTCAAGCTTATGAACAACGCTGTGTTCGGAAAGACTATGGAAAACGTTTGCAAGCACAGTATTGTCAAATTGGTGACGAAATGGTTAGGTCGATTTGGAGCTGAAGCCCTAATCTGTAAGCCAGAGCTCAAATCCTCAGTAATTTTTAATGAGAACCTGGTAACCATTGAACTAAACAAATCAGAAATATATTTCAATAAACCAATCTATGTTGGCATGTGCAGCTTAGACTTAGCAAAGACAACCATTTATAAATTCCATTACGATTATATGATTCCCCAGTTTGGATCAAATTGTACTGTTTGTTATACGGATACCGATAGCCTAATTTATGAAATTATCTGCCCCGATTTATATTATACTATTAAACGGGACTGTCATTTGCATTTTGAAACTAGCGACTATCCATCCAACAACGTGTGGAGCATACCTCTAGTCAACAAAAAAGTGTTGGGTTTAATGAAGGATGAAAACAATGGTCGCATTATGACGGAATTTTCTGGGTTAAGATCAAAAATGTATGCGTTCAGGGTAGAGGGCAAGGATGAAGCAAAGTGAATAATGATTAATAATTAAACCGTAAAGCGGGTTTTGCGTCATGCAAATTAAACATAGTAAAGTTTACGAATGCATATAATAGTTTCTGATTACCTGGTAATCTGTTTTGCGTTTAGCTTGTTTATAGTTATTTGTACATATTTCTAATCAAATACAATTTTCTATTTTGATTTACTTAAGATTCTTGTGTGGGGGTGTGTGTGGAGGAGTTCTCCAATGACGTCATACTCCCCATCATGTGCGGAAGCGAGACAGAGACGGATGATGCGTGCGAGCGAGATAGCTGCAAAAGTGAATTTAGATTTCCCCTTTAACAATACATGGGATTTTGCGCCAGAACCGACATAGCTGCAAAAGTGAATTAGGACCTCCATAAGAAATAACATGGGATTTTGGGCCAGAACTCTCATTACTTACCTACTGACATAGATTTGGCTGCAGATTTGACAATGATAAGCGCTGACAATTATGCCATTGTTGAAATTTTGGTGCGCAAAGTGCGGAAATGGTGTAACCAGTGGAACACCAGTGTATTATACTCTCGCAACATGTTTCATCTAGCAGGCAAATGAATAAATGAATCGAGTACTTTGTTAATGGAAAACGTTATAACAAAAAAAAAATTAAGTACATGCGTGTGAAGAAACAATTAAATTTGCTAGCCATAATTCAATTATTGCTAATTTTTTTTTGATCCCATCGCTAAAGCGATCGTAATCTACAATGAGGAAATTTCACATAAACATAAACCACATGAAATCATTATAGGCTCACCAAATACAAATATCGCAACAATAATCAAATTTCCCGTACCTACCATCTTTAAGTCAAACAACAAAACATATGTACATCGTACATACCTACATAAATTTATATTAAATTGCAACGATTTTGCAAATTCAATCAGTCAATTTTCTTCGAAATACAAGGTCCCGTAGTCTTTTTAAGACTATTTCCAGAACCTTGTTGGACAGGCGGGTACAACATAAAAATTGGTGGCAGCGGTGGGATTTTGGTTCGTAAGACCTAAAGATCTACCAACCCAACCGTTTTCATGTGCTGGACAGGAACAGATCCAAATATCGGAGCACAACACTCTGACATAGTCCCCGGACTCGTAGACGTTTTTTTCCCGGAAGAAGGATTTACTGAAGGTGACTGAGAGCAAATTGAAAACTTGCCAATAGAAATAATCGAATACCCCTTAGGAACAGCAGTCAGACTATACGAGGAAGAGCGCGAAGTAGCAGCCAGACAATACGAGGAAGAGGTAACAGCACTACTCGAGCAGGACTACACCTCAGCAGTAGAGCTGTACGGCATTGTGGATAACTACTGTAACCACGAGGATCCGGATGCTACCTGGGAGCTCGAAGCTTTCCAGAGGCTTGCAACAACCATCACCCAGAAGAACGCGCAAGATGCTGAATTACTAAGTTAGTACAAATCATAATTACTCTATATATTTTACATTGTGCTCAAGTAATTAATCCAACTCTATTTTTTTCGTGTAATACTTCTCCGGAACTCCAAAACTAGAGTTTCGTCCCGTTCATATTGTTTGAGAAAATTCTCCGGAACTTTAATACAAGAAGTTTCGTCAAGTTCATTAACAAATTATTTGAGATACTTCTCAGGAACTTCAAAAGCTAAAGTTTCGTCATAATCTTTTTAAAAATTATTTGAAATATTTCTCCTGGGCTTAGAACTAGAAATGCAAGTATGCATTTTATAATAAACTGCCATAATGAGTAAGAAGGATGAAATTAAAAAGAGCAACCAACTTATGCTAGCGGTAAGAAATAATTTCCGTATAAATAAGGTAGCAATACCCGAATAAACAAGAATTGATTTAATCAGTTATTATTTCGATCTTACTACCGGGCATCTGATGTTTACAGCTGCGCCCATCGTAGTGGAGGGGGTCAGCTTTTTACAAAACTTCTTCTGGGATTAAAAGCATAGACATGAACATGAATATCGCCCCGGGCCATTTGTTTATGTGCATACCTATTTGTTCACGCGGTTATTGAACCATAATTGTAGGTGAAATCAGAACGCGGGTAAACACACAGGTATCATATTGCACGCCATGCAAAATGTATTCAATCTCTTGATTAGGCATTGGTCAAGCATTAATCAATCAAATAAAGTCATGACGAGATGATTGACCAATTAGATAAGGGTACGCACCAATGAATGTATCCCCCTGATATGCTCTTTTTGATAGAAACCATACTGTAAAAAGAAACAGAAACTTAACAGACTCAAGGCTTTCTTGATTATTTGTCACTGTCCGTTTAGTCTGTTTAAGTTGCTTGTCTTGGTTTTTAGTCAACACGGTAGCGGGTATATCGAAATTTATTTGTCTTTCGTTGCTTGGTTCACATTCTGTCCATCGTAGCTGGTCAACATGGCGGATATGCTTTTGGTTATCCACTGAAATTTTATAATGTAATTCTCCTTTCTTTGCCCAGATAACTCCAATTTTCCACTTGCAGTTTTCATCGTGTTTCTATTACATCTGCAGTTATGTTCCGTTTCACAAGGTCTATTCTTGTTCTAATATTCCTTTTTAACATTAGTTCTGCAGGACTTGCCCCCATCACGCTGTTAGGTAGCTTCCGATATTGCATCAACAAACTGCAAAGTTTGGTGCTCAAACTACCCTTCTGGTCTTGTATTACGCATAGCCCTTGTTTAACTATTTGTTGTACAAGCGTTCCGCTTGGCCGTTGGTAGCTGGTTGATAGGGTGGGCAGTATTTATGAATGATACCATTGGATTTTAGAAAATGCTCAAACTCTTAGGATTTAAATTGCGTGCCATTATCTGTAATAACCGAAATAGGCAGTCCAAATCTGGCGAATATTTCCTGTAAGGACTCAATAGTTTTGATTGCATTTGTACATTTGTGATATGTGTCTACCACGATCAAAAAGGAAGAGTTCATGAATGGGCCGGAGTAATCTATATGCAGGCTTTGCCATGGCTCCTTGTAATAGTCCCATGGATGGTATGGAGTCTTCCTTGGATTTGACTGTATTCTTGCATAGCTATAACATTTCCGACAGAGTGATTCAATATCATCATTTATGTTTCTGCACCACACATAACTTCGAGCTAAAGCCTTCATACGTACAATACCTGTATGATCTGTATGTAATTCTTCAAGTATTCTACCTTGAACGCTCTTAGGTATCATAACACGAACTCTGTAAAATATGCAACCCTCTCGCAATGAAAAACTGGCGGTATTGTTGTCGCCTGATAGTGATTTACCTGCTTGTGTAAGATCACAGGAAAATAAAAATCATTTATTCATTTTTAAAAGAACGTAGTTAGTCCCTGTAGTTTTCCTAGAATTATAAAAAGATCCCAAGAAAATAAAAATCATTTATTGCAACTCATATTTAAAAAAACGTAGTTAGACTCCGTAAACTCAAGTAAAAGGTAACGAGTTGCTTACGCACTTACTGGGCACATTCATGCTGGCTGTTGCAGTTTTCGTGATGCGTAGATTCATAGGAACTGTGATGTTCTTAGTGTATTGAGTAATGTGTGGATAGACTTTGTTCAGATGTAGGAATAAATATTGGAACTGGTTTGAACGGTTGACGTATTCCTGGATATTGGACTGGCATTCTTAGTTTGTTCTCCCTGAAATTCAGAAGCAAGTGTTGGCTAACTAGCAAAATTAGAAAAATAAAAACATTAACGAGTGTTTTGTGATTTCGTGTGAAAAAAATTGGTTGTTGGTTAATTAGTAAAATTAGCAAAGTATATAAAAAAACAAGAAACTAACGTGTGTTTTGTGATATCTTTTATATATAAAAACTGGTGAGT
The DNA here is from genome assembly GCA_963930735.1 of Dioctria linearis. Lineage (NCBI taxonomy): Eukaryota > Metazoa > Arthropoda > Insecta > Diptera > Asilidae > Dioctria > Dioctria linearis. The sequence continues at coordinate 85,556,708 of OZ005742.1, forward strand.
AATCACGGAGTTAGCCTGGTGTGTATGAGTGTATGTTTGGTGTAATATTAGCGTATTGACGATTCCTCAATCGTTAATAGGTGTTGAAAATTAGAATTAGTCATTATTATTGGGCGTGCGGTTACTGCCATTTCAGCAGGTTGTGTTAAGCTTCAATAATGTTTTATTATTAGTGAAATGAGGGTAAGATGGTGCTCCTCCTCATGTTTCGACGGCTGGGAGTTGAAGGTGAGATTGGCTCTTTTCGTCCATAACAATATTGATAGAATTTTCTTAATCCACAAAAAATTGCTGTTGCTTCTTTATCAATTTGTGAGTAGATCCTTTCAGCTTTTCAGAAAGAACGCGATGCAAAAACTATAGGTCTCACCTCACCTTCACGTGTAATGTGAGATATAACAGCTCCAAGTCCGATCGGTGATGCATCTATCGCCAATATGAGTGGCAAATTCGGATTGTACCTGATTAGTGAATTTGAATTTATTTTTCTTTAAATTTGCTTCACTTACTGGAAAAGAACACTACATCTTAGCTAATTGGGAAAGACTTTCTAAAATCCCTGGGGTTGCCAGCCCTTTCGATCTTTAAAAGTTGGCCCAAATCGACAAAATCAACCTCGGATACCAAATACTGATCAGTCCACAGACCGGTCAAACCAACTCCCCCCCCCCACCCACGCAAATACGCCTGTTCACAGTGCAATAGGAGTTTTACCACCAAGACAGGGCTTGGGGTGCACATGCGTAGAACACACCGTCAGGTTCTTGAACAACAAAAACTTAGAGTGGATGTAAAATTAAGATGGAACGATGAAGAACTTAATATTATGGCTTTAAAGGAGGCTGGACTACCCAGTACCTCCCGCAATATAAATCAGCTACTCGCTATGGCTTTTCCAAATAGATCCCTAGAAGCCATCAAAAAGGCAAGACAAAAGGACTCCTATAAACAAGCAGTAGCCAGATATAAAGACTCAACCAACACCTAACCATCTATTCAAACCCAGAATCCATCAACATCTGCTTCTGATGATAATGCTCATGTGCCTCCGGGCTCTAATAATAATAATATAAATAATATGAATATTCCCTTGGAGGAACCAAATGATCCGTTTTTAAATCAAAATGATCGACACTCCAATGAAGTTGGGGATCCTGAAGCAATCTCAAGCAACCAAAATCAGTTTGTTGAGGCAATTAAAAACTTGCCGGCCCTTAACGGGGAAACATATAATCAACAAGAATTATCTAATATTATCAACAACATTGAAAATTGTACAAAAGATGACTTATCTAATATGCTCCTCAAAGGAGACCAGCCACCACTACAAGAGCAAGAAACGCAGAACACAGAAATAGAAGACAAAAGCGCAGACAAAAGTACGCTAAAACCCAGCGAGACTGGGCAAAACATCAATCCAGATGCATTAAAACAATACTTGAAGGTCCAAACACTTCAAAAATACCCCGTCAAGATATAATGGTCCCTTTTTGGGAAGAAGTGATGTGCCGTGAATCCATAGTTTTCCCACCTGATGTGATGTGCCGTGAATCCATAGTTTTCCCACCTGATGAGGATTTAAAACAAAATCTGGACTCCATTTGGACCCCTATTAGTCTAAATTTAATCAAAGAATCCCAGATTGCACTATCATCTGCACCAGGACCAGACGGCATCACTCTTAGGCAACTTCGAGCGATGCCTCTGAGAATCCTGGCGCGCATATTGAACCTCATCATGTTTTATGGGAAAATCCCAAACCGTCTAAGGAAGGCTCGGGCGATCTTTCTCCCCAAGAATGATCAGTCCGTAAATCCCGCAGACTTCAGGCCAATCACGATTCCTTCAACCATTATCAGACTATTGCATAGCATTCTAGCAAAAAGAATCAATACGAAAATAGTCCTGGATGATCGGCAGAGAGCATTCCAAGCCTCAGACAGATGCGCGAATAATGCTCCTCTAGTAGATCTTCTATGAAGGGACCACAATCAGAGATATGCATCTTGCTATTTAGCTACTCTAGACGTGAGCAAAGCTTTCGACTCCGTCTCACATCAAACACAATTCCATACGCTTAAATGTTATGGATTTCCCACTGATTTCATAGACTACATCACTATGACCTACGAGTCTTCTTCAACTGTTCTTGCAGGGGATGACTGGGCCTCCAACGATATAATACCTAAAAGAGGTGTCAAACAGGGTGACCCGCTGTCACCAATTCTTTTCAATCTAATAATAGATAGGCTACTCAAAAGTCTACCGAACCATATTGGCTGCACCGTAGGCAATGCAAAGTTTAACGCCATCGCATTCGCTGACGATATCTTGCTCTGGGCGTCCACCCTCCAGGGACTAGAAACATTATTAAATCACATTGAGCACTATATGAAACTATGCGGTCTGAATCTTAACTCCTCTAAATGCAAAACAATAAGCATTAAACGCCAGGCGAAACAGAAAAACACGGTTGTTCTATCGAAAAATTTTGTGTGGCCGGTAACGAGTTCCCGGCCCTCTCGAGAAACCAGGAATGGCGATCCCGCGGTATAACCTTTAACATCAATGGAACATGCAAGTATAGAGCTTCATTGGATCTTATTCCAAAACTTGATAACTTAACTAAAGCACCTCTTAAACCACAACAGAGGATGCATGCTCTGAGAACAATATTACTTCCTCAGCTCTATCACAAACTAACACTGGGTAATGTAATGATCGGCTGTCTTAACAAGATACACAGCGTTACAAGGTCGTATGTGAGAAGATGGCTTGGTTTACCTCAAGATACACCTATAGCCTTCTTCCACTCAGCCGTTAAAGATGGCGGGCTAGGCATCCCCTCCATGACGTGGTTTGCTCCTGTCCTCCGGTATAAACGCCTACTAAACCTTAGTCTGCCGCATCATAACGCAATTACCACAGCAAACACCTTACTCGCAAAAGAGATAGATAGAGCCGAGCGAAGACTACAAGTCCCAGAATTAGGAGCACTAAAATCAACTGAAATGATACAATTATATTGGTCCAAAAAGCTCTACCCTTCAAATGATGGCGCTGGTTTCTATGAGGCTGGGGACTATACCCAGGCCCATAGATGGATTCAAGAACCAACATAATTACTTACCGGCAGAGACTTCATACAATGTATTAAGGTGCGCATAAATGCATTACCTAGCAAGTCCAGAATCACCAGGGGTAGACCATCGCAGAATCGCACATGTAGAGCCGGTTGCATGGCTCAAGAAACGACCAACCAGATCGTCCAACAGTGTCACAGAACATATGCCGCACGTATTCAGAGGCATGATAGTGTTGTAAAATTTATTGAGAGAAGCGCTAACAATAATGGTTTTAAAACAATTAGAGAGCCATCTTTTAACACGCATGATGGTTCTTGTAAACCAGATCTTGTGCTAGTTGGTGGTAGATGTTCCGTGGTGTTCGACGCCCAGGTGGTCACAGACGGATGGTCCCTGGAAAGGGCACACAGAAGCAAGGTGGAAAAGTATAACACAAGTGAAATCATTGACAATATTAAGCAACGATATGACGTTGATAAAGTCCTGTTTGACACAGCCACCCTAAATTGGAGAGGAATCTGGTCTCCATCCTCTATTAATGGACTCCTCAAAAATAAAGTCATCAAAGCTACGGAGTAGCTGATGGCCAAATGCCTCGTCATCTAATTAGTGACGCGCATGAATGGATTAACGAGATTCCTACTGTCCCTATCTACTTCAAGTCTTAATGGGTGCAACCCCGCTTGATCTTGTAGCGATAGGCAAGAGCTTGTCATACAGGATCAGGAGGGAAATCGACCTGAGAGAACAGGACTGGGTGGTGCATTGCAGTAGTTGATGAGTGCGGACGTGCTTTGTGCTTTGATCTAATTAGAGATTTGACGGAAAAAGTTATTTTAGACGGAAAACTCTGTGTGTCTAAAATGAGTATCTACATTATGTACAGTATGAAAGCGGACAATTAACTTCATTATTGTGAAAGCTCATTCGATAAGTAGGAAAGCAGTGAAATTGCTAATTTAGCAATTTACTTTTAAAATAGCTATTTCTGGGAGAAATATAAACTGGTGACAGAAGTGACTCAATAATAATTGTTATTCGGAAAATTCGTTTAACACTATTACTATTGTATCACAACAAAGAAGTATTTAAGTAGTTTTCGTTCTATAGATGTAGTTAACCACTTGCTATTACTTATCTTGCAATTTTTTTTATTCGTATATTGTTTTCTGAGTATTAAGAGGAAATCAATTACTATGCCTACAAAACTGTGATAGATCAATGATCGATAAGAAACAGTCAACTGGGAAAGCATTTAGAGATTACTTGTTCTTTTTTTTTTTGTAAACCGATTCCCGACCTACGAAGTCTATTGTTGCACCACATTATAATTCTTTTATTGGATATACATATAAATAACTGTACAACCTCAGTCATCTTTGATGGTGAATATTTCGTAGCTTTAAACATATAATTTTTCCATTTAGACGATTGCAACTACAGTTCCTATGGTTTGTTAAATCGGGTGAAATAATTCGGAAAACTTTCAGACCAGGTTTACAAATAAGGATTGGAGTTTTGTTATATAACTGGATATTACTAAATATTTATGCTATGCAAGAGCATATGTACCGCATTTGAGCCATTTTAAAACCCACATTTGCTGATTTTTGTGATAGTATAAAAACGATGAATTTTTGTTAATTGAAATTATTATTCGCAGTAAAATCTGTCATATTTATTATTCTAAAATTTCAGTAAATTGTACCAGAAGTTTTGTAAATTGAATATATGTACCAGAATTTCGAGTACACTGTAAAAAATTTGAACAATTGTTTCCACAAAGTATGGAAAATTTCCACAAATGGTATATTCACTACATTTAAAGGAATAATCCCTACATTTTAAGGAATATTCCCTACATTTTAGAGAAAAATACTTAAGCTCTGTGGCAACAATTGTGCACATTTTTTACAGTGTACACCAATAGGATATCATAAAATACGATTTGGTGTTGTTAGGTAGTAATCTATTGTTTTTTTTTGCATGCAAACTATTGTTGGGAATATCTGGCAAGCCTGTAAACTAAGTATGAATTTAGTTTGGTAGCCACTGGTGCGAAGGTGATGTTGAGAAGCGTAGGAATTATACCGTGCACAGTTTGGACGAGTATACTCTCAGGTGCAGTGCAGTGCAGTGTCAGTGTCAGTGACGGAAATAGAGTAGTCGCGATTAAATAATTATGTGAAATGCTAATAAAGAAACATAAATGGGTCAGAGCCAAGCATATTTGTATTAAATTATATAGTAGGTTTAAAGTTAAGCTGGGCAGTTCCGGCAATCGAAATTATCTCCATTGTTATTTATTAACGCCGATTCTCCTTATTTCTAGATAGTATATTATCGTAATCGGGGAATGATTCGTCGGCGTCGTTTCTATCGTCCTAGGTATAGTAAAATTATGCGTAATATTAGTTTTGGTAGGACTCCGAAGCAGACTTATACAGTGAAGGTTATTCATCAGGCTTATTGTTTGCAGGTTTCAGGATTTGCAAGGGGGGTCATTGCGTTATTGGTGTTTCGCCTTTAGAGAATTTGATACATATTGATAAAGATTCAATTTTAGACAAACTTTGTACACAGTATAAGTATCTTAGGTTTATGAAAGGTGTTTGTTATTTAAAGGATTTTTTGTATGAGCAACGTGAGGTTATATGTGCAGATAAAAAAAGTCAGAATTGGTTGTAGTTAGATGTGCAAGATTCAGAGGCAAAAGATGTATCTAAGATGCAAGTTTTGGCAGTTCGGACTAATGATACTTCTATTCCGTGTATTCGGTTTATTGATCTGTTATGATCAACACCCTTATCAACACAGCACCCTTAGGTTCTCACGCCGCTGTCCATACCTACTTGACAAGGAATCAGTTTTCATTAATTTTCTTTAAATTCTTAAACCTTGTCACGTCTAAATTATGTTCACATAAATTTCGTTTCAAGAAAGTGCTAAATAAACACTCTAGTGTTTATTTGAACCATGCACATAAAATATCCACCATAATTACAGCTCTGCTGACTTCGCTTCTTGCTTCAAGTGAAAGATCAGATTTCCAAATATGTGAGACAGCGCGTGGGAGCCGGGGCGATAAGAATTAAGAATGAACAAGGGTGTATAGATTTTTAGAGAGACGGATCGAGTATTTCCGAGTCCGTGATAGTGAACACACTAAGTCGGTAGCATCGTACAAAATAGTTAAAAGAAGTATTCTTGATTTTTTTTACAAATAAAGTTTTAAAAGTTATCAAAACAAAAAAAATAAAGACTTTTTCTTTACTCAAACAAGTGCTCCCGGGAGAAAAACCCGTAAAAATATAACAAAAATGGTGGCAGCGGTGCGATCCACGCGATCCTAATAATAAAATTAGTGCGCTATATTATAATCCACGCGATCCTAAATAACAAAATCAGTGTAAATCGCCAACAGATCATGAAGATTGATTGATTGATTGATTTAATCACCTGGAAGAAGTGGATGACTCTGAAATATCCGTAATTTGGATGAATCTGAAACATCCGTAATTTGCAGCATCCCACGAAAACATATCAGCAACTTAACTGGAAGCTTATTAACTAAAGTGAGTTATTTTGTTTACCAAATAGCAGCATAAATAGTGGATACTGGAACAGAAAAAGCGAAAAGGCTCAGAATATTCGAAAGGAATTTCATGAATTTAATTAATCAATTGAATAAAATGGAACCAATATGGATGGTACTGTAAGTCAGGATATTAGTTTATATTTCTTTATTTCTTGAGATAAATTATTATTACATGTACTAAATAAAAAAAAAAAAAGTTGAATTTTATCTAAATTAGTGTGTCGAATATAATGGAATCAATACATTGGTACTATGAGTTAGGATATTATTATAAAATATTATAAAATATTTTTTTTTTCTCTTTTTCTTTCTCATTTTATTGCTTTATATAAATCATTATTAAGTGTATAAAAGTGAACTATGCAGCTCATGGGAAATAATAAGTGCTGTATGCCTTTGTGTTGTTTGAAGTGAATACGAAGCAGTAATTTCATTCGTTCTTGTGCGCATATGTAAAAACAAAACAAAATATATATATATATTTTATTTAAACAGAAATAATTTTTGCTCTTGAAAAAATGGTGTGTATCTCACGTGCATATTTACAAATGGTATTAATGAAATGATTGCGAAGCACGATTCCACGTCAATCATGTTCCGGTCCGAGTGCTATTAATTGTTAATATTTTTTTTTTATTATGCCATCTCCGGTGCTAGATTTATTTTGTTTTTCTGTGTATGATAAAAAAGTTCCTAATATCTATTTCATTTCATCGACATTCTGAAAAAAAAAAAAGTGGTTCTCCTTTCCTAAATTAGCTTTAATAGTGCGGGCAAGTACTCAAAATGTACATAATAATTTTATAAACGTTTTATTTCCAAAAGGTGTGTGACGGTCACTTCGGTAATCCCATGTAAACAGCCTAGACTACAAAATAGTAAATTCCCAGTACAATTCATTCGTGACTTCTATGTATTGTTATTCAACTTGTTTTTCCTTTCTCCTCTCTTCACGCTTTTCAGTCGTACAAGATATCGTCTACTTGCATTGTTTTATTTTTTTTCTCGGTTTTACGGAGTTGCAAATTGAATTTTGATTCTTTATTGGAGGATTAATAAATTAAGTTACCTTATTAATAACCGCGTAGCTTTTTCTGGAAGTTCCTTTTGATAAGAAGGATTGCGAATATTATTCTGCATGCTTATTAGAAACTAGTGATAATCAGCGGAGTAGTAAATTAAATTATGGAAAGTTTTCTAATTCCACAATTAACTAAAAGAACCATATAGGAAAAGAAAATAATTACATGCTCTCTTTCAACCTTTCTTTGCGAGGCGGAAAAAAGATTCCACGCAAACCGGGTGAACCAGATGGCTCCCAATCCGACGAAGAGCCAAGTGAATCAGGAGAGCCAAGTGACACTCTTCTAGAGTCAGTAGCGGACAAAGGTACCAATGACCCAGAATCCTTAATTAAATCCTCTAATTCTACTCCAGCAATTGAAGGAGAACCAATAAGTTCCCTTCCTCGCAATTTTCAAACAAAAAACAATCAAAGCATGGCCTCCTTTAATTTAGCAAACGCTATAAAACTTATACCGGAATTCGATGGCAATTCCGAAGCAGTCGCTAGATTTCTGCAAGTCGCCGAAATCCATTACTCAAAAGCCTCTGACGATAATGATAAAGCCGAATTTCTTGACCTGATTAAGTCAAAATTAACCAATAGGGCATATACCGCGCTTCTTAGATATCAAAATTTTGATAACTGGCCCGACTTGAAAACAGCTATAAAGAAGAACTTCGTGAAGTTCCGGTCAACTCAAGTCATACAGGCAGAACTGTTCACAATAAAGCAGGGACATCGCGATACAGTTTCTGAATATGCAGCGAAAATCGAGAAATTGCTAGACGAATTAAATATAGCGAGTACCCAAGGAGAAGGAGACGAGGGTAGTAAAGCTATACGAAGTCTTAATGAAAAAACGGCTACAAACAATTTCAAGAGAGGATTAAAGCATCCTCTGAAACTTATAGTTAAGTCCACGAAGCATGATACTCTTGGCTCTGCGGTTGATTATGCACTAGATGAGGAACTCACAACCGAAAACGAAAAAACGGATTCAAAAAAATGCACCTACTGCAAAAATTTAGGCCATACAGCTAATGAGTGCCGGAAATTACAAAATCGGAATAATCCGGGAACTTCGAACGGATACAATCGTCCGCACCTTCCAAGATTTTCTAATTCACGCGTGAATACGATTCAAACAGCGCCATCGCGCTGTCGGTATTGTAAGAATATAGGGCATTCTATACAAGAGTGCAGGAAGCGACAATATAACAATGCGAAACGCGAAAACGCGACTGTAAACCACAATACGACAACTAACAACCAAACTCGAGTAATTGAGCGTAGTGGACGACGTCCGAATTCGGGAAACGCCCCAACACCTTGCACCAGCGGTACTATGGTGCGGGTACAAGACCTAAACTAGAGTGCCAACACAAAATTTCACCCATATCGACAAAATTTGCTAAAGAAACATCAATTCCAATTCTAAAATTCAATTCACAGCAAACGTTTCAAAATGAAATCACATTAAATATTCTTCAAGCGAAAGTAAAGCGAAACAAATTCCTCCTCGACACAGGAGCTTCTATTTCTCTAATTAAAGTTAGTGCATTAAAGAACAAAGTTTGGGTGCATACCAATTTGGCCATTTCAATTAAAGGCATTTCTGAACAAACAATCCTCACTAAAGGTATATGTCATCTAGATATACATCTGACCGAGACTTCTATCTTTAGTCATCCATTCCATGTGGTCTCCTCAGATTTCCCTATCCCTTATGAAGGAATTATTGGTGAAGATTTCTTGTCAAAAACAAATTCCGTACTTAACTATAGATCCCAGACTGTAACAGTCCAAACCAATGAAGGAGGGGTAGAACTTCCTTTTATATACTCAAGGAAAAATATAATAATTCCACCGAGGACAGAGACCATCCTCAAATTCGGCCCTATTTTAGAAAACGAGGAAGTCATTTGTCTGCCGACGGAAATAGCACCACAAGTATATACCTCAGGGTGCATAACAAAGCCCGAGGACGGACACATATACATCTCAATAATAAACTCTTCCCAAAGTGAGGTAGAAATTACAGATACAACTCCCTTGAAATTTGAGAAAGTTAACCATTATGAAGTATATGACCTGAAAAGTGTCCGAAATCAGGACAGAATAGGACAACGACTGGAGAAGCTTACAGCTCTTCTAGATCTAGATCACTTAAATTTGGAGGAAAAGTTATCCATTGACGACATCTGTCGTGAGTTCAACAACATCTTCCATCTCGAAGGAGATAAATTAACTTTCACACCAACTATTTCGCATGATATTCCCATTATGCCAAATAAATACCCCATAAATGTGAGACCGTATCGTCTACCTGAAATACATAGGCAGGAAATTAAAAAACAAGTAAACCAGATGTTAGATGATGGAATCATTCGCCACAGTACTAGTCCATGGAACGCGCCACTGCTAGTAGTACCGAAAAAGCCGGATGCTCAAGGTAACAGGAAGTGGAGAGTGGTAGTGGACTTCCGCAAATTGAATGAGTTAACTGTAGCTGATGCGCACCCACTGCCTAACATCGAAGATATCCTAAATCAGTTAGGAGATTCTAAATATTTCTCCACCTTAGATCTTGCGAATGGCTATCATCAAATACAAGTAGCCGAGGGGGATAAACCGAAGACAGCATTCAGTACCCCTTACGGGCATTTTGAGTTTAATCGCATGCCATTCGGCCTTCGAAATGCTCCTCCCACATTTCAGCGTTTGATGAACCAAGTGCTGACAGGATTACAGGGTATTAGATGTTTTGTCTACCTTGACGATGTAGTCATATATGGACGAGATCTAGAGGATCATAACCGTAAACTTCGGGAAGTGTTCGAGTGTTTACAGAAACATAACTTAAAACTCCAACCGAACAAGTGCAAATTCCTCTGTAGGGAAGTACATTATCTGGGCCATGTAATAACTGACAAAGGTATAAAACCCGATCACAATAAAGTAATAGCTATAGAAGCCATCCTGCCTCCTAAGAATATAAAACAACTCAAATCCTTTCTAGGCCTCGTGGGCTACTATCGGAAGTTCGTCCCACGATTTTCCAAGCTTGCCAATCCACTGAATCAATTACTAAAGAAGGACGTTCCCTTTAATTGGGATGCTCATTGCGATGAGTCCTTCAATCTTCTAAAGAAATCTATTATGCAAGCTCCAATACTACAGTACCCTAACTTTGAGAAACCATTTTTCGTCACTACTGATGCCAGCAATACGGCGATAGGCGCAGTGCTCTCTCAACGAAAGGAACTAGACGGTACGGACCTGCCAATTGCATTTGCAAGCAGGGTCCTGAATAAGGCCGAAAGGAACTATTCTACCATTGAAAAAGAAGCACTAGCGGTCGTATGGGCAACTAAACAGTTCAGGCCGTACGTTTACGGAAGGAAATTCACTGTAGTGACAGATCACAAGCCTCTAGTTTGGATCTTTAATCTCAAAGATCCATCTTCAAGGATTATGCGCTGGAGAATCAAGCTAGAGGAGTACGACTTTGTTGTTGTCCATAAAGCGGGGCATTTGAATAAGAATGCAGATGCATTATCCCGACTGGAAGCAAGAAACGTCACTGTGATGACTAGATCTCAAGTAGGAACAAAGCAAAATCAAAGCAAACTCCACACTTCTGGTTCAAACCTGACGAATAACGCGACTTCAAAAAACACTAAGTCTAATAATAAAGCCAACAGTGAATTAGTACCCTGTCTGGATCCTAGCAAACAATTTAATTTCGATTCAAGTATACTAATACAGGATCCTATAACAGACAATTTAAAAGACTCAAAGTCCAGTTCAATTGAAGACAACTATTCTGGTGGAAATAAACCAATAATATTAACGGAGAAAGACAAAATTGCAAAAGTCATTCACGAATACCACTGTACTCCCACTGGCGGACATCAAGGAGTAAACCGCACGGTTAAAAGAATAAAACAAAAGTACATGTGGAAAAATATGTATAGAGACATCAAAAAATATATATTATCCTGTGACAATTGCCAAAGGAATAAAGTCACAAGAAAGGTCAGAATCCCCATGAAAATCACAACAACTTCCACAAAACCATTCGAACGGGTATCATTAGATATTGTGGGACCGATTAACCCACCATCAGGACGATTTAACGAAATTCGTACAAGCCATCCCAATTCCCAATCAAGAAGCGGGAACCGTAGCTGAAGCGTATGTACGCAAAATAGTTTGCGTTTTTGGTACTCCGCGGTATCTGCTAACCGATCAAGGTAGTAATTTTCTCAGCGATTTATTTAAAAGAACTTGCAAATTATTAAATATAAAAAAAATACAAACTACACCCTATCATCCTCAGTCCAATGGATCCCTTGAACGATACCATCGTAGCTTGAATGAATATCTTAGAAGTTATACGAGCAAAGATAGTAATAACTGGGACACTTGGATTGATTATGCTGTTTTTTGTTATAATACCACTCCGCATTCTGCAACAAACTTTACCCCGTATGAAATCTTATTCGGTATGAAACCTGAAATCCCATCTTCCATCACCAGGTCAGTGGAACCAGTTTATAACTATGATGACTATGTCATAGAAATCAGAGCTAGGTTACAGAACTGTTACGCCCTGGCTCGCGAAAACGCAGTAAGAGCGAAAGAACGTTCCAAATTCTACTATGATCGGGGAACAAAGGCAACCACATTTAGCATAGGAGACAAAGTGCTTCTAGAAAACAAAGTACGAAAAAACAAGAAACTGACCATGAAATATGAAGGGCCATATGAAGTGGTAGAAATCCGGTCACCAGAGACGTCCGTAATACGTATAGGGAGAAAAGAAAAGTTGATGCACAATAACCTGCTAAAATTATATATAACATAAAACATTAATAATTTTGTTTCGATAATATCGTTGGAAGAGTATTTTTGCTAGCCCAATTTGCACCGATACTTGGAGCACTACCACACTCTCTATTCATAGCAATTGCTTCTGCCTCTCGATCAGCATCATTTTCCAGATCGTCTCTTCTTCCCAGGGGCATTTCACATGGCTTTTCACCTTCTCAGAAGGGTTTTAGGAATTCATTTTTTATATCTAGACCAGCTAAACTATAAACCAGATTTTTTTTTTTCCATATACTGGAAATATTAAATCACAATCAGGTTAAATGGACATCAGTTCATCCTCGAAACCACAACTCGGTCTCCAAGTTTCACCCATTTTCTTCTATAATCTTATTCTTGTAATAAATTAATTAATTGTACATATCACAGACAAGTTGTCGAAATAATAAAATATCTAAATCTGTTCTGTTCGCTTTAAATAACAATAACCCATACTCAGCTGTATAAAACCTCTATTTAATTCAATTTAGTCCCACTGAGAAAACGTTTTCTGCTCATTACAGGGTCATGGGCATACTCTTCACCAATACCTACGCCCAGCAAGTTGAATCATATCACACCAACACGCCTATTAAAAACGCGAGTGGCATCTACTTCGAAGAATTGGGTCTGCTAGGAAAATCTACCTCAGTCTGGAGACTGGTGGTACACTTTGACATCGATAAATTCGAAATAGAGGAAAAACAGCTCCAACAAAGGTATGAAGATGTCTCTAATTTCTGTATAAAACTAAAACCTCTGCTGGATCCGTGCAAAGCTACTCTTAAAATATTAAACGCAACACTAAATGAAGTTATTGAAAATAATGTCATAATTCGTAAGACCTTTCGCCGACAAACCACTCAAAGAAAAGTCAGAAGTATTGTAGGCGGAGTGGGAAAGCTGTCGAAATTCCTATTTGGTACTATGGATGAGGATGATTCAACAAGAATCGATGCGGCAATAAATATCCTGCAAAGCAACCAAAAAGTCCTACATCAAGTAGTTTCAGATCAAACAACTGTTATAGCAAATATAATAGAAACGCTAAATAACACGGAAAGTGCAATAAATAAAAGATTTGAAGATGTCCAAGTCCTTCTTAACTCCTTAGCAGAGGGCCTCAATAGCAAAGATAAAGTCGAGAAAACATTACACCTATTCGATGAATTATCTAATTTTATCACACTGTCCCTTAGCCGTGTCCTGACCAAACAGGAAGAACTTACGAGTGCAGTATACGAAGCAAAATTGGGTAGACTTGATAAACATGTATCCAGTTCGCGGACATTTATTGAAGCTCTTAAGGAAATACAGTTAGACCTTCCAAATGATCTGAAACTACCTATCAAAGCGGCAATAGAAAATTTACCTTTCATAAATAAAATCTCTCGGGTGGAACCGCTTTATACCTCCCAATTTCTGGTACTTAATATAGACATCCCATTAGTAAGTGACACTTTCAAATTATATAAATTAACAAGTATGCCTGCGTTATATAAAAACGACCTATACTACCTTATTCAAGCAGATGCGGAATACGTAGCTATCAATGAAAAACTAAGACAATATATATTCCTACAGCACAATGAACTTGAGCAGTGTCAAGCTATTGAACAAATGTATATATGTACTCAAAATTATCTTACTTACCTTCAAAACCCACAGAATTGCATAATAAGTTTACATCTGGGACATAGCGAAGTAAATAATTGTGAAATACGAATTTTTAAAATCACCCATGAGATTTGGCACTCACTCAATAAAGTCAATGCTTGGTTGTATATAACTCCGAGCCCAAGCCATGTGAGAATCTATTGTAACAATACCGCATACTCAATTCAAATAACACAAAGCGGCATACTAGAATTACAACAAGGATGCAAAGCATCCACCCATGAAGTGAACATAGAAACAACTAGTATAAAGAAAATAACAAAAACATTTGTACAATATCTGAATAACATAAGTATGGAAAATGTTACATATATTTTGAAAGAAAATTATGAAAAAGGTTATTCCAAAGAACTAAAAGATTACCATTTACGAAACCCTAACTTAAATGTAAAAGTAGAAAAGATAAAAGAAAAAATGCGATCATATAAAGACTACTCCGACCCCCAAATTTCTACAAATACCTTTATTATAACCACAGTAGTACTTCTAATAGTAATAATAATTTTTGTAGCATGGTATGTAAGTAAAAAATACTTGAAATGTAAAATAAATATTACCCCCATTGGAAATACAAATGGTAGACAATAGAAATTAAAATGTATTAACAATATGATTGAAAAGAAGAGAATTCTAGGTGGAACAAATATTTTTTTTCTTTTACCAAAATTTATTCGTTATATAAGTACATACAAATTAAAGGAATTGTCTTAAATAAATTTTTAGAACATAAAAAAAAAAATAATAATAAATAAAAATATAGGATTAAATAAACAAAACTTTTTTTTAGATATAAAACAGTTTTATTTTATAAAAAAAAAAAAACACAAAAAAAAAAAACAAAAAAAAAAATCATAGTACATAGCACTATTTTATTTTATTTTTTTTTTCTCTTTTGTAAGGGGGGAGGAGATGTTATGATCAACACCCTTATCAACACAGCACCCTTAGGTTCTCACGCCGCTGTCCATACCTACTTGACAAGGAATCAGTTTTCATTAATTTTCTTTAAATTCTTAAACCTTGTCACGTCTAAATTATGTTCACATAAATTTCGTTTCAAGAAAGTGCTAAATAAACACTCTAGTGTTTATTTGAACCATGCACATAAAATATCCACCATAATTACAGCTCTGCTGACTTCGCTTCTTGCTTCAAGTGAAAGATCAGATTTCCAAATATGTGAGACAGCGCGTGGGAGCCGGGGCGATAAGAATTAAGAATGAACAAGGGTGTATAGATTTTTAGAGAGACGGATCGAGTATTTCCGAGTCCGTGATAGTGAACACACTAAGTCGGTAGCATCGTACAAAATAGTTAAAAGAAGTATTCTTGATTTTTTTTACAAATAAAGTTTTAAAAGTTATCAAAACAAAAAAAATAAAGTCTTTTTCTTTACTCAAACAAGTGCTCCCGGGAGAAAAACCCGTAAAAATATAACAGATCGTTTAACTGTCGCTATTTGGCAAGTTGACAGAAACAGATAATGGACATGTTAAATATTTGCATAGAAATTCTGTGTTAAAAGTTGGTTTTATGCCTAAGGGCAATTCTGTTGAATGCGATAATTATTTAAAAGAAGATACATATTTGAATTTACATCAAGTTTTAAAGGGAATGAAGAATACTGTGAGATGTCCTGCTTTGCTGTTGTGTCCTGTTAATTATGTCGTTCGAGGTCCTGACAATCCTTCTAAGCTCAATTATTGTTTTCGTAAATATTCTATTAATTATTATTAAACTTTAGAATATTCAGGTGAATATATACAACTTCACAATTATTAATTTTAGATATTATGGATATCGTTATGCTAACGGAAGAAGACGTCGCTACTAGTATTCAGCGTCGTATGTTAATGTCATTTTGTCGGAATAAATGTAAAGATATTATTGTTCGATATAATTGTCCTCGTGTTTTATTTAATCGGTGGCCTATGTATTTATTTTATTATTTTTTATGTCCAAATATTTTGTCTGTTGATGTTACAGATGCTTTTGCTGTAGTTTGGAAGTTTATGTTAGCTTCATCTGTACCACCAGAGTTAATTTTTGAATGTTTTTTGAATGTTGATCGACGTTCAGAAGTTATGCCGATTTTACGAGCGATGGTTGCTAATTACTATCCAATATCTCTACATGATAATAGGTTCCAGTATTATCGGTCTGGTAATAATTTTTCTTACAACGTTACAAAAAAAAGGCTAGTTTGGTTAGATGGCTAGAACACACCGTACATTGAGGAGACGGGACAGAGGACGCGCTGTCCATTGTATTATTCCTGTTAATGCAGATATGCAAATGTGATTTGAATATTTCGGCGCTAGTCGCTCTTTGTATGGCGCACCATTAGTAAGACCTTGTGTGCGCCTACTACTTAAGGTTTTTAATTTTTTTTTTCAGTCGTATTCGTTTGTCGAAGAATTATATGTTGAGGTTTCCTCTTGTTTCTGAGTAGCCAGATGTTCGTACTGATATTGTTTCTATGTTTAGTGATTTATCATCATATGTGGTTGTGCGTTATCACAATTCGTCTGAGCATGAATTTCATGTTCATGCTATTTTAATGTTCAGTGTCGTTTGGGATTTTGATGAAATAAGAACTTTTGTTTTAAGTAATATTTGTGGTGAAATTCATTTCGATTTACAAAAGGTAAAATCACTTAGAAATGCGTTGATTTATGTTTCTAAGGAGGATTTATTGTTATATTCTAATGTGTCTTATGCTTTAGTTTTTTGCTTTCTCATTATTATGATCTTAAGTGTAAACCGTGTGAAGTTATATTTAATTATTATTATGGTATGGTTTCTACTGTGCTATGGGTTAATGATGTGATTGATTGGTATAATGATTTTCTTTTTCGTGATGGTGTTGGATGTCGTCAATTGTTTTTATATGGTGAATCAGGTGTTGGAAAGAGTTCTTTGGTGGAATTGATATTAGGTGATTTTATGCAGTACGTATATTTTCCTGATGAAGGTCGTTTTTTCATGAATGGGTTTAGAGTTTGCTTTCATCGCGTTGTTTTATTTGAAGAATTTCATATTAGCCGTTATGGCGAAGATTACTTGAAACGATTGTATGAGGGTAGGAAATATACGTATCCTGTTAAATTTGGTGCATGTTTAGTTCTTGAGAATAAGTTGATGGTTATATTTGTTTCTAATTATTATTGTAATATGACCCATATTAGATTTTGTAAATACTATTGGTAAGCATCTACTAGTTCCTCTTACTGCATCACATGAAAATATGGCAATTGAAGGAATTAAATCTAGTACTACCCTTTCACCAAGAGACATTTTTAATGGCACCAAATTTTTTATTATTATTTATTATTATTATTAATTACTGGGGATGCAGACATGGCGTGTATTTCTGCTTGAAAAATGGTTGGTGAAGTCCCCAGTGCCTTTGCGAGATGGCACCCTTGGCCCATATATGCCCACGCCTGCTTTACCTTCCATTTTGGATCCATCCGTGTACCATTTAAGAGATCCTTTTTCAAAGGGTAGGTCCCCAGTGTGCCACTGTTGACGGTTCCCCACGATCACCTTAAATGGTGTTTCAAAACGCCATTACTGTTTCGGCATAACGTCTGAAATTGGGTTAGCCATCGGGTCCTCTATGAAATCCTGGAGGACTTTCAGGTGGCCAACCAGATTATTTGAACTCAGGAGGTTTGCCCTTTGTAGCCTAATTGCACTAAGTATGGCCTGCTCCCTAACATGCAAATGTAAGGGTAGCAAATCCAACATAGCCTCTAGGGCCGCAGTTGGGCAGGTACGCATGGCACCGGCTACTCCTAGACATGCAAGCCGTTGTAGTTTTTGCAAACTAGCTTGAGCTATTTGTTGTTTTGTTTTTGGCCACCAAACGAGTGAGGCGTATGTGACCATGGGTCTTATAATAGATGTGTATGACCACAGTTATTTTTGCCACTGTAGCTTTATCCAGTATTCTTTTTAAGTGAGAGCTCCAGGTTAGTCTGTTATCCAGGGTAATACCTAGATATTTGACTTCCTTTGAGAATTCCACTACTGTTCCTTCAAGGGATGGTGCTTTTAGGTAAAGCTTCCTTTTTATCGTGAAGGGAACAACTGTTGTCTTACCAGGATTGGCTCGAAGTCCCGGTGTTAGTGGATAAGATAAAGGAAAGCAAGAGTTATATCCAAGAATCTGATGACTAACTTGTGAGATAAATTATGAATAACAAGTAAAGTCCAAATAACTTGTTTGATTCACATTAATCATAATCATTATAATAATGGACACAAAATATAAATATAAAATATATAAAAATAGCTGTAATCAATCATAGAAAGTAGTTTTTAGTTCAGAAGTTAATGAAAGAAGTTCTGTTGAAGTTATGGACTTTCTTGAATAAAAGTTTTATTCAAAAACGATAAAGTAAAAGTTTTAAGTGAAACGAACCCCAGAACCTATAATTGATAAGTAAAAAAAAAAATCGGCAGCAGCCTGCGTCTTCATGGATAAAAAGCGACTGTTGGCTCTGACTTAACTTGAACGCGTTATATGAAAACGAAAAACTTTATTAAAGATAGGGAAAAAAACCAAGAAAGATAAGGGGAGATAATTGGAAAAAGAACAGGAGGAGGAAAACAAATATTTTCTTTCTTTGGTTTCTTGTCTACACAGGGTAATCACAAGGTCACTGTGTACTGCCACCTTATATTAAAAAAAAATCCGGCAATTCTTGCACTAAGTGAAGTCAATGTCCTTTCTGATACTGATATTAGTCAGTATCACGTCTTGGTGCCTCTTCTTTCTCAACATAGGGGGATCGCATTATATATACGGAATGGTGGAGTCTATGGCAACTTTAGCTCGCTTTTATTGTGTTTTATACGTTCCTTCCATTCCTGTGACACTACTCCACAACTAAATTAGTTCGTTAAAAACGTTACGTATTTGAAATTGTATTTTTAGAGTAGGCCAGATCTTTAGATTGTTTTTGTAAAAAAAATTATTATGACAGTCTGACTGAAAAAGTTTTCCGATAAGCTAGAGATAAGAAAAAGCTTGTTAGAAACAGAGAATTAATTTTTTTTTGTCGAAGTGTGTTAAAAAAGAAATTGTGACTTGGTTTTCGACGGATTATATTCAAAGGAAAAACAAATTTGCTAAGCAGTAGTGGAAAAGTGGGGACATTTGAATAGAGAATTTCATTAGAGATGTGAACACTGAGGAAATGAATCACCTCAGGCATAAAAGTTGGGAAGCTTAGACGGTTTATCATCTAAACTGAACATCAACATCATAGGTTGTATAACAAGGAAGCTACGAGGTGTTTCGTCAAAAACTGGCATATTTTCTTTGCGTTCTCAATGGTACCCCAGTGGGGGGGGGGGGGGGTCTTTTAAATGATTTTTTTATCAGCTCACCTCACGGAATCCGCGTGGTATCCCGGAAGATCTGAATATGAAAAAAAAACGTAAAATTATTATTAATTAAATAGAAAACCGTGGAAAATAAGAGCAAAAGTGGGAAATAAAGTGTATGTTGGTATCGTACAAAAAGCACGAAGAGTTAATGAAGGGTACCTAATTAAGAAATGATAGTGTGTAGGAGAAAATAGCACAGGACGCGAAAGACAACGCTTTCGAATTGACAGGCCGCCAGTGTAAATTTAAGTTTCAAAAACGTAAACAAAAGTTTACACGCATCCGGAACAACAACAGTAAAACTGGATGATTTTGAGGAATATTTGGTAGAGACCATAATATTGAGCGTCCAATAGTTGCTGACTCGCTAACTTACACTCCGATGCAAGAAGTGACAAATGACACATCAGAATATGAGCAAGAGGAAAATGGCGAAGATACTGTTGCACTAGGACCATCGTCAAGCCACCGACGTAAAATATCAACAGGGGAGCGTTTATTACAGTACTGACCTGAAGCCAGTCAAGAGAGAAAAATTATGAGGAAAAAAGAATCTTTCGTGAGGAACAAATTCGCGTCCAAAAGAAAGTCGCTGAGGCCATGAAAGGTGCTATCGCAGCATTGAGAGAGAAGGCTTATACGGACACAATGAGCAAATTGCTCGATAAGCTGTGATTTCCTTCTGCCAATATTTTTGTACTGTGTAATTTTAGCTTTAGTATACATTTTTGAATATTTATTTTATTATATTTTAATTTCCTGTATCTCACTCTCAGAGCCTAGACGTGGACTCTGCTAGCATGTATCACTTTTCGTGCATGCGGAACACTCTTGGGGGAGGGGTATAGACTTGGGACTATCCCCCCCCCCTCCCTGGAAGGTCTATCATCGACGAAAATTGTTGCAAGGCAGCATGTACGTTAGCCCATATTGCCTTACATTAGTCATAATCCTTTTCTTAGTTTATATGCTGAATTGTGGGCTTGCGCCTGGGTCTGGATTAAATACAATTTTGGAAATATGAAATTGAAAACGCCAGTTTCGTAGTATTATAGTTTATTAAGTTCTCAGTTAAGTTTTTTGTTCGTTCTTTTTTCTTAATTAATTTTTTTGTTTGTATTTTAATACAATACATAAAATAAATAGTTGTGATAACCTGACTTTTTTTATACGAAATTTCTCAAAGCTTGTCGACTATTACCAAAACGATTAGTACGGTTCCTGGTTATTAAAAGCAGTGTGACTGAGCCCTGGCTCGGACATAACCCCGAACGAAGGTGGTGGAAAAAAAGAGGAAGATTTTGAGAAGTCAAGAAAAGTGGAGGTGAAAACAAGATAACTGCGAAAAGTTTGGATTTATTTTTGTTTACCCTAAATTAAAAAGAAAAGTTATAGAAAAAATTAGAAAATTAATAAGGTAGTAAAACGCGAATGGCCAGAGCAGGAAGCGGAATAAAAACCAGGATTGGCAGAATAAATATGGGAACAGATATAGACAAACGGAAAGATCCACATGAAGAGCATTGTGCTTCACGACAGAACACAGCAAGTATACAAAAATCACAAGGACAAACAAGGTATCGTGCAAAAAGATTATTCATTATAAATTGTCCGGGAAGGGAAAAAGGCTCCATGAACGCTGGACGTAGTGGAATTCGAAATTCTCTGATTAAGCTGTTAAGATGTCACGTAGGGCGTGAAATTGACATGGTATTCAATCTTCGGCATAGAAGACAAGCGGCACAAAATTCTATTTATAATTGGTACCAGATACTCTGTGCATTGGAAAAAATTTACATGAGGAATTAGATGTCATAAAGTCGAAACGAACAAATGAAAATGTCACAAGATTTATTCGAATTACGTCCCCAATTACAAAACAATTAGCAAACAGATCAAACCAGTAGAGTAGGCTAACAAGGAGAGGGTCGGTACTCGTCATCACCGATTTCGGCCAAATTCACAGTTTGGGCTTGATTAAACATGAAAGTGACGCAAGTGGGAACTCCAGATGGCCAAGCGAAACTGACATAATGCAAATGTAATGTAAACATGGGGTTAAAATTAACACTTTTCGGAAAACTTTGATAATTACCATCTTGCGGGTATATTCGCAATATTTACGCCACTTTCTATTCGTTACAATTATCTATAATCCGTTGTCCTTCATATACAGAAAACCAGAAGTCATTACCACAATTAGTTTATGAGAATTTTCCAAAATAAGATTTCGAGGTTTGCCAATTACTTTCGAAGGATATCGATCATAGATTGAAAGCATTGGAGCCACTAACCTCAGCAGTCAATTCTCCAATAGAACTAACTAAAGATGTTGACCGCAGACTCCAAGCATTAGAACAAGCAAAATCAATCTCAGTGATAGCCTCAGGTCAGCAACACGAAATAGCCCTACGAACTTCGAGAAACGAGGAAGAATTGAAAGAAATCTGGAAATTACCCGATTGTGTGAGGGAATTACGAACATTTGACGGAAATTATGTCCAGTACATCTCTTGGATACAGCGCTCATTTCTTAAAACATAATTGTTGACGACTGGTATTCCAACCAAATATACTTATCACTCCACTATGTAGACAAAAGGACATTTACACCTTAAGAACACCAACTAAATCATCTGACTCAAGGGAATATGAGCCTGAAGAAATTCTATGGAAATGTGAACAATAAATTTTCCTTGATAGTGAATAAAATAAAAACAGAGGATTATACGCAAGAGACAGTGAATGTATTCTTAGAAACCTATAGGAACAGAGCACTCGATGTGTTTATTAGAGGATTGAATGGTGATCTTTCAAAAATGTTGATAATACAAAGATCACAAACACTCCCAGAAGCACACGCCAAACTTGAATAATTCAGTGAATGCGCCTATAAATCAATTCCTTTCTCGTAAATATAGACAACCAACTTCAATATTTCAACCAAGAGCAGCACAAAAAACTTCTTCCAATTAATCAAAGGATCGAAGCATAGGTACCACATTCAAGACGAGAAACGCTTGCAACCTCCTCCAAGGTCGATTCAACCAAAACCTCCAGTCCCAATGGAACTTGATAGATCTCTTCAAACGCGACAGAATAATTATATGAATCGACCAGGCTACAGTAATAATCTTCCGTACAAAAGATACCCCAGTTCTGATAACCATCCGCATAAACAACAAAGAGTGAACATATTGCAAACAGAAGAAGAACCCTCTCTTGAAGAATATATTCAAGCTTACGAAGAAGAAAATGGTGAAGGGAGTCAAGAACTGAACGATGAGGAAAATCTCGAGTTAAACTTTATACCATACTTAGAGTACAAGACAAGAAATGGTAAAATTCTTAAATATTTACTCGACACAGGTGCTAATAAAAACTTCATAAGATCCGAAGTGGCAACAAATGAACAACCCACAGAGAAACTACTGTAGGGCCGGATTGAGAAAAATACGGAAAGCCCTCGTGTAGCATTAAAAAAACTGAGATCAACCCAATAGTGATCTGGCAGCCCGCCATCGTGATTAGAAGCTATTTCATGCGCTGTGATGGTAACCCTGTATGAATGACGAGCAGTTGAATGGGAGGGGTATGTGGGAATATGAAACGAATGAGGTGTGGTAGTAGAATAGATAGAAATACCAAGGCTAGAAAATAAAAGTGAGCAGCAAGGGTAATTCGGTTATCGACAGCCGCAGGTGGTGTCCCAGTACAAGACGCGATTGTGGGTTCGCTGATTATATATATAATTGTCAGTGCTGGTTGAAGTGAATGTTAAATATTGCATTCATCATAGATTAATCTTAATTTAATCTTGGATGGATGGATTGAAGGGAGCGTGAGTCCCCCGGCGGCCCCTTCCGCCGGGGGGGGGGGGGGTGGACCCTGGAACGTTGGCCGCGGTAAAGTCCATTCTTCACCCCCCAAGACCCATGGGAATGATCATAGGTCCCAGCCAGACGCTCTTATGAACCATAAAATTGTCTCCCAAAGTCCCAACCTTCCCTATAGGCCACATGCAATTCATCCAGGAGGTGTGAGCCAAGGAATCTATAACGATTCCGGAGAGAGCCGAACAGTGACAGTGAAAGTTAGTCACCGTTTCGGACTCCTCTCCGCATCCACTACATATCGGACTATCAACAATTCCTAACATATGTAGGTGACCTCTGATAAAAGAGTTTACAGTAAGAATAGACACCAGAATTTTCAGGGTAGGCTTGCTCAGTCCTAGTAGCTTTTTTGTGAAACTTGGGTTAGGTTTGCCACACTGTTCCTTTCTTGTTCTACCCGAAGAGTCGTCTAACCGAAGACAACTGTGTTGGCAATCGGCCCAAGTCGCGATTTTAGATACAAGGTGTCCTGGTGCGATCCCAATTGTGGAGGAGGATGCCTCCGAAGCCGCACCCAGACGCCTAAGCTCGTCTGCTTAATTTAATCTTAATTAAGTATATGTAAATAAATTTACTGAAACTGTGGGAAACAAGATATATATATATATATATATATATATGTAGGAAGCAAACTAAACAACATCGACGTTCAGGTGGACGAGATGAATTAGCAACACGAGAGAAACGAGTGGAACGGGAAACTGTCACGAGAAATACGAGTGGAACTGGTGGCTGGTCTTCTCCCTTCTTCTGCGAGGATTCGCCGAGGAGTTAACATAAGCGCGCAACCTAGTATTTACTTTAGAACCTGTGTACTATAATTAAATAAATCACTGTCTTTTTGTTATACAAAGAAGTTGTTTCTCCAGCCTGGATATATATGTGGGATTTCAAAATTGTAAACCCCACATCACCCATTTGCTGACCGTACCCGGCGATATGGCATTGCTGAGCTGAGGAAACGGAGAAACGGGGAACACAAAACACTCTCGCACCGGAAACAGAAGAAGTAGCAGCAGAAGTCATCGCCGCCACCGCCATCCATTCCCATCAGTATTATCATCCTATTAAATATACGTTTATACATTGGATTCATTAAATTGTTTGTTTATATCAAGCGGAGTTTGCAATTTTTCAAAAGATTCCCACATATATACCATTAATTTCATAATTATATAGGTCAGCCATGAATACAGGTTCATATTATCATTTTAATATGAAACATAATTTCATTCACCTCGCTTCATGCAAAATAAATTCTTCGTCATTATCGTAATGCAAAAATGGTTGACACTCAGCAATAACTGAAGAATTTATTTTGTATGCGACTCGCAATTTCGCTAGATAAGCAATATTGGAAATTATTAATTGGATATTTGTCTTTTTTGTTTTTGGTAGAATAAGTAGTAATGTTAGCTTAGCAAAATTTGGGTATAAATTCACGGCGATTAATCAATAAAATTACCAGTTGTTATTCAATTTTAGAGCGTTTTCTTTCGCATTTTTTTCTAGTTTTCAGGCCTTTCGTATTCCGCTAAAGTGCTGTTTATATTGTAGTGACCTTAAATATAATATTCGCGCAAATTAATACCAACCCTGAAATAAAATAAAATGTTGTAATAAATAATTAATCCTGGCTGCCATAATATTACTGAAATAAAGTACGCATGCGCTCCGGCGCATGCAATCGAATCGCTTCACAAAAAAAACAGATTGTAATAAACTAAGTTTTATATTCTATATTTAATTTTGTATCGTTAATGATAAAATATACTTAAATACATATTAAGAGGTCGAGAACACGCGCGTTTTTAATATCCTCAACAATGTAATGAGTGGCGCTCATTACGCATCTCATAAACAATAAAAAGCTTATCTTCACACAAGCTAATTACGCATTTCATAGCCCCGAGACAATAAAAAAGCTTTCGGCATAAAACATTTTCAATAATTACTCCCACAAGCTTTCAATCAGAAGTCAATAAATTCTTCAAATTTATTGCCGACTCAACTTTTTATGTAGTACGCGCATTGCCCATAGAACCAAACTTTCAGCAAGAGACCGATTCAAATAGGCCGTGCATGACCTACCTTACAGCCAGTGCAGGCGGCTTACATGAATGATGTACATACATGAAATACTATGCGCAAAGCGCTTAATGTTTCTCCTCGTTTCTTAAATATATATACATACATATATTTTACTGCCAATGCACTGTGCTCGCTTTGTGCAATTTGTTTGGTACCTGTCCCATATATTTAGCACTGCATGTTGTTTGTAATTCTTGTCATATACATATAACATAAGCCTGCGTTTAATTTCTTTAAGCACAGGGGAAAATTTGTAATAATGGCATGTATATAATGCACGTCAATAGCCTGCACAGGGGAAAATGTTTAATATCGCTTACATAGCGATATTGATTATTCCCATTATATAAAATCAATATATGTATGGAGGCGTGCCCAATTTTGATTGTTAAATTATTAACATTAATTTCCTAATTTTTCGCCCCTCTACCAATTTTGCCCGATTAGCAATTATCGAGGAAAATCAACCAATCCTCTTGAATAAAAGCCGGTGCGTCGCTAAGAACAGAGAGTTTTTTTTTTTTTGGTAATGACCAAGAGACCCCCGACCCACGGTAAGTTCTCTTGATCCTAAAAGAGTCTTAAAAGTAAAAGTAAAAGTTATATACAAAGTAAAAGTAAAAGTGATTTAAAAGTAAAGTAAAGTCACATACAAAGAGTCTTAAAAACTAAAGTAAATGTTATATACAAGTGGCTTAGAGCTAAACACTATTTTGTATAAGTGCTAAAAAATAAAAATTGCAGTTAACTCAGACACGGAGTTTCAGTTACACGTCAATAATAATATTAAAGGGCTGGTGAACTTCTTTTTAAAGCACTCCCAGTCCTTGTTGTGAGGAAAAACATTAGTAAGAACCCCGTTCACAACAACAATAGCCAAATCCAGCAACTGTATTCGCCTTGATATATATCATTTCTTTTATAATAATTGATGAGTGCACTAACGTTTCCTCTGTTAATTGTGTCGTAATATTAGCTAGATATTACGATAAAAATTTAATAAAAGTTTGTGACAGATTTTTACAACTCTACAACAAGGTGGCTGTCGTTATGCCAAGTGATTACTTGCCTTCTGAAAAGTTGCGATGCTTTAATATTATATTTTACGTCTTGTGTATTTACTGACGGTATAAAATAACCACTTTTGAATGCTTATACGAATAAAGTAATTAAGTGTTACTTTTTTAGAAGATTCTAAAATTCATACAGTTATAGAAATTGTTTTAACTGAGCTCAGAATTATTCTGAAAAATTTTGTTAATGAATCTTATGTTGATAAGAAAATCTTAATCAGAAAATAATTTGTCTGATGCCACTATATTAAACAAGTTAAATATATATATCCAGGATCAAAAGCTTTACTATTAATAGAACTAGAATTAACTGATTTACAGAAGCCTGAGTGTATTAAGAATTTTTATGTAGAACTTTCAAGAAAAATTTTAAAACGAATATATCTTAATGATCCAGTAGTAATATCATTGCAAATATTCGATCCCAGTTATTTAAAACAAAAGAGATTTGGTGATATCTTTCCACATTTATCATTTCTTATAAAAAGATTCAAGAAATTAGGTACAAAAAAGTTTTCTTTAATGAAATGAGAAATTTACTTTGAAGTAAAATTTTGAAAAAAACTTGATGAAAAAACAAACGAGTTTTTGGAAAAATTTAATAAAACATAAAAATCTTAATGAGCCAATAATGTCAATTTATCAAAATAATTTAAAGTTTGCTTTCATATATATATACTTTCATTTCGCACAGCAGCGCTGCTGCAGAACGAAATTTCTCTGATTTGAATCTAATAAAAAATAAGAAAACAAACAGATTTAAATACGATACAATAAATACTATAATGGCGTATAAGCAATATATTAACAAGTATTACATAATTAAATTGCACCGGTATGGCGGCTATTTGGAACCGTCGTAATGGTATGGTATTGTGATTCTCGTGAATAGCATTGCGCTACCGCCATGTTTATATTCATGGACTATAAAAAAATTTAAGAGTTTTTGTATAACAAATCGTTTGAATACCAACATTTTTCCAAGAAGTTTAATTAATTAGACTGTAATTACGCCACGCCGCCGGCCAGCCCTAAAATTATGATTTTCGTTTCTTAAATCACCTAATTCAACCCTTTAAGGATCGCCATACTTGTAACAAAGGACTTTTACTTTATTTCGTTGGATTATAACAACAATTTTTTATTTAATTTTTTTTTTTTTGTTAATAAATTCCGAAGCTACTAGAATTTTTGTTCAGTTTTTTTCTTATAAATAAAATGTATGTACATAATATATATTATTATTTATATCAAATCTTGTGCTTTTCCTTCAGTCTCGAAAGAGACAGCTCGATACCATTGCCCCTCTTCTAACTCAATGTCCCCAAGAATTTTGAGAAATATTCACACTATCGTCTCACATGTTTTGTACACTCATCATGGAGGAAGATCTAAGATTTCATCTTAAACAGGTCCTAAGGCCTGAAACACAATACATGTGACAATTCACATGCAATGCAACGTTAAGCTAATTTCTAAAACACTGCACACGGCATCAGCTGACATTTGTGTGTTGTCAAAAATGGAAGAAAAATTGGTGGAATTGGTGCGCGGGAGAGCTTTTCTCTACGATAAAAATAATAAGTTTTATAAAAAAAATGAAAAAAGAGATAAAGCTTGGGAAGAAATCGGCAAAGAACTGGGAATTACAGGTAACTTATTTAAATATGAAAATATATTTGTTTTATTTTAATTAAAGTATCCATTTAGGTGACGCAGTAAAAAAAAGGCGGCGAACTATGAAAGATAGCTTTAATCGTCTAAAAGACAAGCAAAATTTACCGTATGGAAGTGGTGCTGACAGCAGTAAATTAAAAAATTATAAATTCTTCGAAATGCTGGCATTTTTAAACAAATGCAGCAGTGTAAATGCAGAGTAAGTTGACAATATTTACATTAAAATTCAGAAATACAGTTTTATATATCCTAGAACACACTGTAGTTATGACGACGCAGCTACCTTTGAGCTTACATTTAATGAAATTATTGAGTACGAAGATCAAATATTTCACGATAGCGACTTGTTAAGTGGTATTGCTGAGGTAGATGCATCAAATGACGAGATTCCAAGTACTAACTCCCAAGAAAGGTCTTCGTCAAGAGCGAGTACTGGGCGAGTAAGCAGACAGCGTGGATTGGTTGACGAGGTCCTCATAGAAAACACAAATCAAGAGCTGCTGATGAGGACATTGAAAGATGTAAAAAGCCTCACAAAGGAAGCTGCCTTTTGTGACAGCTTGTGCATTCAATTGGAAGAAGAGCAATTATCCGCAGAGCAATTTTTATCATTCCAGGTAAAAGTTCAACAAATGCTGAATGAAGAAAGAGCAAATGAAAGGCATAGCACCCCTTCAACAAGTAGCCAGTACACGGTAAAAAATGTACATAAGCTTTATGTAAAAATTTTACTATAGTAACGTAATATTTTACATAACCGCTTTGTACGTACATGAAAGTTGTGTAATTTTCTCCAAAATTTAAGTAAATTTCAGAATTCCAGTCAAATAATGTAAAAATACATAAAATTTATATTTTTTCAATAACGAATTTGTAATTTTGCCAATTAAGTGTACATACTGTCTATTGAATTTTACATATTTATTTGTAAAATCTAGGATCTTTATTGAATTTTACACTACAGTTATGTAATATTTAATTTCCATTACGGACTATTTCACCTAATTTATATAATTTTACATTCCCCTCTGTAAATTTTTTAACCACAATGTATTTTTCCCGTATTTTTGGGGAAATTTTCAACTGGTCTACATTTGGTATTCAACTCAATAACCCATACCCGCATAAACAAGCCATCGCAGTCCAATAAAAATTACGTATAATATATACAAACAAATCCAGAGTACGCAGTATTAGTCCAGTGTGTTTGAGTATGGTGCTTTGCCTTGGCTTGGCATACTGCGCTTCGCTACCGCACTAGCGCAGTCTTATCGGGAGTTGCTTTGTTAACGGATACCAGACGTGCAAACAAATGTTCGATTAGTTTCCTTATCAATGTGTAAAGTGCAAATTTAAATTTAATTGTGTTAATTGAAAGGTATTTAAAACTTTTATAAAAACTTCATTGTTCTAAACATCCAAGCGCAATTTCAAAACAATTTCTTGTTTTCTTGTCTCGTTCGGAATCAGTGCATTACAGTCTTGTAGTTTGTTTTCTCGCATTATGCGATGAATCTGGGATAATTTTTTTCTCATTGTCAGATCGAATAGTTTTGTAAACTAATTTTTTTCTGGATTTAAAAGAACAATTTGCATTTGTACATATTTAAATGTGTGTGATTAACTTCTAAGTAATAAATTAAAAGTGTCATTATTTCTACTACTTTTTAAATATGTTTGCTGTATTCAAAAACGAGGTAAGCAAAGCAGTATGCCAAATCATGTAGAATAGCACATTCGTCAATAATACTACTACTTTTCAATGTTTTTGTTTGATAAACTTCTTCAAAACATATGGTCAAGCGATAGTCAGCTGATTTATCATTTATTTAGTGTGTGGATTGAGTTGGACAAAGAAGAAAAGCGGCATTAGTGAAATTTTTTTATTATTTGTGACATTTGATAAGCAAGGTTGGTAAAGCAGAAACGATAAATAAATGTTTCGGTGCAGTTCGTGCTTCTTTTTTAATAAGGACATACAATCGGCATCAGTACAAGCATCGTTCTGATAGTAATGTTCTATTTAAATGCTTTCATGAAAGCTGTGGTGTTACTTTTAATAATTATTCGTCATTTAAATCTCATATTCAGCGCAACCATTATCTTGAAAAAAATTAATTTAAAAAATACGCATATTTCTTGCACTGTGCCAGATTGTAAATTTAAGTCAAAATTACCACGAGTTATAATTTCACATGTTCAGCGGCATATGACTGAAAATAAGTTAATTAAGTGTCCAATTAACTCGTGTTTCAAATATTTTAGCAAAAAAACACATTCAGAAATCATATTTTTCGAATGCACTCAGCTATATATATATATCTAATTTGAATAACATTATAAAGCCTCCAATCAAAAATTCGTCGCCCTTATTAGACCTTACTATATTTCTGAAAATAACCCTAATAACATAAGCTCCCAAAGCCAATATAATCTTGGTACTTTCTTAAATTGTAGTACTGCCGATAATGATCTTAACGGAAGTTTTGCAGATCAACATAGCCCTAATCCTTTAGAGAAATTGGTATTGACTCTTAAATCGAAATATATCGTCCCCGATTGTGTTCTCAACTTTTTTATGGCTGAAATTTCATCAATTATTAATAATTTATCGACGCCTTCTTGCAATGCAAATAATGTTGACGAATTGAAAACTTCATACAAAAGAAATAAATTCTTTTGTAAAAAGTTTAACTTCGTTGAACCAGTTAAAATATTTTTAGGTCGAGATAATTTTCACAATGAGTCTTTCTACTACTATGTTCCTATTTTAGAGTCCATAACTGCTTTGTTTAAAGATGCTGAATTCCTTAAATATGTCTACATTAATAAAGATGCTGGAGAATCTATATTCTCTGATTATACTGACGGTACTTCTTATAAAAGTAATATATTTTTTCTATCGGATCGCGTAAAATCGAACTGATATTGTATGTGAACGCTTTCGAAATATGCAACCCATTGGGTGCAGCAAGATCGAAGTATAAATTATTAGGAGTCTATATGATGATTGGAAATATTCCACCAGAGTTTAGATCGAAATTAGGAAATATTCAGTTAGTTTTATTGTGCAAAGAAAAATTCGTAAAATGTTTTGGTATAAATAAAGTCTTTTGAGAAATTGTATCTTGATCTAGAACTGCTGGAGACAAAAGGAATAGAAATTTCAAATTTCCCTCCAATATATGGATCTCTAATTGCCATTACTTCTGATAATCTTGGAGCGCATCAAGTAGGAGGTTATGTTGAGAATTTTAGTTGTACACAGTAATTTTGCAGATCTTGTTACTACACTAGAGATGATCCTTAAGTCCCAAAACAAAACGTTCAGTAAACTCCTATAAGAATGATTTAAATTTAAAAAATGAAGGAAACAGTAAGCACTTTCGTGGATCAAAATTTGACTCAATTTTTAATGGCTTAAAATATTATCATGTTGCAACATCAGGTCTTCCACCTTGCATAGCAAACGACCTTTTTGAAGGAATAATTCCTATGGACGTTCAATTAGTATTTCAAAAATTTAGTTCAGGGGGTGAACTCAAATATAATGAATTCATAATTAAACTAAAATCAATTCAAAGGATTTTAAAATCCTCTATAAATATTTCGATTGATCCAAAATCGATGATAGTAGGAAAAGCACATGATTTATGGATATTTTTAACTATTTTACCTATATTGCTTCTCGATCAGGAAAAATGTATTATTATGAAGGAATGGGAAATGCTCACCATTCTTATAGATATTTGCCGATTTGCTACAGCATCGAAAATTTCAGATCATTTGAGAGGCCTTATTTCTGAATATATAGCAATGCGCAAAATATGCTTCCCACATAACTCAATGATTCCTAAACATCATTTCATATCCCACTATCCCGATTTTATAAAGCAATTTGGTCCATTGATTAGACTATGGACCCTTCGATTTAAAAGTAAGCACCAATATTCTAAAAATATCATCACTCATTTAAAGAACTTTAAAAATGAAGAAAAAATGCTTTCCTTTAACCATCAATATTACCAAGCTAGTCTCCATAATTCTAGGTTTAACAATGATAATCCCCAAAAAGCGCCTTTAAGTCTTTCACCAGATATGTACAATATATTTATACCGGATAAATATAAGTTTGTTACTACCAAAATTGTCGCCAAAGGTACAACATATGCTGCTGACTCGTGTATAATTGTTAGTGCTTTACCTGGTATGAATGAAGTAACTGTTATGAAAATCAACTCTATATTTATTGAAGAAAATTATAACTCTTTTTTATTTTATGGGGAAAGTAATGCCAATGTGGTACAATTACAAATTAGGATTGTTTCAAAATACAGTAACTTTTAAAGAATACAGTTTATGTAAATTGGAAAATATAGCAATTAACACCACAGTTAATCTGTTCAAAAACAAAAATACGCATTACTTATCTGTGCCGTCATCTTTTACTACGCAAGGTAATTAAATCATACCCATTAAAAAAAAAATTGTAATGATGATTTCTTTAATTTCATAGATGGAGAGTCAATGCTTTAAAGTATGGAATAATACTAGAACCATTAAAAAATGTCTTACATGTTATGCTACAGTTGAGAGCGTTATTCAGACAGGTAAATGCAAATTTCCACTATTGTGTTCATCGTTTCATGCAAATTCTCATTATAGCAAATGCAAGTGGCTTAATTGGAAGTCAATTAGCTTTAAAGGCGGACGGGACTGCAATTGAAGATAACATTGTTTTGGAATTTTGCAGTAAAAATACTCTTAATTTATTAAATGAAGGTGAGGCATGGCTATCATCATCCAATTGCGCTGGCATTACATACACTACCGAAAAAGTTGATGACTGGGTTTTTGATCTAATTGGAAAAAAAAACCCGAAGAAGATAAATCTGCACCCACAACACCAGATATTTTCAGTTCCATCGCAAGTACAAGCAGTGGCCATTCACTGAAGGAAACATTTTCTTCTTTTGCTAATCCGTGGGAAAACATCCCCACCTATATTGGAAATATTTTGGGGACGAAAATGTCTCTAGGTATTCATATCAATGATTTTTTCATTGTAAATGCATTGCGTTGCAAAGCTAAATACATTCCCACAAGTGTCTTTAGAAAAGTCTCACAAGACATCTGCAATAAATATCCTGATACTTTTCTTGATAAAGACGAAGAAGGAAAATTTATTAACTCCGTTTCCAATTATCTTATCAGTAAAATGTTAAACCACAACAATCGTAATGAAAAAGCTGCACTCGATCCGAAAATTCCGTTAAAAAGGAGAAAGACATCTTAGATGATGAAAGACTCTTGTAGAAATTGGCAACCAGATAATCACCCTAATAATGAAGATGACAATAGTATTTTGGAGAAAAAACTTCTAAGTGAGACCGATTTGCAAACAGTCGGATCTTATATGGAGGCATGCTTTCCAGCAATACGGAAATTTATTAACAGTCACGATCTTGCGACGATTGAGAAGATAAAGAAAGAGTGGCGTTTTTATTCCAAAGGCGTTTCTAATATTATCATTTTAAATACCTATTGGATAAAGATATTCAAATCTTAAGTCAACGGTTTATGAAAAATTGCTCCAGAATAATAGATTTTGGAAAGGGCCAGAACAAAAAGTAATTTATCGAATTATTTCATCAGAAAAATACTCTAAGTGATGATATCCTACTTCTAAAATTTGCATCAATGTATTTTTTCGAGGCTGATGAATACATACAGGGGGGGGGGGGTATGCGGAACAATTTTTTGATCAGCTTACCTCCCTCAAGGAATCGTGTGGTATACCGGAAGAATCACCCTGTATTTAAAGAATACCAAGTAAAGCCACTGAATTCATTGTAGGAATAAAAATAATTAAACTCTGTTTGATATAATTTTTAGGTTGGGACATTGCTTTCGGATATTACACCTGCCACCAACACGCCTTGGATTGCTGTGATTAGTGAGATTTTTTAATTAATATAGTAAACAAGTGTCTCTCATTGTCATTTGGTGCCATTTTAAATGTTCTGTTGAAAACATCGAAAAGAAATATTTGAATAATTTGTAAAATATTCTGGTGCTACATTTTCTAATTATTTGTAATATTTTACAGATATGGATTCTGATGAAAATTCCCACAAAATATATTATATATTTATTGAGCAACAGCTTTTGAATTCAAGTTCTAAAACGTTTGTGGAAGCCCTGCAGCAGGTAATGGCAGCTCACTACAACTTTAATTTAAAATATAATGAAAACTGTTCTTTGACGATTGAGTTCTTCCAGCAACATATTTTGGAAATTGTCCACGAACAAGTAAGGGGTGCAAACGTCATTTAACTTCTTTAAATAAAGTTCACACATTGATCCGTAAATTAAAAGAATTTGACTAATAATTGTATTCAAAAGTCTGATAATTTTTACTTTTATAATTTTGTAAGTTCGTTCGCCTTATGCGAATAATTATTTTAAGATAAATATAATTTTATCAAATGAATAAAGAATTAAATATTTACTAAGCCAGAGTACCTTCTTGATGTCAGTTGACGATTAGCGTTCGGAGCGATAAGTTACTACCTACTTACAAGCTCGCTAGCGAGAAAATAGTGTTCATTGTTTTACTGCCTGCTGTATTCTGTTGTCTCAGTTTTATACATTTCTTCACTGTAGGTACTAAATTTAGTCTCTTATACGCAATAACGATTGTGCATTACACATAGGTAAGTTTTACTGCCTGCTGTATTCTGTTGTCTCAGTTTTATACATTTCTTCACTGTAGGTACTAAATTTAGTCTCTTATACGCAGTAACGATTGTGCATTATTTAAACCCCACTATCCTGACGTGTAACATTGTAAATAAAGAAGAATGGAACGTTGGCTTAAAGGTGTTAAACGTGTTGCAACAACATCTTCTAATGACGCTGAATGTTCAAAAGCAGTGTGCGCGGAGAATATAGCAATCACCGATCCAGAAGATGATGCCACGACGTCAAGCTCGACGGTTTCAAAGACGAAAAGAAGGAAGTATGATGAATCTTATATCAGTTTCGGATTTGTTGATTCCAACGGCTCACCTCTCTGCATGCTCTGTAGTAAACTGCTTCCTAATAGTTCCATGGCACCTGCCAAATTGCGCCGACATTTAGAAACTGTACACCCCGAGTCTAAAGACAAGAATAAAGAATTTTTTGTTCGAAAAAAAGATCAGTTATTAGAAAGTCAAAAAAATATGATGCATGTAACACAAACTATCAACGAAAAGGCCACGGAGGCATCATATTTAGTTAGCTATCGCATTGCACAAGCAGGTGAAGCGCACACTATCGCTGAAAATTTAATAAAACCATGTGTATTAGACATAACAAAATGTATGCTCGATGAAAAATCTGCAAAGCATCTTTCTACTGTTCCGCTATCAAACGATACTGTTTCACGACGAATCCATGATCTGGCAAGCTACGTCAAACAAGAACTAGTTACACGTCTACAAAATACACGATTCGCCTTGCAAATGGACGAGTCGACTGATGTCGCTGGTTTGGCTATCCTGCTGGTTATTGTGAGATATCCATATAAAAGTTCTTTTGAAGAAGATATGCTTATGTGTTCACCGCTGCTTACAAACACTACCGGGGAACAAATTTTTAATAAAATAAATATATTTTTTGAAGAAAATAATCTCAGTTGGAACAATTGCATTGACATTTGTACAGATGGGGCCAAGGCGATGACAGGTAAAACAGCAGGAGCAGTGTCACGAATGAAAAATAAAGCGCCTAATTGTAGTTCCAGTCATTGTATTCTGCATAGACAAGCACTTGCGATGAAGCAAATGCCGTCAAATCTAAAATTAGTTATGGATGAAGCGGTAAAAATAATTAATTTTATCAAATCACGACCACTACAATCCCGATTGTTCTCATTATTGTGTGAAGATTATGGCAGCAAACATAAAACACTGCTGCTCCATACAGAAGTGCGATGGCTGTCTCGGGGTAAAACTTTAACAAGGCTATTTGAACTTAGAGCCGAGTTACAAATGTTTCTTTCAGCAGATACTTCTTTTAATTTGAAGGACCGTTTGTATGATAAAACTTGGTTGTTCCGATTGTCTTTTATGGCGGATATCTTTCAAAAACTTAACGAATTGAATTTATCGTTGCAAGGTAAACAGACAACAGTATTTCAGGCCTATAATAAAATAACTGCTTTTAAAAGAAAATTAGATTTTTGGATCATTTGCATTGGTAAGAAAGAAATAGAAAGCTTTACGTTACTCAGTGAGTTTGTTAGCGAAAACGACTCAGAAATGTTTGAAGATAATGTATTTGAAGAATTGGTCCAATATCTCAGTTCGATGCGCGCATCTTTTGAAAAGTATTTTCCCGAAGAACAC